>CM030367.1:146205117-146761203 GCA_017893485.1 Hemerocallis citrina
ACCCACGGTTTCTCCGACCCCCGAGCATCCGGTTATTGAGGTTTCTTAGGCCGAGACCGAGCAAGGCCTCGTCGCGCCGATCGTCTTACCTACCTCGGATGTGCCGACCCCGCCGGTGCATACGGATGCTCCGGGGTCTTGTGGCGGAGCGTTCAACATAGGCGCACTGCTGGCTCTCGATGTTCTGCCACTTACTGCCGAGGCAGAGCGAATTTTGACCGAGGAGCACAAGCGCATCTTCGTCCCTGACTGGAGGGTGATGAAGGTCGACGGGTTCTTGGGGGACGAAAACATTTGTATGCAGGCGGTGAAACACCTGCCGACCCCCAAAGACCGAGCGGCATTGAAGGCACGTGAAGTTGGTGAAGCTGCGATGCAGATCGCTCGGAATACCATGTCGGTAAGTAGTGAATCACTTTCTTGAAAATTTTTCTAAGTTTTTGTGCTCGTTCTTGACAGTTTCTCATGTTGCCTGTAGACCCTTTGCCACTTCAACTATTTGCTCGAGGAATTCGAGAGCATGGAGAAGGAGATGACAATTCTGAACGACCGTGAACGGTCGGAACGGTCTAAAGCGGTGAAGGAGCTCGAGGCCGAGCAGCTGCGTTCTACTTCGCTCGAGGCCGAAGTCGCCAACTTAAAGGCTCAGCTTGCCGAGGCATTGAGGAGCTCGGCCGCCGAGGCCTCAAAGGTCGAGGCCATTGAGAAGGAGAGGGCTCGGCTTGAAGGGGAACTGTCTGAAGCTCGGAAGGCGACAGAGGAAGCCCTGAGCGAGCAAGCATCGAAGGTGGCAGCCGCAGAGAAGGCAGTCCGGGATGAGGCCGAAGCTCATATGCTAACGAATATGGAGGAGGCGTATGGCCGAGCTCTGAAGCACATCGTCGCTCGGAACCCCGAGTTTGACATCTCGGACTATTACTTCTACGACTCTGTAGAGGGCGAGGAAAAGATGCCCTTGGCCGTGCTCGCTCCAAGGCCGGAGGGCGAAGATGCCGAGGGCGAGGGTGGTGCTGGTCGTGCAATTGTAACTGTGCCGACCGATGATGAGGTCGACCCTTGACTTTGTCGTCTTCTTCTCTGTTTTCTTTTTCTTCTTTTTTGTAACGCCTAACTGCTGACTGGCCACCGCCTTTTGTAAACTTTTGACTTTCAATGAAAACTTGTGGTGTTTTGGCTGAGGATTACGAAATTTTTACAAAAATGTTTAACTCTTTTCGCTCGGATTGCATCCCTAAGTGTCGAAGACTTCTCTTGATATTTCTCCGCTTTTCAGGTTGAGTTGGGTCCAATTACTGAGGTCTCCCATCTTCGCACTGAGCTGGAGAAAACGAAGGAGGCTCTTTCTCGTAATCGGAACAAAGCATTTTATGACTTCTTGAAATTGGAGGACATCAAAGCAACGGCGAGAGGGTATTTAGGCGAGTTGAGGCAACTGCGGAAGCAGTCTCGAAAGACTCCTCTCGAAGGCGAGGTTGATCCGTAAGGGGCTTTTTGATGTCGAACAAAGAAACAGTGAACTGCTGGCGGAGATTCGCCAATTGGAGGTGACGGTGAAAGAACACTCGGCCGAAGAAGAGGAGTTAGCTTCGAAGGTGGGGATGTTGATGTCCGAGCGCGACGAGTTGTTGGCCAGAATCGACAAATTGAAGAGAATCACGATCGACAGAGGTATCGAAGTGACTCATCTTCGTCGTATAATGGCCGATAACACTAACGTCGCAGGCTCGTCTAAACTTCCTCGTCTTAAAACATCGGCGGCGGACGAGATTCTGAGAGATAGGATCATCGAGTTGGAGGATGAGATTGCAATGCTAAAACCTCAGCCTGTAAGGACCAATGTTCGCAGTACGTCATGTACTCGCGAGGAAAGCGAAAGGGGAATCTCGTTCTACGAACTCGCGAATCGCTCGCCTGTCGTTAGGGGGAGCCCAGCTGATGCTCAGAGCGTCGTAGCTATTTCGTCTAGTGGCGCCTCGATTGGGGCCACAGCTAGAACTAGCGGCGAAGGGGGCTCTCGCTTCGCTGGTCTGGAGTCGAGCGCAGAGACGAGGCGACGCCGTCCTCGCGTGTCTCTGAACCGAAGCGTTCCCCTCCCAAAGAAATGCTAGACAAGTTGTATTATGCTCTTCAAGTTATTGTAAAAATCTTGTTGTAGTGTCGGCTTTGTCCGGGCCCTTAATAAAAAGGCTTGTTTTGCTTCCTATGTTTGAATGCTGCGTTGGCTGGTAAACTAATAAGTATAACTCCTCCATCTTTTGACAACTATTCAGAATCAGAAGCAAATCTTCTTTCTTACTGGCTACCCGCTCCTAGCTTGCTTAGGAGCGGGATTGCAGAGCGAAATCGAACCAAGTGTTGGACTCCGAACACATCGTTAGAGTTAGTTCAATGGTTGTGGGAGCAATTCTGAATGGTGACCCACTCCTAGTTCGCTTTTAAGAGCGAGCTTGCGGAGGAGAATCGAACCAAGTGTTGGACTCCAAACTCGTCGTTAGAGTTAGTTCAACGGTTGTGGGAGCAATTCCGAATGGTGACCCACTCCTAGCTCGCTCTTAAGAGCGAACTTGCGGAGGAGAATCGAACCAAGTGTTGGACTCCGAACTCGTCGTTAGAGTTAGTTCAACGGTTGTGGGAGCAATTCCGAATGGTGACCCACTCCTAGCTCGCTTTTAAGAGCGAGCTTGCGGAGGAGAATCGAACCAAGTGTTGGACTCCGAACTCGTCGTTAGAGTTAGTTCAACGGTTGTGGGAGCAATTCTGAATGGTGACCCACTCCTAACTCGCTTTTAAGAGCGAACTTACAGAGGAGAATCGAACCAAGTGTTGGACTCCGAACTCGTCGTTAAAGTTAGTTCAACGGTTGTGGGAGCAATTCCGAATCGTGACCCACTCCTAGCTCGCTTTTAAGAGCGAGCTTGCGGAGGAGAATCGAACCAAGTGTTGGACTCCGAACTCGTCGTTAGGGTGAAGAGTAAAGGCAAAGAGATGCAAGTAATTTTACAAGTAATATGCGAAAAAACTTTTTTTATTAATGGCTAATCGTTGGCTGCTTCTAAAGTTGCGAGCCGTTATTACAAGAGAAAAATAAAGGAAAAAATACAAGTAAAAGGAAAGGAAACGGTTCGACATCTCAGAATACTTAGGGAGGCGTTAGTGCTCTCTCTTGGTATTTCAAAAGATGGTCGGCATTCCAAGTCCTGGGGATCTCCCTGCCTTCGAGATCTTCTAGTCTGTATGCCCCAGGCCGAACTACTTTGACGATCTTGTAGGGTTCCTCCCAATTTGGAGCAAGTTTGCTCTTCTGACCAGGAAAGGAGATGGCCAACTTTCTGAGGACCAAGTCCTCTTCTTTGAGGTCGGTAGGACGGACTCTTTTGTTATATGCCAACTCGATCCTTCTTCGGTAGCTTTGTTGGCGAATGGCAGCTCGTTCACGGATCTCATCAATTAAGTCTAGATTTGCTCGGAGCTCTCTGGCATTTTGTTCTTCTTCATAAGTCATTAGTCGAGGAGAGGGTATACCAACTTCTATGGGGATCATTGCTTCGGACCCATAGGTGAGATTGAATGGGGACTCTCCTGTGGGGGTCCGTTTTGTGGTGCGGTAGTTCCACAGCACGTTGGGGAGCTGATCGACCCATAAGCCTTTAGAGCATTTTTCCAACCTCTTCTTAATACCGGAGAGGATCTGTCGGTTAGCATTCTCAACTTGGCCATTCGACTGTGGATGAGAGACGGAGGAGAAGCGTTGTTGGATGGCGAGGTCTTCACATAGAGCTAGGAAGGCAGCCCCGGTAAACTGGGTTCCGTTGTCTGTTATGAGGACCCGAGGTACTCCGAATCGGCAAATTACGTTCTTCCAGAAGAACTAAAGTATTTTGTTCTCGGTGATGGTGGCCAAGGGCTCGGCCTCTATCCACTTCGAGAAGTAGTCGATTGCCACGACTAAGAACTTGAACTGGCCGGGAGCTGGTGGGAATGGTCCTAGTAAATCCATCCCCCACATTGCGAAAGGGATAGGACTTGATAGGGAAGTGAGTGGAGCTTGTGGGAGGCGATAGATGTTGGAGTACTTCTGACATGAGCTGCATTACCGAACGTGCCGTTCGGCGTCTTGTAAGAGAGTGGGCCAGAAATATCCGTAGTTCAACACTTTGCGGGCTAGGGATCTGGATCCTGAATGTGCCCCGCCGATGCCTTCGTGAAGTTCTTGCAGTGCGTAGTCGGCCTGTTCGGGGGAGAGGCATCTCAAATAAGGCCTGTCGTCGACTTGTGTGAAGGAGCGCTTATATAGGATGCCTCCAATCAGTGTGTATCGCTCTGCTCAGGTTCTTACTCGGCGAGCTTCCCTGGGGTCCTCGGTGAGAAGCCCATCTCTCAGGAACTGAACGAGGGGTTTCATCCAGTCATCTTGAAGCAAAACAGGTAGAGACTCCATAGAATCGGAAGTTTCGTCCTCAATACTTGGCTTCAGGAGGACCTCTATTAAGACGGTCTGCTCAAGACCTTGGAGGGAGGAAGATGCTAGCTTGGAGAGGGCATCGGCATGGGCATTTTCTTCTCGGGGGATTCGTTGGATGAGGGCTTCTTCAAATAAGGCCATGAGGCTCCTGACCTTGGCTGAGTACTTAACCATTCAGTCGTCACGTGCTTCATACTCGCCTAGGACCTGATTTACGACCAGCTGAGAGTCGCTAAAGATCCGGAGGCGTTGCGCCCCTGCATTGCGAGCCATTCCAAGGCCGGCTATGAGTGCCTCGTATTCTGCTTCGTTGTTAGAGGCCTTGAAGTTGATACGGAGGGAGTATTGGAGGATGAAGTCATCTGGGCCTGCCAGAATGACCCCGGCTCCGCTTCCCTCGTTACAGGAGGATCCATCCACATATACCGACCAGACAAGCGGTCCCTTCATTGCTTGGCTGAACTCGGGGATGGTACTTTCAACTATAAATTCTGCTAAGGCCTGAGCCTTAATCGCGGTCCGAGGCTGATACGTTATATCATGCTGGCTCATCTCGATAGACCACTTCATAAGGCGACCCGAGGTCTCTGGTTTATGAAGCACTTGCTTCAGCGGTTGGTCGGTAAGAACGACCACCGAATGGGACTGAAGATATGGGCGTAACTTCCTTGCGGCCATCACTAGTGCATAAGCCATTTTTTCTATCCTTGGGTAGCGGAGCTCGGCATCCCGAAGTACCTTGCTCACATAGTAAATGGGCTTTTGAGCTCGGTCTTCTTCCCTTACTAAAACGGCGCTGAGGGTCTGCTCGGAGGCTGCCAGGTAGAGGTAGAGGGGTTCACCAGGGATTGGTTTGCTGAGGAGAGGAGGATTGACGAGGTAAGCTTTGAGCTGGTCGAACGACTCCTGTTGCTGTTGACCCCATTCAAAACCTTTAGCCCCTCTGAGGGCCTTGAAGAAGGGGAGGCATTTCTCCCCGGACTTCGAGAGAAAACGCCCTATAGCGGCTAGGCGGCTTGTTAGCCTCTGAACTTCCTTAACGTTCTTGGGAGGGGCCATGTCTAATATGACCTTGATTTTCTCAGGGTTAGCTTCAATTCCTCGTTGGCTGACCATGAAGTCGAGGAACTTTCCTGATGAGACTCCGAACGCACACTTGTTCGGATTGAGCCTCATGTTGTGCTTTCTCAGTACATCGAATGCCTCCTGTAGGTCGGTCACGTGATCGGTCCCTCGGATGCTTTTTACAAGCATGTCGTCAACATATACCTCCATATTCCGGCCGATTTGAGCTTGGAAAACCTTGTTTGACGAGGCGTTGATATGTGGCACCTGCATTCTTCAAACCGAATGGCATAATCCTGTAACAATAGAGGCCCTGGTCGGTCACAAATGAGGTCTTCGGGATATCCGGGGGGAACATCCGGATCTGATTGTAGCCTGAGAAGGCGTCCATGAAACTGAGGAGTTCATGACCCGAAGTGGCGTCAATCAAAGTGTCAATACTTGGAAGAGGGAAGGGGTCCTTGGGGCAAGCCTTGTTGAGATCGGTAAAATCGATACAAATCCTCCAAGTCCCATTGGGCTTCTTCACCATCACTACATTCGACAGCCATTTGGGATAATTTACTTGTATGAACTGGGCCTTCAAGAGCTTGTCCACCTCCTCTTTTATAGCTAGCTGGCGCTCGGGGGCGAACTTGCGCCTCTTCTGTTGGACCGGTTTGGACCCCAAAACAACGCTGAGGTGGTGGACCAAGAGCTCTTCGGAAATTTCGGGCATGTCTGCAGCTGACCAAGCAAAGAGGTCTGGGTTCCTTCGGATACACTGGACTATGTCGGAGCATAGGACGGATGGGAGGGTCTTGCTAACAAAGAACTTTCAGCTCGAATCTTGCTCTGAGAAGAGCACTTCCTCCAACTCGTCCACCGGCTCGGACGTTGGTCGGGTAACATCTTGGGGGATTTCCAAAGTTTCGAGGGAGAGGACTGGACCGAGGGTAGAGGTCATGTAGCACTTGCGGGCCGTTTCCTGATTGCCCCTTACTTCCCCTACTCCTGCCTGAGTGGAAAACTTCATCTTGAGGTGATAGGCGGAAGGGACGGCTTCAAGAGCTGCTAAGCCGGGGCGACCCAAAATGACATTGTAAGCTGCGGGGACATCTACGACCATAAAGTCCATCGACTCCGTTCGGGTAGTAAGAGTTTTGCCAGCGGTTACGTCAAGGGTGATTACCCCTTCAATAGTCACTGGCACTCCCGTGAACCCATGGAGCGTGTAGCCGGTGGGCTTAAGTCTTTCCCTAGATAGCTTGAGTCCCTTGAAGGCGGCGAGGAAGATTATGTTAACGGAACTGCCATTGTCCACTAGGATCCTCTCTACTTTAAAGTTCGCCATGTGGAGGTTGATGACGAGTGCATCACAGTGAGGGGTTCGGATGCCCTCGAGGTCTTCATCTGAAAATGTGACAGGCACTCCGAGGCCTTTAGGAGGAGGGGTGGCACGAACCGAATTGACTTCCCTTATAAATGCCTTTCGAGAGGAGTTGGAGGAGCCCCCCATTGGGCCCCCGTGAATGAGGTGTAGGACACGCTCCTCTTCGAAGTCGTTCGTTTCATCGCGTTCAGGACGCTTGTTAGCCCCCTGAGGCGGGGGAGGAAGGTCGGCTCGGTCCTTTCTCACGAACCTGGTCAGCTGCCCCCTCTGGATGAGGGCTTCTATCTCATTCTTCAGGGCCCGACAATCATTGGTGTCGTGGCCATGGTCCCGGTGATAACGGCACCACTTCTCCTTATCCCTCTTCTTGCCAAGGGTGTTCATTTTTGGTACAGGAGGTATCACCCCCTCCTTCTTAACCTCCATGAGAATTGTGGAGATATTGGCGTTAAGGGGAGTAAACTTTTCGAATCTGGGAGGAGGTCGGCGCTGGCCGCCATTATCCTTCTGAAGCTTCTTGGCCCCTTCCTCTTCTGCTCCCTTTCTTTTAGACCCGGAGGAAGACTCCTCCAAGTTGGGACGGTACTCAGCTTCTTCGGCCCGAATATACTTTTCGCTCCGGAGGAGGAGGTCAGAGAAGTTCTGTGGGGGCTTCTTGGCGAGGGAGGAGCGGAGGTTGGAGTTGAGGACATTGGATTGAAAAGCTGCTGCAGCGATCGACTGGTCGAGGGATGCTATGGACCTGGCTTCAGCTGTGAACCTTTTCACATAGTCTCTCAACTTCTCACCCTTCTTCTGGTTGAGGTAGAGTAGCGAAATGCTGGTCTTCTCAGTTCGGCGGCTACTCACGAAGTGGGTGACGAAGAGGGTCTCAAATTGCTCGAAGGAGAATATTGAGGATGGGGCAAGGCGAGAGTACCATTCTCGAGCCGAACCCTTGAGAGTTGCGGGGAAGGTCTTGCACATCAGGGCATCGGAAGCTTGATGGATGAGCATGAGGGTTTTGAAGCTTTCGATGTGATCAACGGGGTCAGTCTCCCCGGAATAGGTCTCGAATTGAGGAGGTTTAAAGCCGATCGGTACGAGTGCATCCATTATGGTCCGGGAAAAGGGAGGTCTACTAGGATGAAGGGTCCTTCCTCTAAGCTCTTCTTCTCGGTCTAACTGACCCAAGCGCCTCTCCATCTCATGGAGACGGCGGTAGACTGCGTCATCCCTTCGACGGTAATCCGGCGAGCCTCTAGACTCGTCTTCGTACGAAGGAGAGCGGGGGCTACGACGACGGTAGCTCCTGGAGCGGCGAGGACTTGGCATGTAGCGGGGGTTGCTAGGAGCTTGTGGAAGAGTTAGGGACCGTCGGCGAGGACTTCGGACCTGAGGAGGAGTGGGAATCCTTGGAGCATTGGTGTTATTGGGATGGAGGTTGAGAGCTTGTAGGATGGTTGCCTAGAACTGCTGGAACTCGACACGGGTGATGGGTGCCTCATCGTTCCTAGGATGTTGCCGACCAGCAGGGGAGTGTGGTCTTCTTCTGTGATGCTTGGGGGACTCTCTCCGCCCCCTTCGGATTGGGGACCTTCTGTAGTCTCGGCGGTGGGGAGATCGCTCATCCGGACGTTGTTGGCGGGAGGCTCCCTCTCGGGCTTGCTTTTCATCCAGACGGTGGCGAAGATCCTCATCCTTCTGCCGATTGAGGGCGGTGTTGCGGAGGTCGGAAGCTCGGGGATTGTGAGAGGCCATAGAGTCCGTAGAGGCATTGTGGATTAAGACATGGTCCTGGTGAAGAGGTTGTTTCTGCGGGTTCGGATGCGAGACCCCCGCGCCGGCATTGTGAGTGGCGGGGGGTCCCTTAGGAGGTTGTTGATTCTGAGGAGGCAGGTCCTGCTGGAGAGGGTCCTCTGCTTGAGGAGGAAGTTGTCCCTGCTGCGGAGCGGGCAGGATGGGGACTTCCTGTTGCTAATCGGGGTTGGGTCCACGGTTGGACCCTCTGGATCTTACTTTCCTAGGAGGCATGGCTGGAGAAGATCTGTACCACGGGAAGAGGGGAAGCCGCTATTGGTTTGTTTCCCACAGACGGCGCCAATCTGTTACCGCTGAATCTGGTGTGGGGGTAAACAGATAGTATTTGTGGATTCTTAGGAAAACTTGAATAGCAAACCTATTACCTTTTCCACCGGAGTTTGACCGTTGACTCCCGCCGTTCACCTGCAAAAAGTGCGAGACACCGGGGTTGATCCTGGCGACGCACCCTCCGACGCTCAAGTCAGTAATCAGAAGTGATTATGAAAGAGTGTAAAATTGGCAAAACATTGATTACCTCTTAATGGAGATGGATGGGGGGTATTTATAGGCGCCGTTGGGGTCAGATTAGGAATGTAATCCTTGTGGTTAGATAAGGAATGTAATCCCTAATCCCCAGTGAAAGGATAGATATGAATCAAGGCCGTTGATTAGGATTAATCAGAAATCCTAATTCTATCATGTTGGATCGGGTTTGTTGTGGGTTGAAACCCGCACCGGTTTGAGGTGGATCCGTTCGCGGGTTAGCGGGTCTTCGAGAAGGAGAACCAACACCCGCTTCGGACCCATTGGTAGGTGAAGTTACCATTTTACTCTTAAGCTTTAAGATTCGTTCCTGATTTGGACGGTTCTGATTTAACTCCATTTTTAGTCATATCAATAATAATAAAGAAATCCTTTTGTGTTGTGCAGCAAAGAGACGGCTGCACCTCACCTTTAATAGGGCGGAAGTAGATTATCTAAGGTTTTTTTGAATATATTCGCAAAATACATCTTTTAAATATATCTTTACATATATAGATCCTTATACTTGGAAGTTAAATAAAAACGTCTTAATTAAGATTTAAAAACAACAACAACCACCCTATTGTTGGCCGGCACTATTTTGAAAATCCAGAAAACAAAATTGTACTTTTTGCCCTCTAAGTGGTAATTTTGTAAAAAAGCATTTCTTTGTCAAAACTTGTAAAATAAACCAAATTCATTAAAACAAAAAGTGAACTCTTTACCTCTGATTTGACTAGGCATCATGTACAACCCAAAATTCCTAAAATCTGGAGTTTTCACTCCAAGTGGTAATTTTGCACAAAAGTCCTTATTTTTGTAATATTTGCAAATAGGTCAAATAATATTTGTAAAAATCCAGAAAATTCAGAAATAATATCTACTAATACATATTAGATTTTCCAAATAAAAATTTCTTACTTTTACTTTCCAAGAAAATATTGGCACAAGATCCACTTAAATTCCATATTTGCAAAAACACCATATTTGTTTAAATCTTTACCAAATCAAATCTAAATAAAGTTTAAATAGATTTTATTTTCAATGATGACCATGGAAAGCCCAAAAATCAGTAAAAATGAATTTTCATTATTTGTTTGAGACACAAATGACTTTTTACATAAAAGACCCTTTCATTCGAAGTATTTATAAAAATAGTTTCTTTACTCAGAAAAGTCCCAAAATTTAGGATATACTTAATTATAAAAAGGAGAACATATACAGAAATTTAAAATTGGAGATTTACACAAAAAATATTTGCATGTGTAAAATTGAGAAATTCATAAAATAGTCAAATAAATTCAAATAAATCTGAAAATTAGAATATCATAAATAAGTGAGGAAAATGAATCATTAACCATAAAATTTTAAGAATTCAAAATTTCATAACTCCACACGTGTGTTGCATGTGCAAAATTGCAATTTCAAGAAAACAGACAAAACAGTCAACTTTACCAGTATAATATTATTTAGTAATGCAAAATAAATTATTTTATTTTGCAGGGTGTTACAGTGCATGCCATTTATAATAAACAGGAGTACACTACAACTTAAACAAATTGTTATTGACTATTCCAAAAATATATAACCTACATATATCTACATATATATTCAATTTTTACACTATATACCTACATATACTCAAAATGAAATATACTATATACTTATATATACTAAAAAATTTATAACCTACATATAAACAAATATGTTCGATAATAATGCTTAATTAACCGAAAATTAAAAATCCATTGTTAATGCTTCAAAATTTGGGTGATTTTGAAGATCCAATGTTTACTTGGGAAATCAAAAAATTTGGGTGATTTTGGGTCGAATTAACAAACATACAATGTTAATGCTTCAAAATTAACACGAATTAAAGAAAAACAAAAGTATGAGAAATATACCGTTAAAGTAGGGTGATTGAATATGCAGATAGTGAATAGGAGGTCGAAGAAGCTCCTTCAACCGCACTCTTTGTCCCCAAATTCGAAAATGAACGAACTCTTGGATATTGGGGTTTACGGTTTTTGGGTTAATAGAGATGAGATATGTAGATGAAAGAAGTGGAAAATCGAAATGAGATGAGAGCTGTGAGGATTTTTTGGGTTAATCGACGAAAACGAGATGAGAGATGTTAGGGTTTCGGGGTTAGAAGAGGAAGAGGAAGATAGAGAGTTGAAAGAGAAAGTGAGATCGAAATTTGAGCCTGAGGGTTAAAAAAGTCCAATCGACACTCGCTTTATGAAAAAGCGAGTGCGAGATAAATCTCCTCGCTTTTTGATAAAACCAATTTAGTTAAGTGAAAACTAAAGTCCCACACTTGCTTTCTGAAAAAAGCGATGAGTTTTTTTTTCCAAAATCGTTTTTTCAGAAAACGAGCTGGACGTTTTGAAATTTTTTTAAAATAATAGGACAGTTTGGAATTACTTTAAAAAAGAGGGACAGTTTGGGCAAAAATTCCTCAAATCGACGTGTGTACTCACCGCTTCAGACACCAAATCTTTAAATCCACGTGTCGCACGAATCTCCGCTCAAGCGGTGATCAAATGGCTCTCCTTAAAAGGGCAAAATAATAGTTTACTGACCAAAAAGGTGCGCTTTTCAGCGGCCAAAATAACCCACTTCACACCTAAAAATCTTCTCTCTCCTCCCCCCACTTTATTCCCATTTCTAGAGAGAGAAACAGATGAACCCAAAATTATAAAACCAAACCCCCGAATTTTTTTTTATAACAAAAAAACCCAAAAAATCTTCAAAGCTCCGTCTTTTGTTTTGTGTGGCCTCTCCATCTTCGTTATCTCTTCTTCTTCACCTTCTCTCAATTCCCTTCAACCCAAAAAAAAAACCCTAGAATTTCATCCAATTCTATTTCAAAATTGGCGCTCCAGTTCTCGATCAGTCAAACAGCAGCCCTTCCATCGCCCTCGAGTCGATGAGATTTCGCGATTCGAGCTTCTTCAGAAAATATGGCGTCAGTGCCGTCGATGTCAGGTATAAAGATTGAATTTTTAAAAATTTGTTCTTTATTTGGTTTAAATTAGGGTTTTGGATTGAATCTGGGTAAATTGGTTGCAGTGTCAGTGGAATGTGTGAACCTGTGCAAGCTTTCTAAAGGGGAAGAGAAGAGCAGTGGAATGTACGAATGCAGTGTGTTATCGTGCGCATGGAAGGCACCGAGGGTTTTGACCGGGTCGTTAGCGAGTACTCCTTCGCCTCAGTGTTCCGAGAGCCTGTTCTCGAGGAGAAGGATGGTGACGAAATCGGAGGCTGTGAAGAATCTAGTGAGTTGTTGACCCCCTTTGATATAAAATAAGCATTGGTTTACTAGGTCTTTTTTTATTTGTGCTTTAAATTATTGTTGCTGTTTATTAGAGGAATGAGTCATTTTAGGGATTATATGGTTTATGATTCTTTTGCTGAGTGGAAAATTTGGTTGAAACATATAGATTGCATAACTCTATACTAAATTGTGTTTTTAAGCTTGTTCGATATGGACAACTTTCGGTTGACTGGGCAGGCTGTTGAAAGGACAGGCGGTTGAAAGGTTATGATTGGGAATCTGAATGTGATGATATGAATTGATTGGTAGATGAGTGTCGGAGATCCAAATCTGGCGTTTGCGTCAATGTGGCAATTACATTGGATGATTACATATGTGTGTTTTATATGTTTGTATTTAATGAAGAATTTGCTAATGAAAAATTCGTTAATGTTTGGAAAGTTTAGTGGAGAGGTAGTTCAAAGGTTTTGAAAAGGAATTTAATGTGATGATAGAAGTGGATTGGCAGATAAGTGTGGAAGATCCTAATTTTTGTTAATATCTCGATTATTAAGTATGGTTGTGGAGCGTGTTTCACGTTTTTGTGTTTAATAAAAAAATTCGCTAACTAAGAATTCGTTTAATGTCAATTTAGTTGCATGGTGATGCAGTTCAAGGTTTTGAAAGGGAATTTGATGTGGTGATATAAATGGATTGGCCAATAAGTGCGGAAAATCCAAATTTGGCATTTTTGTTTATGTCTCAATTACTATAAATGATTATGGATGCATGTTTTACGTATTTGTGTTGGCTTACAGAATTCACTTATGAAGAAAAATGTATATATCGTTTTTTTGACAAGATTTGTAACACATTGATTACTTAATTCTTTGTTTTAAATTTTTATGAACCTTCCACGCAGAAGTAGAACACAACTATTGTGCGTAGATATGTTTCTTTTAAGATAAGTATGTACGTTATGTTGAGATTGTACTGATTAAAAAGAATCTAAACTGCACATTGTCTTAAAAAGGACACCATTGTTTTTGCCTCTTGAGTCTAAATTGAAATGGAATTGAAAATTGATATAACTTTTATTTGTATCTTCATCCACCCTAAAGAGGTTTATCTAACTAGAATACAAAATCTCCACATAAAACTAGTGAACGGGTTTTATGTTGCGCTATTTTATTTCCTCATGTAGTGAAAATTAATGTAATTGATCATGTTATCTAGTATAAGCAACAGGCTTCAAGAAACATGAATGCAGCTTAAATGATGTAACTAATCATGTTATGGAGGCGACCATATTGCTAAAGTTTACTGTTTGAGGTTGAAAGCAATTATAGTATTCAGACTAAGAAATCCATGCAAGAAGTTAAACTTAAAGTTCAAATTCCAAACACAAGCTAGTGCTAATTCATTTTTCATCAGTATATAATTTCGAACATATCGTACATACTTATCTCAACCAAAAAAGAAAATATCACTACTTCTACTTCTTCATGGAAGCAATGTAGTCAAGACGATGCAGGTTTAGGGGATTGCACCTTGCATGGTTGAGAGAGGCAATTTGTGAAGGTGCTACCAATGCACACGCCTTTGTGAGCCTTAATCAAGGCAATGAGGTGATTGCCTTAGACAACGGCGCACATCGCAACCCATACCCACTTCAATAAGTTAAGAATTAGACCATTAGAATAGCACCATTCTTCTTCTTTTTTATTGTGTTCTACCTGAGGTGTGTCCGGTGCTTCCTTCTTTTTTGATTTTTAATGTCGACTTCTTTCTTATTCTATAATGTTGTTTTTGTTTTTTTTCCTTCATACAATTGGTCTTCTTCTTATCGTATTATGTGTTTTCTAGAATTGCGTTGCTAATATATTGCAGGTTTTAGGGTAAAAAATAATAAAAAATATAGTGCGCCCGAAGTAGTTAAAATCGGTTTTCGGAATTGATCGGTCTAGGTTCAATTATTGATTAATCACCGATTAATCGGGTATTGTTCCGATTAATTGCCTTAGGAACTAATTGGACCTAGACCGATTACTGAATACCGATTAATCGCCGATTAACGGCGATTAATTCCGATTTTAACTACTTGGAGTGTGCCTTAAATTGCACATTAAGCCTTAGACTTTTTCAAATTTTAATATGCATTATGCCTTTCGCCTTCAACTGCATTCATGGTTACAAAAAAAAAAAAACTTGATCAAAATGGCTGAGCATCTCTGAATTTCCCCCCCTCCCCCTATTTAAAATCGAGTTTAAACGGAAAAAAACAGTATTCTATTTTTAATTTATAAACATTTAAAAAAAGCAAAAATGAAGGGAAAAATATAGGAAATCTAGAAATAAAGGGAAACAATATGGAAAATGTCAAATATGATTTCATTTTACGCACGAACAAAAATATGTTAGATTCATAAGTTCATTGTAAAAATGAGGAAACATGCAATGTGATGGGTTAGCTTCTATATGGGTGACATGTCTGTTTTAAAACAATTATTTGATATCAAAACCCACGCCCAAAAACGGTTTAAGAAAACAAACCCTTTTAATCCCCAAACTGATTTAATGCCCATTTAGCCAGTTTTTGACCCATTGTTTCACAAAAGATGGAGGGATCTTTTTTTATTAAATCACTATTTTACCCATAAACAAAACGGTAGGCTCAAATTCCGTTTAAACGACTCGTTTAACTGGTTCTTTTACCAATTTTTTGGGACATTGACTGCATTGCATGAAAGGTTAATTAAAAAATTAATACAAAGATTTAAGCAGTCAATATGTTACAAATCTTGTCAAAAAAAAAGAAAAGAAGGCATATTTATGTTTTTCTTCGTATGCGGATTCTTCAATTAAAAAACAAACGTGTGAAACATGTGTCATAATTAGACAAAGCAATTGAGACATTGTTGATAATGCCAAATTTCGATATTCACACTTATCGACCAGTCTATTTTTATCATTACATCAATATCCTTTTCAAAACCTTTGAACTGCCTCTCCATGCAACGTTATAGACCAATGCTTCCTAATACGGGGATCACTTCTGTATCTGAAACGAAAATGGGTTCGGAAAATGCCAATTATACTGAAACGGGGTATGCGGGGCTAACTTTCTTTAGATCGCTCGATTGGAACAAACTACGTTTGGTCGAGGCTTCTATTTTACCATTTCATGATTTAAAAGGTTGTCAGAATTCCTTGTTAGTTTTTTTCTTATAATTAGTTGAAGTTTGTTACTTTTACATTGATTACAATCCTATTTAGGGTTTTTTTTATTATTCTGGTTCACTACATTTTACCGATCCGGATCGTGATGGTACCGTGCTTTGGAACGGAAGATCCAGATCATAAAACTCGGGGGTTTCTTCAATAGCAAATTCTTTGATTAAATACAAACATAGGAAACACACATCCGTAATCATGCATAGTAATCAAGAAATTTATATAATGCCAAATTTGGTTCTTCGCACTATCAAACCAACCCATTTTTACCATCATATTCAAATTCCCTTTTAAAACCTTTCAACTGTCTCTTGACTCAACAAATTTGTTACTTACAATTGTTATCCTCCAAAAATTTTCAAATACCATTTCCCGTAATTTTGACATTTGCTTATTTTGTCCAATTAATGATTTAGACTCTGGATATAATCCTTTAACTAGTGTACTTTTATGGTTAGGGTAACATGAGTTGTTGCTTAATTAAAGGAATAATTTATTATAGGGTTTATTAGGTCCAGGATTTCCTTGGTGAGAGGGTATATTGATTAAGATTTCTAGATTGCATTACACTGGCAAATTGTTACCATCCATAACTCCATGCTAATAGGCAACTTTTGGTTGAGGGAGAAAATGGTTAAAATTTCCGAGTGAAGAGAAAAATAATCTGAATCCAAAAATAGGAATGGACGATTTGATTAAGTGTGGAGGATCTAAAAAAGTAGGATTGTGGGTAGTTAAATCTGTCATATTCATCAATCCCTTAACTCCGCTATTGCCTGTCCCAAGCTAGGAATCCGGCCATAAGGGGTTGCGTTAAGCAATTGACAGCCAACACAAAACTTTGTCAAATCCTATGAACATGAATCATAATATTATACGCGCAAATGATAGGGCATTCTCTGGAAGCAACGCGTTGTGTCTGCCTCTAGGTGCTTCGAAAAATGTGCAAGAGGCATTGCATCGACGTCCGGGTGCGGTAAAAAATGGGTAATGATTCCTGTACCAATCTGGACGTGTGCGGGTAAAGAAGCTACTCCAGAAAAATAGGTTTATGTTAGCGACTTGAAATATAGGAATATTGATAGAAAAATGTATAGAACTAGTAGATACCATGATTAGAAGGAATATTAATATCGCTTCTTTACAAGAAACAAAGTGAGTAGGGGAGAAAGCTAAAGAGATAGATTGTTTTAAATTATATTATACCGGTAAAATTAGAAATACAAATGGAGTAGGAATATTAGTAGATTAGAATTCAAAAGAGATGTAGTAGGTGTTAATAGGAAAGATGATAGAATAATACAAATTAAGCTTGTATTAGAGGGAAACATAATTAATATCATTAGTGCTTATGCACCCTAAGTAGGATTAGATGCACAAGCTAAAAATAAATTTTGAGAAAATATGGATGAGATAATTCAAAGGGTACCCTTAGGTGAGAAACTATTTATAGAAGGAGATTTCAATGGACATGTAGGAGAAGATAACATGAGATATGAGAAGGTGCATGGACATGGATTTGGAAATAAGAACGATGGTGGAGAGGTTCTATTAGATTTTACGGCTTCGTATGATCTTATACTAGCAAATACTTATTTTAAGAAGATAGAAACATTTGATAACCTTTAAAAGGGGCAAATGAGAGCCAGATTAATTTTTTCATCACTAGAAATGTGGATCGCTTGACATGTAAAGATTGTAAAGTTATACCGAGAGAGTATCTAACCTCACAACATAGATTAATGGTATTGAATGTGAAGATTGGAAAACACATATATGCAAGGAAGGAGACTAGGAACCCAAGAATTAGGTGGTGGAACTTGAAAGGAGAGAAAGTAGAAGTTTTTAGAGATATAGTCCTTAAAGGAGCATCATAGAATTTGGATGGGGAGATAAATATGATGTGGACTAAAATGACTATGTACATAGGAGAAATTTCAAAGGTGGTACTTAGAGAATCTAAGGGTAGAGGGTTGCTAATAAAGGAATATGGTGGTGGCAAGAAGAAGTCCAAAATATTGTGAGAGAAAAATGAACAACCTTCAAAATATAGCAAAAAAGTAGAAATGAAGAGGATTTGGAGAGATATAAGATCGTTAGAAAAGAAGTTAAGAAAGCGGTAAGGGATGCAAAAGAAAAAAACTTATGATGATTTATACACAAAATTAGGAACAAAAGAATGATAAAATAACATTTATAAGCTTGCTAAACAAAAGGATAGGAAAATAAAAGATCTGGATACAATTAGGTGTATTAAGAGCGATGATTCAAAAGTCTTAGTAAAAGATGAGAAAATTAAGCAAAGATGGCAAAATTACTTTGAGAAGTTATTAAATAGAAAGGTTGAGGGCAACTTAAATATAGAGGACTCAAGGAAGAGTCGGGAGCATATATTTTTCCGTAGAATTAGGACCGCGGAGGTTTGAAATGCTCTAGGAAGGATGAAAATAAAAAAGCCTTAGGACCAAGATGATATACCCCATTGAAGTTTGGAAGTATCTTGGGGATGTCAGAGTGGGTTGGCTAACAAAATTATTTAATAAAATTTTGAGGACTAAGAAAATGCTTGATGAATGGAGAAAGAATATTTTAGTACCTATATATAAAATTAAAGGAGATATACAAAGTTGCTCCAACTACCGAGGAATTAAATTAATGAGTCATACGATGAAAATTTGGAAGAGAGTGTCGAACATAGATTGATCAGTTTGGATTTATGCCTGGGAGGTCAACAATAGAAGCAATTTATGTACTGAGGAGACTTATACAAAAATATAGGGAGGATAAGAAAGATCTACATATAATGTTTATAAATCTAGAAAAAGTATATGATAAAGTCTCTAGAGACATAGTATGGTGGGTGTTAAATAATAAAAGAGTAACTATTCGGAATATTGAGGTAATTAAGGATATGTATGAAGGGCAACGACCACAATTAAAATAATTACAGGAGAGACCAGTAATTTTCCTATTATAGTAGGTTTACACTAAGTTCGACTTTAAGCCCTTACCTCTTTATTTTGGTTATGGATGAATTAACGCGAAGAATACAAGATGAGGTGCCTTGGTGTATGCTTTTTGCCGATGACGTCGTCTTAGTGGACGAGACTAGAGTAGGAGTCAATGCTAAATTATAATTGTGGAGAGAAACTTTGGAAGCTAGAGACTTTAGGATAAGAAGAACTAAAGCAAAGTGTATGGAGTGTAAATTTAGTGATATTCGGAATACAACCGAGGAAGTAGTGAAACTTGATGGTCAAGAGATACCTAAGAGAGATCGTTTCCGATATTTAGGCTCGATTATATAAAGAGATGGGGAGATTTGTGAAGATGTTATACATAGAATCCAAGTAGGGTGACTTAAGTGGAGAAGTGCCAGTGGTGTTTTGTGTGACAAATGTATACCTTTGAAGTTGAAGGAAAAATTTTATAAGACGACTATTAGACCAGCAATGATGTATGGAGTAGAGTGTTGGGCAACAAATAAATAACATGTCCAAAAAAGTGTATAGCGGAGATGAGGATGCTCAGATGGATGTGTGGTAAAATAAGGAAGGATAGAATTAGAGACGAACATATACGAGATATGCTAAAGGTAGCTCCAATCCAAGATAAGTTAAGAGAGAATTATCTCAGGTGGTTTGGACATGTCACACGTAGACCTAGTAGTACCCCTGTTAGAAAGAGTGATTTGATAAGTATTGAGGATAGAGTTAGGGTAGAGGACACCTAAACCAACTTGGGTGGAAACGGTGAGAAAAGATATAATAACTTGTGACCTTACAGAAGATATTGCGCTAAAGTGCTAAACTGCGCAGAATGGAAAACTAAGATTCATGTAGCCGACTCTAACTGGTTAGGAAAAAGGCTTTGTTGTTGTTGTTGTTGTTGTTTCATCAATCCCTTGACTACTATTTGTGATAAGAGACGTGTGCTTCACGTGGTTGTTGTTTCAAGACCTTTGTTACCCATGTATGATTATTACTTCATCTGACATGATACATTTATACTGAAGTAGCTATTCTATTAACTCCAGTTATTTAGAGTCCAGCAAAATGTTTTGTTTGAACATATCATACACTGAGAGGGGGGGGGGGTGCATATGAAGAGATGTAGATGCAATTGTGATTGTAACATTTTTTCTTCATGTAAATAAGAAACCGATATAAATAGGTAGCTTTATATGTGTCCACTATAGTTAGGTACCACCGTACCATATGATTAAGGGTATGCATATGTTTGGTTGGGCATGGTTTTCAAAGGTTTAAAAAACCAGCCTACCTAGTTTCGGGTGGATTTTGGCTTCAAAAATATATAATCGTATTTTAGTTCTACTCTCTATATTCTAGAGGGATATTAATATATAATTGTATAAAACAACGGTATTCTTTCTGGAGTCAGACTACACACTTTATGTTAACTGGGAATAGCATTTTGTCCATCACAGGTACACTTCTCCTTGCACTATTCATCTTCTGAGAATTGGCCATCACACATCCCTAAGCAATACACAGGTGGAAGATGTGTTAACTCCACTATATGTTTACTCCCTAGCCAGACTCATCGTTTTAGAAATAATCATTTCCAATAAATTTCTGTCTTGTTTCGAACATTTTTCAAAATCCTCATTTTTTCAGGTTAGCGGTGAAGGTCTAAGTCCAACCCAACCCAACTTACTCTTTTTTTGGTACGATTTTGCAACACTTTTGTGCATTAGATGACCGCATAAGATGCATGTGCTATCATCAACAAATTATATGAAGAATTTGGGGCAGTGCTCAGCGGTTGCATAATATCTTGCTTGAGTGATTTTTCAGTAGATGTGCCCTCCTGTGGGTATATTTGTGGACCATAACATTTTGTAATTTTCTTCTTTAGTTCTATTGTGGATATAAAGACAATCAGTCAGTGCGGATCATAACAAATTAACAATACACTAGGCTTAGGGAAGTTACATTGTTTCTTTAAATGTGGTTGGACATGAGATAATTTCATTGATTTGGGCATAAAATTTATTGTATAGTCTCTCTTTAATCGATACTGATATAAGATTTAGATAGAGGCAGTGCTCTGAAAAAGAGGGATTAGATGGAAATGAACACGAACCGATTTGAGAAAATGGGGATTAGATGGAAATGGACTCTAACCGATTCGGGGAATGGTGATTAAACAGAAGAAGAAAAAAAGAGGATTAAACGAAAAAAGAAGAAAGAACAGGGACTAAACAGAAACGGCCGCCTACTCTTTTTTTCATGTTTCCCTTTTTTTGGAACCATGGATAGACGAATGATAATAACACTGTTGTGACAAGTGGAATTTGGACCGAAGCGGGCAACCAAGGTTTATGCTTTTGGCGCTCTAGCAGGAATAGTGCCAAGATTATCTTAAGATAAAAAAAAGTTAGGGAAATTAAATTCCGTAATCAAAATAAATGAAACTTAGAATGAAAGGAAAGGTAAAGAAGACACTTAATCAGTGAAGCAAACAAGCATCGACTATGAATCTTGAAGTGGGGCTAAAGCACTCTAGAAAGCTTAAGCAAAAGGGGTGTTAGAAGTAGGACTTTAGTGGGCTCTCAACAACCATGGATCCTAATGTAGCAACATTGTTAATCCTGCATCATGAAGTTACAGTCTGCTAGTTGGGTGTATAGAATTACAAACCCTTAAAAGTGCTTTGTATTAATCCACAGTTCATCAAGTCATCCTTCTGATACCATTGGATAGTAAATTGTTGTCAATGATGGTAGAACATTAGCAAAGTACAGTGTAGCTTTCTCCTCATACACCGTGCTACTGGTGAATTCCCAATTTATGTCAATAGTGGTAGAACATTAGCAAATCACAGTTAGCTTCCTCCAGACACCACGTTTTTTATGAAATAATTTTCATTTAAGTTAGTGTCATTTATAGTAAGATCATTAGCAAATTTCAGTATTGCCTCTTCCTGATTCACTAAGTTATTGGTTCATAACGTATCATGGTAATCTTATGTTGGTGATGTTAGAATATTAGCAAAGTAAAGTAGAGCTTGCACATGAACTTTCTGAATCTCTTTGCCGTCCTTTTTATTGGTTTGTCTACAGTAATAAAACTATTCTTGTTTGTCATAGATAATCCTATGCTGTGTGACTGACTTGCCAATTTGGTGTATATTTTTCCAGTTATAATCATTTTTATAGAGTTTATAGTGTAAGCTCTTTAAGTTTTGAAAATAATATCTTTTATTATCTATTACAGTGTGATGCATATCTATCTAGCTCTTTTGTTTGGTTCATTGATTTGTAGTATCAAATTTAAAGATATTTGGCTGCTTTGTTGACGGTTGTTGCAGACTTTATGGAGATGTGAAGACCTTAATGCTGGAAATTTGAACTGCAGAGAAATGGCTCCCTTCATCAACTCTAGAAAATATAACAGATCACATATTTCTCTAGTATCTGACAAGAAATGGAAGCTTTTATGTTCTACATCGTCAGATTTTTCGAGTGCAGTTTCACCTGACTCTCTGTGGGAGGTATTCACATTAAGATAATTATACTTTGAATAGGAACAGAACATTTTTGTTGACTATGATCAATGGGTGAGGTGTTGATATTTATACTTCGAATAGGAATATACAATTTTGTTGAGTATGATCAATGGGTGAGGTGTTGCTTCTTCCTGTGGCTTATGGGTATACAGTAGTATTGTTAATGGAAACACATACAAATAAATGGTTTTACTGATAACTGCCAATCATTTATATATTTATTTTATAGCTCGTAACAGTCTCCCTATTTTATTCATTGGTTTAACTTTCTAAAGAACATCAGTACTACAAATTTTAGAATTGATTGATTTCATTCTCTTGACATTCTTTGATTGCACTATCATACTGAAGCTTTTGAATAGGATGGTGCGGGGAATACATTCTCCCATATTTAGTTTAATTTTTATTCTATTGTCTGCATTCCATTATTTTAGTGTCGGTTATATACTACAAAAGATACCAATAACTTCGAATATAGTTCAAGAATTCTATACCATGTTCTACTTTAGGAGTGTTCCTGTCACGCACACCACTACAGACGCACATTATTTACTGTAGAGGTAATTTTATTTTCTAGTGATTGTTTTGTGGCAAGTCGATAGTTGGGTTAGCTTTTATTACCTTTAGGTGCATATATTTATTTTTGAATTGTTTCTATCGCCACTTTAGGATCTGAAACCTGTGATTTCGTACCTTTCTCCTGAGGAATTGAAGTTGGTGCATGATGCTTTGAAGGTAGGCATTATTGATAGAGTTCATATCTGGTGTATCATAGTACTATTTACATTTTTTTATTTTGTATTTTATGATGTTACTACATGTAACATCTGTTTAAATCAAAGTATTACATGTAGACATTCTTCTTTGGTCAGTGCAGCTGGCCTTTGAAGCACACAATGGTCAGAAGAGGCGAAGTGGAGAGCCTTTCATAATTCATCCAGTTGAAGTTGCTCGTATTCTTGGAGAACTTGTAAGTAATTAGGAATGACATTTATTCGTGATGAAGTTTTTTATATTACCAAGATTCTAATATGTTTTCTGTTTTATTGAACTATTCAGGAGCTCGACTGGGAATCTATTGCTGCTGGGTTATTGCATGATACTGTTGAAGACACGAATGTTACATTTGATAGAATAGAGAAAGAATTTGGTGCAACAGTACGCCGCATTGTTGAAGGAGAGACGAAGGTAGCGCGATGCTTTAGTCACTCATATTAGAGATTTTGTAGAGACGTTATATAGTTTCTTATCTATTAATACATTTTAATTCCTGAATAGGTATCCAAGCTGGGAAAGCTAAAGTGCAAAGATGCAGATGATTCAGTACAAGATGTAAAAGCTGATGATCTGAGGCAAATGTTCCTTGCCATGACGGAAGAGGTATAATTAACTGAAGTATTTCTTTCCATTTCATTTTTGTCACTTGGAATTTATTGATGAGGGAAACTGACATTTAGGTCCGCGTTATTATCGTCAAATTGGCTGATCGGTTACATAACATGCGAACACTTGCGCACATGCCTCAGCACAAACAAGTATGTTTTTATTAGTAAATGGTTTGGTGATGAAAATGAGTTGCGTATTTATATTTGAACTTCTTTATGTGCAGTCTAGCATTGCATTGGAGACCTTGCAAGTTTTTGCTCCTTTAGCAAAGCTGCTAGGCATGTACCAAATCAAGGTATGGTTTATTTTTGTAGTTGCATAGAAACAAATGTAGCATAATGCTTTTGCACATTATTTTTGGGTGTAAATTCAAATGCATTAAAACACTATATTTGTTATTGTGCTGTAATGCTTCTTGCCGTGCTTGAGTCTATAATTTCTGTTAATGAATACTTATTGTATTCCAAGTTCATGTACGTTGTTTATGATTTTCTTCACCTTAGTATGGTTTTTTTTTGTTTTTTTTGTTTTTATTTTTTTTGCAGTCAGAACTAGAATATCTTTCTTTCATGTATACAAATGCTTACGATTTTACTGAGCTCAAAAAAAGAGTTGATGGTCTCTACAAAGAGCATGAAAGAGAACTTCAGGAGGTATTTTTCCTTTTTTAATTTTCATTGACAGTTAGTGTTTCTATAGCAATTTTTCATTTTCAGATTTAACATATATTTTCCATTGTCTGTTTTCTTATTCAGGCGAATAAAATCTTGAGGCAAGGAATTGAGAAGGATCAATTTTTAGAGTTGGTGACGGTGAAAACCGAAGTGCGTTCGGTGTGCAAGGAACTTTACAGGTCAAACACGTGAATAGTGTTTTAAATATCACCCGTTACAATCGTTATACCGGTCGTTATTCCGGTTTTGACAGGCTAACGTTACTTATACTAGTGTTCTAAACATTATTGTTCCGGTATATCAACTCAGGCATTATAAAAGAAAAAAACACCACAATTGGACCCTAAGCCATCATTAAGAAGATGTGAAAAAACCAGCTAAAAAGCCTTGAATTCTCTCATCTTTATTGCTTCCCCTTTGAAACATTCACCACACCATCATCCCTCTTTTTATTTATTGGGTACACAGATAGGAGATGTGGACCTAAGGTCTTTATTTATTGAACATGTAAAGAAGAGATTCACTCTTAATCGCAAATTATAATGGATAGTAGTGAGGCTTTGTATTGTAGATTAGAGAGAGATGAGAGAAACTAAAACTGATTATGATGGGGATAGGGCAAAGAAAGCGTCATATTCATTCAAATCTCTTAAGACTCTTTCTATACAAAATTGTAAATTTAATTTATTGTTCACTATATTCCTCCGTTTTTAGGCTTAGGCTAATTGCTTTAAAGACAACATTAAATTAGTTTCTTCATAGTTAGTAAAATAATAAACTAAAATATTATTTGAAAGTAGCAGAAGCATATTGCTTCTATGAAGGGAACAGAGGGATCTTTCTTCTTGCCTTCAAGTTTTCTTTTGAAAAATATGTCTTTTCTTCAAATGTTTAGTATGTAGGTATCTTGTTTATATAAATTAGTTTTCATGTAGATGATTATATAGATTGATTATAACTATTTTTACTTGTACTAGGTTGCTTGTATTTGTCATATATAATGTGTATAGGTCATGGAAATCACATTTAGGATATCTGTTTTCATTTGATATCACCGATATCCGGTATCCGATATAAAAGTTTGCCTTCCAATACAATATTGATATCCGATATTTAAAACATTGACGTGAATGTTAGCATTTCCCTTCTTTATGTTGTACTAGTATTTTTTTTTTGGGTTTACTTTTTCCATTGAGGCCACCCACAATCTTGACAATTTCATGTAAGCCAACCACAAATCTCTATTTCCATAATACCACCAACAATATCAGTCATACTCCAAAAAAAAGCATTTATGTTAGTTTTTTTAAAAATTTAAATCAAGTTGACATACTTAATAATCTTAATTGTGTTGAACACCACCAAGAAGATCACATTGACATAATTCATAATCTTGTGTTTAACTCAATTATTTGGTGTGGGGCCCACTTTTTTAGTTGTATTCATAGGGGTGGCAACGGTTCAGAATCTACAGGATCCATATGCAAATCCATTTAAGATTTTGTAGGATCCATATGCGGTTCCAAACCCATAAAAAAACACGAATCCATTTGGGATCCAAACCCGCTAAAGTTTTGGATGCAGATTCGGGCTTCGGATTTATCCAATTTCATTATTTCTTTCAATATGATAGGGAAATTTACGTGGAAAAAATTACAATTTGTATAAAGTAATTAAATTTTCTCATTGCATATTCAATATAATGAAAGTTATACAATGATTATATGACTTGATAATAATCTTATCCCAATAGTTATGCACAAATTTTCACCTTTTACTAAAAGTAAATAAGAGTTTTGTTGCTATGTGTATAATAATATTTGTATTATCTATTTTAAACTGTTAATTTATACTTGGTTTGGAAAGATAAAAAAAGGAGAATATCTAAGTACTAAACTCTATTTACATTTAGGAATATATAACTAAATTAACATATATCTATATAATAAAATACAAAGAAAGCTATCAAGTGGCTCTCCTTCAATCCCCCCAAAATCAAAGGCCCAGATCTAATCTCACAAACCACATGTTCTCCACAAAAGTTTCCCCCTAAAGCTTAAATTCAAATCCCCCCCCCCAAAAAAAAACAACCCATTTATTTATTTAATTATCTCTCTCTCTCTCTCTCTCTATATATATATATATATATATATATAGGGAAAAAGGGGTATGAGCAACTTGCTCGTTTAGTAAATAAGCAATTGATGATGTAGCATACATGTAATTGGACAATATTTAAAATGGTTAGTTGTCCAATGTATCACATGCATGCCACATAATCAATTGCTCATTTACTAAATGAGCAAGTTGCTCATATCCCTTTTACCTATATATATATATATATATATATATATATATATATATATATATATATTTCTCTCTCTAGAGTCCCCTTCGGTTGCACACTACTTTTGGTGAGCACTCCGTGAGCACTCATGAAATAAAGATCCTATGAAAAATCCGAACCGCTCATATTGTTCTATATGCCTAAGATAGCCTAACAATAAAAAGTCAAGTAATTTGAAGTTCATTTGCCCATCCATCATGATGTTAGAATTTTCAGCCATACAATTTTGTGATGATGTAAATCATGGACAAATGAATTTCAAATTAATTGATTTTTTATTGTTAGGCTATCTTAGGTATATAGAACAATATGAGCGGTTCGAATTTTTCATAGGGTCTCTATTTCGTGAGTGCTCACCAAAGTAGTGTGCAACCGAAGATTTCTCTCTCTATATATATATGAAAATCTTCCATTGTGCACCACCCCTCCGTGTGCACTCGGCCTTCCCGCCTTCGTATCGACAATCCGAACCGTTCACATTGATCTACACATCTAAATTAGTCTAAATATGTAAAATCAAATCATTTGAAATTCATTTGCCCATCCATTGAAGT
The DNA here is from genome assembly GCA_017893485.1 of Hemerocallis citrina. NCBI lineage: Eukaryota > Viridiplantae > Streptophyta > Magnoliopsida > Asparagales > Asphodelaceae > Hemerocallis > Hemerocallis citrina. The sequence continues at coordinate 146,232,306 of CM030367.1, forward strand.
GTTACAAAATTGTATGGCTGAAAATCATTGTTTTTTATAGTCACATGATGGATGGGCAAATGAATTTCAAATGATTTGATTTTACATATTTAGACTAATTTAGATGTGTAGATCAATGTGAACAGTTCGGATCGTCGATACGAAGGCGGGAAGGCCGAGTGCACACGCCGTGTGCACCATAGGTGGTGCACAACGGAAGACTTCCCGTTTACAAGAGTTGTCATATGCTGTATCGGTCTGAAGACGTGCCGTAGGCACGTGGCCATGGGCAAATCTAGTGTGTATATATATATATATATATATATATATATATATATTTGGATTATCCATCGGGTTGTCGGGTTTGGATCCTTACAGATCCATATCTAGATCCAATAAGAAAATGGATCTATTTTTAAAATTCATACTCTACCCATTAAGCTAATGGATCAATTTTGGAGGATCCATACCTTAAAATTCGGGATGGATTTGGCTCGGGTTTCGGGTTATTGGATATTTGTGCCACTCCTAGGTATTCATGGAAATAGGTGGGTGGCTTATTTGGTATTAGACAAAATTGCGGGTGGCCTCCCTGAAAAAAAAATCCCTTTTTTGGACATATTATGAGGTATAGTTCCATATTGAGCAGCCACAGGGAATTTGATGGGAATATCCATGTTTCTTGTAACTTTGAATGTCAACAGTTCGACAAATATTATAAATAGTCTCAAGTTGTCATAGGGTTTTGCCCTCCTAAATCCATAATTCAACTGCTTTCATGCTATAAATGCTCCAAATATATTGTTCTGGAGAGTATGTTTTCATTTGGTGATTGACCATTATGCTTTTTGATATTGTTGCAGTATATACAAGTCTATGCTGAAATCTAAAAGTTCCATTAAGGAGGTCAACCAAATTGCACAAGTATGTTTCCATATAAAGGCTGTTGTCTTAGTTGTTTCATATGGCTGAATTTCCCAGATTGCACATCATTAATTCGCTTGTCCATCATCAGCTTCGTATCATAATAAAACCAAAAGCATGCATTGGTGTCGGGCCTTTGTGCAACGCACAACAGGTGATGTGGCGGCAAAGTTATATAATTGTTTGTTCTGTATAAATTTTGTTTAGATTGGTCCTTAATGTCGTAACTAATGCAGATATGTTACCATGTTCTTGGCCTTGTTCATGGAATCTGGACCCCCATACCTCGAGCTGTAAGTCGCTTAAATGTTTCTTTCATTGGATTTTTCATGTATCTTATGAGTTCTGTAAATTCAAATTTTGTTCCACACTTACAGATGAAGGATTACATAGCAACTCCGAAACCTAATGGCTATCAGAGCCTTCACACAACAGTGATACCATTTCTATATGAAAGCATGTTTCAGTTGGAAGTTCAGGTAACTTTTCCTTTGTTTTCTTCTTTCCTGTTGACTTTCTCTGGTTTACTAATAAACCTCTGTTGGGGAACTACATAGAAGGGTGCCACTAATTATTGACGTTTGACAGATAAGAACTCAAGATATGGATTTGATAGCTGAGAGAGGTATTGCTGCTCACTACAGTGGAAAAGGAACTGTTTCTGATATGGTTGGACATGAAATATCTAGTGGGAAAAACTCTAAATCGAAGACAATCTGCATGAACAATACGGATATTGCTCTCAGGGTACTCTAGAATATAGTCAAATATTTTGCAGTCAATTATTATGTTTACTATTGGAGTTTTTTTTTCATATACGTAATATTTTTTACTGTTTACTCAAATCCTTTGTTAATTTCATTCTTGTTGTTTGTATAGATTGGCTGGCTCAATGCCATCAGGGAATGGCAGGAGGAGTTTGTAGGTAACATGAGCTCTCGAGAATTCGTAGATACTGTTATGAGAGATCTGTTGGGCAGCCGAGTGTTTGTTTTTACACCCAAAGGAGAGGTACGAAAATGTAATATGCAGTATCTGTAATACTATCAGCAGAATCTTCTTTAGCTGGCTAATGTCTTCCTATATGCAGATAAGAAATTTGCCCAAGGGAGCTACTGTAATTGACTATGCATATCTGATACACACTGAAATTGGCAACAAAATGGTGGCAGCAAAGGTATATTTCTTTACCGATTGTAAATTATATTAATAGAAATTATATTAATAAAAGCATAAAACTGCAGTGCCACTGTACATAAACTAGTTATTTGTTTTTTACTTATAAGTATAAAAAGCAAAAATCTGTTGCAGATAAGGCATAGGCATATTAATTTGGTTTCTAGCTAGTTACAGATCAGCTAAAAGACTACATCTGCTCCTCTGCAGGTTAATGGTAATCTTGTTTCACCCATGCATGTTCTTGCAAATGCTGAAGTTGTGGAGATAATCACATACAATGTAAGTTTTGAACTGCTTCACATGTTTTCCTTTTCGGTTCTTCTCTTGTTTCAGAAGAAACTTCTCAGATTAGTCAGTGTGTCTTGTATTATGTGTAATGCAGTCTATGTGAAGGGGTATTTTCACAAAAAAAAATCCATATGATCCTTTCTCAACTCAATATTGGAACATAGCTATTGTGGCTAGCTGATGTTTGTTTCAAAATTTCATGCCGTAATCAGCTATCTATTACAAGGTGAACAAAGATGCATGTTCAAACTGATCAGAAGACGTTATATTTTGGTAATATCCCACAATAACAATATCGGCCGAAATGTTGCCGAAATTGGCGAAATATCAGCCGAACTAGACATACAAATCTTATTGTGAATATATAAAAAAATTTGTTTTACTTTTTGCATATTTGTCTTTCAATATAGAACCTTAAGATAATGTGAGGATTTTGTCTCGCTATTGTTTGTATATATGCAAAGTCAAGTAAGTTTATTAACTAATACATATTTTCTAATCAATGCAAATTCAATTTAGTTATATACTTATATTACACTCTTCTATACTATTGTTAAATTTTGTGAATAACTGAATATTTACCGTAATTGATTCATGTCAATAGTTATATTATACAATATTTTATATGATAAATGACATGTAGGACATAATATTTTATTTAGTAACAAAAAAATATATTTATTTAGTATAGTAAATGAATATCCGATATGATCACATTTTCCCGATGTCTCTGACTGAGACGAAACACCCCTTATCGAGACGAGTCCGAAATCCGAGATTTAAAACCATGCATATAATACTAGATCTCGCAATCTAGTAACATAAAGAAATTTGGTACTGAAGGAGTGGGATTTGGCCTGATCTATATGTTTCAATGGCTGAAAGGAGATGACTATGTGAAATGAAGAACCAGCAGGGTGTTGTTGTTTGCATCATGCATTAGATGAGTAGGTTAAGTATAAGCATACATGTTTGTTGAGTGCAATCGACACGGCAAAAATATGAGTGAAAAATATTATCAAAAAATTTGAAATTTGGATATAGTGTAGAAATAATTGAAGACAAAGTGAAAAGTAGATGTTATGCAGAAGTCACAAGTTTTAGTTTTAAATTTTCACTCTCATATAGTTGCCGGTAAAACATTGCAGTTTGGATTATGTAACACAGTACAAGATATCCCTGGCAGTCATACATGCAAAGCCTTGGAAATTCGTCTAGACTAGATACTAGCACGTGCAATGGATGTACTTCATAATACTGTAGTGTTTTTGAAGTGTTTGATTACAAATGGAGAGGTAATGATGTAAAATGTAATCTTAAATAGGGAATTTCCAAGAATCTTAAATGATTAATTTTACCAATATATAATGCGGATCAAAGTTAGAATTTTAAACAATTAATCGGTTTGATAGATTTTCAAGAATGAATTAAGTTTAACAAATCCAATTAATAATTCAGTTCTAACAATCAATGATTAAATTTCTAAGCGTTCTTAGCAAGTAAAAGATTCATTATTGATTCGTACTTTAATTAGGCAAGTAGAACACTCAATTTCGATATTTGTGGTCGACAGTTAAATTAAATAATATAATAGAGATGATAAAGCAGTATAACACAAATATTGAAAAAGTGAAAATAGTACTAGTGTTAGATCTCAACTTGGTAGCAATGGGCGAGGAGCAGCACCAGGCGGTCGCGAGGCGGCTGGCGCTGGTTGCGTCGCTGAGGCGCGACAGGAGGGGCGTCGGGAACTGACGAAGGAGCGGCAGGTGGGGGCATCGAGATCTGACTGAAGAGGAAAGGGATGAAGCAGGGTGAGCGGGATGCAGGGGTGCTAGCGTCGGGGAAAGGGGAGGACGAAGGCGAGGGTGCGAGGCGGTTGGTTTGGTGGCAGTGGTGGTCGGCAAAGGTGAAGAGGAATGGATTGGTCGGGGGTTGAAGGTGGGGCGTCAGGGTTTCTGTAGAAGAAGAAGGGGGAGAAGGTGGTGGTTATGGAGATGGTGACGGATGTCGACGGTGGGGATGGTGCTGGCGATGTTGGAGGTCGAGCGGGGTCGTGGGTTTTGGGGGTTGCGGGATCCAGAGAAGAGGAAGGAGGGTAGGGATTAATTAGGGTGGGTTAATTTGAGATTAGGGTTAGGGTTTAGGAATTTGTATTGGATTTGGGGTAGTTTTAGAGTTTATCACAAACCCTAAAATTTTATTAGGATTTATCACAAACCCTAATAATTGGATCTCGATTGTATCACACAAAGGAGAGATGAAGAGCAAAAATTCAACACAATAATTTTTAAAAAATCAAGAATAGCACAACTCCTCATTAATCTCAAAGGCCTATAAATAGGCTCAAAACAAATCTTGATACAAATCTCAAAATATTCTAAAAATTTCAAAAATAGTATAATGCATAAAAGAGAGATTACATATGGCTATAAATTCCAAAAACAAATATGGTACTGAAATAAAATACTAAACTAAATAAAATGGACGTCCTCATCAGGTAATCACTGGGAAGGACCAAATGAGTCATGTGTTATGGGAAATGGGAAGTTGAAGATCTAAGCTTAGAGAAAAGATAGCAGCCAATAAATATGAATAGTTTAGCATTTGTAATGCATGTGTTTGTCTACTTAAGCGCATTTTTTACATTATACTAGTAGAGATATTGATTCTCTAATGATAAACGGAAGAAACCGAGCATTTGATGGCTTTTGCTGTTTATTCTTGGGATTAAAATGGATCGGTTTGATGATTGATACTACAATAACAACAAAGTCTTTTTCCCAACTAGTTGGAGTCAGTTACATGAATCTTGGTTTTCCATTCTGCTCGGTTTAGCACTATATTCTGTAAGGTCACAAGCTATCATATATTTTCTTACCGTTTTCACCCAAGTAAATTTATGTCTTCTCTTGCCCCTAACTCTACCCTTAGTGCTTATCAAATCACTCTTTCTAACGGGGGCGCTACTAGATCTACGTGTGACATGTTTAAACCACATGAGACGATTCTCTCGTAACTTATCTTGGATAGGAGCTACCTTTAGCATGTTTCGTATATGCTCATTTCTAATTTTATGGTTTTACCACACATCCATCTTAGCATCCTCATCTTTGCTACACTCATTTTTTTGACATGTTTCTTTGTTGCCCAACACTGCTCCGATGGTCTGACAGCGGTCCTATAAATTTTTTTCTTCAACTTCAAAAGTATACGTTTGTCTCACAAAACACCACAGTCACTTCTCCACTTAAGCCATCCTGCTTGGATCCTATGTATAACATCTTCACAAATTCTCTCATCTCTTTGTATAATTGAGCCTAAATATCGAAAACAGTTTCTCTTGACCATCAAACTTCACTACTTCCTCACCTGTGTCCCGAATATCCCTAAAATTACACTCCATATACTTGGTTTCAGTTCTGCTTATTCTAAAGCCTTTAGCTTCCAAAGTTTCTCTTCACAATTTTAATTTAGTATTGGCTCCTGTTCTAGTCTTGTCCACTAAGACGACGTTATCGACAAAAAGCATACACCAAGGCATCTCATCTTGTATTCCTTGTATCAATTTATCCATAACCAAAGTAAAGAGGTAGGGGCTTAAAACCGAACCTTAGTGTAAAACCTACTGTAATAGGAAAACCACTGGTCTCTCCTCTGGTTGTTCTAATTGTGTTCTTTGCTCCTTCATACATATCTTTAATCATCTCAATATACCGAATAGTTACTCTTTTATTATTTAACACCCACCATACTATGTTTCTAGGAACTTTATTATAGGTTTTTTCTAGATCTATAAACACCATATGTAGATCTTTTTTATTCTTCCTATATTTTTTTACAAGTCTTCTCAGTACATAAATTGCTTTCATTGTTGACATTCTAGACATAAATCCAAACTGATTCTCAGACACTGCAGTTTCTAGTCTCGGTCTATGTTCAGATCACTCTCCCAAATTTTCATCGTATGACTCATTAATTTAATCCCTCCATAGTTGGAGCAACTTTGTATATCTCCTTTATTTTTATATATAAGTACTATGATACTCTTTCTCCATTCATCAGACATCTTCTTAGTCCTTAAAATCTCATTAAATAATCTTGTCAGTCAACCCACTCCTACACCCCTAAGACACTTTCAAACTTCAATGAGTATACCATCCGCACCTAAAGGTTTTCTTATTTTCATCATTCCTAAAGCATTTCGAACCTCTGAGGTCCTAATTCTATGAAAAAACATGCTCTCGACTCTTCCTCGAGTCATCTATATTTAAGTTGTCCACAACATTTTCATTTAATAACTTCTCAAAGTAATTTCGTCATCTGTTCTTAATTTTCTTAAATTTTACTAGGACTCTTGAATCCTCACTTTTAATACACCTAATTGTATCTAGATCTTTTGTTTTCTTATCATTTTGTTTAGTAAGCTTATTCTCATTCTTTTGTTCCTAATTTTGTGTATAAATCATCATAAGTTTTTTTTCTTTTGTATCTTTTACCGCTTTCTTAATTTCTTGTCTAACGGTCTTATATTTCTCAAAATCCTCCTTATTTCTACTCTTTTGCCATATTTTGAAGGTTGATATTTTTTTTCTCACAATATTTTGTACTTATTCTTGCCACTACCATGTTTCTTTAGTTAGCAACCCTTTACCTTTTGATTCTCCAAATACCTCATTTAAAATTTTTCTTATGTATGTGGCCATTTTAGTCCACATCATATTTGTCTACGGACTTTATCTAAAAAAAACCTCTAGTTTCTCTCCTTTCAAGTTCCACCTCCTAATTCTTGAGTTCTTAGTCTCCTTCGCACATATATATTTCTCAATCTTAATATCCAACACCATTAATCTATGTTGTGAGGTTAAACACTCTCCCGATATAACTTACAATCTTTACATATCAAACGATCCACCTTTCTAGTGATGAGAAAATCAATCTGACTCTTATTTGCCCCACTTTTAAAGGTTATCAAATGTTCATTTTTCTTCCTAAAATAAGTATTTACTAGTATAATAAGATCATACGAAGCCACAATTTAATAGTCTCTCCACCATTGTTCTTATTTTCAAATCCATGTCCTCCATGCACTCTTTCATTTCTCATGTTATCTTCTCCTACATATTCATTGAAATTTTCTCCTATAAATCACCTAAGGGTACTCCTTGAATTATCTCATTCATATCTTCCCAAAATTTATTTTTAGCTTGTGCACCTAATCCTACTTGTGGTGCATAAGCACTAATGATATTAATTATGTTTTCTCCTAATACATACTTAATTTGTATTATTCTATCTTCTTTCCTATTAACACCTACTATCTATCTTTTGAATTTCTTATTTACTAAAATTTCTACTCTATTTCTATTTCTAATTTTATCTGTATAATATAATTTAAAATCATCCATCTCTTTAGCTTTCTTCCTTACCCACTTTGTTTCTTGTAAACAAGCTATATTAATATTCCTTCTAATTATTGTATCTACTAGTTCTATGTATTTTCTTGTCAATGTTCCTATATTCCAAGTTGCTAACCTAAGCCTATTTTCCTGGACACTTCTTTACCCGCACACGTCCAAACTGGTGCATGAACGCTTGCCCATTTTTCACCGCACCTGGGCGCCGGTGCGAAGCCCCTTGCATATTTTTCGAAGTACCCGGAGGTAGGCACGATGCATCGCTTACAAGAAATGCCCTAGTATTTGCGCGTATATTATTAGGATTCATGTTCAATGGATTTGACGAAGTTTAGTGCTGGCTGCCAACTATCTAACGCAACCCTCCTTATCCGGTTTGTGGCCGGATTCCTAGCTTGGGACAGACACAACACATCGCTTACAGGGAATGGTCGGATTCCTGCTTTGATGATTGATACTATATCTCAAAATCTTAAGTATCATGTTGAAGAAAACAAAAAGAACAAACTTAAAGGTTCTCTGTAAATTTGGTCAGCTAACAAATTGTCAACTATATTGAATTTTAGCGACATCAACCTTGGTTTTATAGTTAGTTGATATGACTCGGTAATTATTGCTCTTTAAGGGGGCGTTTGGTTCGCAGATTGGAGAATTCCTTGGAATGGGCAGATTCCTGGGAATGTAAGGGTAAGAATTACGATTCTCAGGAATGTTACAATACTGCGTTTGGTACAAGATAATGCATTTCAAAAAATATTTTATACTGTATTTGATATAGACTAATTCATTCTTATCAATCCTTCGCTATAGTAGACATTATCGAAAATATCCTTTTGGCTTTATTTTTAAAAATACCATATAATTGTTATCTACTTTAGTAATCGATGCATATGCATGACACTTGCAAAATCAATATTGATATATATCTTATAAAATCTGAGTACACTAACAAATAGATAAATAAAAAAGTTACATCATGATTCTAATATATTTCAACCACGTAGATAAAAAACATAACAAAAAGAAAAAATGAAACACACGAGTACAAACACATGATCTTAGGCATACATGGATTATTATTATCAATGAAATATATTATGGAAAAAAGGGGTATGAGCAACTTGCTCATTTAGTAAATGAGCAATTGATGATGTGGCATACATGTGATTGGAAAAACTTAAAATGGTTAGTTGTCCAATGTATCACATGCATGCCACATAATCAATTGCTCATTTACTAAGTGAGCAAGTTGCTCATTTACTAAATGAGCAAGTTGCTCATATCCCTTTTACCCATATATTATTTATGACTTAGTAGACCGATGGTTTTTCCTTCAACTTTTTTATGAATAATGGTGTGTATTGTTGTTAAAATTGATACTTTATTACTGAAACATATATCATACTTATTTAATTATGTTCAGTCTCTAATTGGACGTTTCTCTTCATATATAAATATGTACAAATTCCACCCAAATGACAGAGTAACAAATTTGTTGGAGGGGACATAGAGCGGCAATATGATAAGGTAGAAAGATTATCAAAAATCTGGAGGGTGATTTAGTAACGTGATAATCTCAGTTATTTTTTATGTAGAGGAATCCACAAATTCCACCATTTTAAAGATGAATGTATATCATTCCCAACAAAGGATTTTGATTCCCATGGAAATTTAAAAATTCTTCCAAAACTACACTCATATCTTTACCAAATCAGGTAATCCTAAATTCCCTTGTATATTACCGCCTACCAAACGCCCCCCTAAGTGGTAATACTTTAACATCATATCAGTGGGAATAAATCAACGGAACTTCATCATTGCATACTATGTTTTCTGGTCTTCTGTGAGTTAACTTTCATGGATTTAGGTCGATTGAATGTACTTTGATTCTAGCAAATAGTTTTTTTTCAGTTATCTCAGTTTATCATGCGTTTTTTATTTCCTCTTCTAGGCATTATCTAGCAAATCTGCCTTTCAGAGGCATCAACAATGGCTGCAACATGCAAAGACGCGCAGTGCCAGGCACAAGATTATGAAAGTAAGACCTTCCCTTCTCTCTAATCCACCCCCACACATACATACAGTGAAATCTCTATTTAATTATTTAACTAAGTGAAATTGTGTTTTGATTTAGTTCTTGAGAGAGCAAGCTGCACTTTCTGCCACAGAGATCACTGCAGATGCAGTAAACAACTTTGTTGCTGATCTCAAGGATGCGAACAGTTATGAAGTGAAGTTCTCTCCTTCTCCCAAAGAAAGAAAATCCATTTGGGATAAAATATTAATGAGTGTTGAAGAACTGTCTTCGACAAAGAGTAGCCATGAAGAACTTCTACGTGTTCAAAATACTGTTGGCATTCCCAAGATCAATGGGAAGCACAACAAAAATGTGACGAAAGCGAATCTTAAGATCAACGGCAAGTCAACTATCAGGAGCGATGGTATTGCTGAGTTCATACATGCCAACATTCCTATGTACCAGGAGGTCTTACCTGGTCTGGAAAGTTGGAAAGCTGGGAAAATTGCTTCATGGGATCATTTGGAAGGGCACTCAATTCAGTGGTTTTGTGTTGTATGCATTGATCGAAGAGGTGAGTTTCTATTCTGTTTTCGCTCTCACACGATTCTGCAGTCTTAATGGGTAAATTATTATGGTTATTTACTATGGTCTGGACAGTTAAAATATTACAAACTGACGCCATTAGTTTCATAAGTAATGGAACCAACCGGTGTTTCCTTTTACTTATATCTTTAATGCTGCTATGTCTCCGCCAGAACTTAGCTATGGTGTCTTTAGTAAAAAAGAGAGATGATGTAAGCTAAATAACAAAAGGTATTGAAGCATGATACTCCTGGACCAAACTAGACTGTCCTTTGTGTACTTTGTGATTTGTATGTATATCGAACTGCACTTCATGATTTTTATATCATTTCCTTCCTAAAATAAATTCTTGATCTCCATCTTTGGTTGTCCTCATTTGAATGACTCACCTTATGCCTCTGCTTTTTCTGACATCTATCCTCCAATTGCAGGTATGATGGCTGAAGTTACATCAGCTCTAACAGCCTCTGGACTTATAATATGTTCGTGTGTGGTGAGTGATATCAATTTTTGGCATTTTGCCTTCACACGCTCGTGCATGTATCTTGTGGCCTTACATTTTAAATTCTTCCAACTTTATAGGCAGAGATCAATAGAAGAAAAGGGATGGGTGTTTTGTTATTTCACATAGAAGGAACTAATGACAATCTGGTAAATTTTGGTGGCTCTTGTTGTGTAATCACACCATATTTTAGCATCTTAGTTTTCCTATTCATTGCAGATTAATGCATGCTCGAGTGTGGATGTAATCCTCGGTGTTCTGGGGTGGTCTACTGGTTGTAGTTGGTCCAACACCTCAGATGATCAAAATTTCCTTTAATCTTAAGCTACTTGGTGGTAATATATGGGGAGGAAAATTCTACAGTACATAACCGTTGGATGGGGTGCGCCTGCTAAGATGAGGACTGCTTGCTTGATCCTTAAAATTTGAGGAAATCATGTTAGAGAGGTGTATGACCCACTCCATCCTATTGCTTGGCAGATCCTGTGGAGCATGAACCATAATCTTTTCTTTTTTCCGAGTATATATAGTTACCTTTGCACAGGTTCCCTGGTGGTTTGATGTAATTATTAAGTTTTGTAATTTAGAGAGTGAAAAGGTAGAGAGGTGTTATATGTGTTTTGAAAAAAGGTGTTCAATTAATTTGTTGAAGATCATATGAATAACCAGCAGCAGCTAATTGAGCTTGTCTGTGTAGTGAGAGGGATGTACATAGCAAGAAGAGTATTTAGAGGACTTCTTTTAAAGAATATACCAGTCTGTACACCATATGAAAGTAGTAGGCTTCTTTTTTGAAAGAGAAAAAAAGAGTTTACTCAAATTTGTTATATTCTCTGATTTTGCAGTTTTTCTAGTTTAAATGCAACTTGCATTTTTAGGGTTAATCCTTATGTTTTCTGATTGATTGCACTGAATTAGTTGATATTCGTATCAAGTAGATGATGTTTGTGTGGTGAAATGAATATGGCGTAGTGATATAGCTAGAGCCTGGACGGCCTCCCCCTGCGCTGTTGGATGCATGATGTATGGTCCTCCAGAAAATTACTAGTAATGCTAGTTGTGCTATTCCGGTACAACAAGAAAATATTGCTTTGTGGGAGCAAAGGCTTTTTCGAGATTCTTCTTAAAGTAAACTGCCGGTTTGAAAGGAGCCTTGATAAATGTTAGGGATGTGGAAGTAGCTCGAAAGTAGAAACCACAGCTGGGGTAAAATCAAGTGGCTCTTAGAGCATCTCCAATTGGATTTTGCTATTTTGGCAATTTAGCAAAATAGCAAATGGCAAACCGAGATTTTGCTACAGTTGTTGTCTGCTATAATATAGCAAATGAGAAAAATAAATGGAAGGACAGAACATGTAATTTGTTGTTCGGTCCAGCCAATCAAAATAACTTAAAAATAATAATTTGAGTCTCCTGGACTTTGATGTAATTTGTGCAATCTAATTAAAGAAATCGGTTAACTTGGTAATGGATTAAATTTTCAAAACAAAGAAATTGAAGAACATGTTGTTCCCGCCGACCACTTCTTTTGTTTTTTTGTCATCGGACGGTACAACATGTAATGTCCGACGTTTCATTTAAATAAATAAATAAATTAGGACGGAATATGTTGTTCCGTCTAACCGTTAAAACATTTAAAAATATATTAAAAAAATATTGGACGAAACATGTTGTTTCGTCCGATGCGTTCAAAAAAAAAAAAAAAATGAAACGAAACATGATGTTACTTTTGCTATATTTGGCAATTGTTAAATTCATTTCTGAAATATGAAAAGCTATTGTTTCTAGTTGGCTTAAATTTAATAAAATAGCAAATGATTGCAGCGCTCTTTTGCTAATTTTTTTCCTTCCAAAATGGCCAAATAGCAACTCAATTGGAGATGCACTTAAGAGTTTATAATTTGGGTATTTTATGGATGATGATTTGAGATGGACCCTCGATTCAATGACCCGAAAGAAATTCACTGCTGAATGAGGTGAAAAAAATCATATACCCATTGGGATTGGGCATATGACTTGTACGGCAAAAGGCAAGAGCCTTCAAGATTAGTGTTGATGGAGTAGAACACGTTATTATTGCTGAACCCATAGACTCAAACATTGCGGCTAGTTATCACATTACGGTACATGACATCAACCATTCTGGACTGGCTCTGCATGTTGGTCCTTTTACTGTAGACTAGTTTATATTACGAACACACTCGTATTAAAAGACCCACCACGGTTGTCTGTGTTTTGTATCTGATACGGTAGAGTATGTAGGGCCGTAAGGGTACGAAATACTAGATTTGAGATAACCTAAGATTATGGCCATCTTTAGAAGGAAAATATAAAAAAAAATTGAAGATTACGGTCAAATGTTTGTTAGATACTAGTTAATTTACATCCATCCTTACAACTAACTACAAGTGATGAAATGCTACGATCATCCTATTCACACTAAATATGACTAGTTGAATAATTAAGTACATTTCTAGCAACAACCAAAAAAGAATAATAAAGTACATAATTCTTTCCTTGTTGCATTTTCAAGTATTGTATTTTGAAAATTGTATTTTGTTATACAGTACTTGGAATGTAGTATCTCGTTATGTGTAGCACAGTGCGTATAATAAGGTGATGCATCCACATCCAATTAATTCGCGTATTGAGATGAAGACTGCAAGTGGTGTCGCCGTCTTTTTCAATATACTGCGTGTCTCGCTAAAGAAACATTATCGGAACTGCATCTATTCCAAATTTTCTCATTAGTTTGCAAAGATTCTTTAGGTGCGAGTCGCAGTACTAAAATTAAATAACAAAGAAAATTGTCCAAGTCAAAGCTTTAGCAAAAATAATCAAGCATGTAGTAGTCATATACGTGGCATATTCTTAGAACCCACCATGAAGTGTACTGATGGAGAATCATAAAGACAGACGAACACAAATCATGGTGGATCCCAATAATCAGGTTCAAAGAACCCATCATTCTCAGATTGTTTAAATTTGTATTTCCTTACCCATATTGATATGGATGGAATTTTTGGGGAGCAGGCCGACTAGACAGATCATCGTCCTTCGTTCTCTTCACACAAAGTTATTAAAAACCAACTAGTACTCTGCACATATGATACACGTTCTAATAAATTTTATTAAAAAAATAATAATATTAAGACGTAAATTTGGCCCCGAACCTGAAACATCCCTCCAATACGCCGATGATATGATTTTGTTTGGTAATGGTGATTTAGGGGAGACCATTATTTTCAAAGGAGCTCTATCCAATTTTGAAGCTTGGTCCGAACTGAAAGTTAACTTTCACAAGAGTACGTTAATACCTCTTGCAACAATTCTAAACGGTCAGGTGGATAAATTTCCTATCAAATAACTTGGCCCACCTGTCCGACCAGGCAAATTAACGAAAACAGATTGGTTCTCAATTATTGACCAGGTAGAGGACATGCTAGCCGGGTGGAAGGGCAAATCCCTCTCCATGGAAGGGAGAGTCATGCTCATTAAATGCTGGAGGAACTTCATAATCTTATAGCAATTGCTTAAATGCTCAGCAGGCCCGGATCAGAAAGTGTGGGGGTTGGAAAAAAATGATGAATTCACTGTACGGGCCATGTACAGTCGGTTGCATTTTAGAGGATGTAGACCTAAGTGGTCTTCATAATTTGGAAAGCTAAAGCACTCCTGAAAATCAAAATTTTCCTTTGGCTTGTGTTTAATGATACCATTTTGACTAGAGAAAACCTGGTTAAACGTCAACCACATATGGTGACATCATGTGGTTTCTGTAACTCTAATATGGAGTCCAAAGAACATCTGTTCCTGGAATGTCACCGAAGCGATGCGCGATTTTGGTTGAAGTTTTAAGGGCACTTGGCACAAGTGTGTATCCCCTAGTCTACGAGGACCTATGGGTTGGTCCTAAGTTCTTTGCTGAGAGAAGGGAGATGAGAAATGCTTGGTATATTGCTATAGCCGCCACGACCTGGATTTTTTGGCTCGACAGAAATAAATTTTACTTTCGTGGGACTTGTAATCAGGGCCGACCCCCACCTTGAGGCAGGTGAGGCAGACACCTCAGGCCCCCGATTTTTTTACAATTTTAGGGCCCCCAGATTTGTATTTCCCTTATAAATATAGGCACGTATTTTGCACGTAAAAAAAATATTGTTATTAGGGGCACCAAAAAATAATTATTTGGGCCTCCAAAAGTAATTATTTGGGCTTTTCGCCTCTGGCCCCCAAGAACTCAGAACTCAGGGCCGTCTTGTAATAGTATTTCTGGCAATTTAACTCATATTATGTATCTTATTTTCTTTTGGGCTAATGCAACAGCTTCGGGACCGAGAGGAAGGATTGTCAGAACTTTCCAGGTAGATGAGTACGATGATGAGGAGATTGTGATCGGACCGACACTAGAGTGAGTTCCAATGTGGGAAGGCCCTACCCTGTAGGGCTTTGTTGAAGAGACTCCATATGTTATGTCTGTACCGCATTTATTTTATGTCTGTTACTTTTGTTCCCACCCTCCTATGTTAGTTCGAGGTATTATGAGTTATTTCCTGTTTTCTACTTTTCCCAGTTTTCTGAGTTGTTTGTCAACTCCTTAAAACAAGGTGGCATGAGACCCCCCCCCCCCCCCCCCCCCCCCCCCCGCACACACACACACACATAAAACACCCCTATACTGATCATATACTCTTTACAAATTACCGTGACACCAACTTCTACTTTATATCAGTGACGCTTTTGTAAATAATAATTAAATAAATTTGAATTTTGAGAGTATTATGGTAACTAACAGCCGTTGAGTAAATGAATGGTTAATATAACTCCCACTTAAAATTGAATGGTTGTGATTATATGGTTGATTGTCGACAAATTATAGTTTTTCTATAAATTACACAACCCAACTATCACATTATATTACTAGAGATTAGAGATGTGATTATCTTTAATCATGGTTGTTGCAGTCTTTTTCTTGAGGTGTGGGAGCAACAGATAATGTGAGCTCTTAGATTCGAGGAAAAATGCAGTGATCCTACCCATCGCTCTGGTTTTGAGGGAGTATTGAATGGGTTGGATGATGGATGGTCGTTTTGTAGACCTACAAAATGAAGTCTAAAACAGCGGGAGTAAACCCGACGACAGACCCTCCGATGCTTAAGTCAGAAGATGACTATTTAGTGAAGGGGATTCTGTAGGTAAAGAGTCCTTACCTATCATGGTATAGTCCATGTAGTGTTTATAGGTTTGGAGAGAAATCCGTTACCCCCCGCTCCTAGGGCGGTATCGAAATCCCCTTAATCTTGGATATGGGATTGATTATTTCCTTGATTTTAAGGGGTGCGGTTACGGCGTAACCGATGGAGCATCCAAAACGGTGGGCGATTCTTCTGGGTGCGTGAATGGGCCTGCGGAAGGCCCGTGGAGCTTCCTGGGCCGGGCCAGTAGAGAGGTTGACGTTGAGCCTAGTTTGATGCTTTGCAATTTGTGCTAAAATCATCGATGGAGATCGCTTATGGTTTTGCCCACATCATGAGCCCCACACTCTCAGAAATGTGTCGTTGGTCATTTCCGAGGAGTAAATAAATCGTGGAAAAAGCGTCGGCATAACAGTCGCATTGGATTGCTGGGTCGTTGCTCTGGAAGGGAAACTAAAACAGTGTTTGGTGTGAGTCCGTGCTATGAGCTTAGTAGGCCTTGTGTTCGGCCGGAAGCTTGGGGCTGGTTGGAGTCAAAGTGTCGGGACATTCTCAGGCGGGGCTTTCTGTCCACTTGGCCTTTTGCCAAGTTAGATTTTGCAGAGCTCGAGGAGTCGACACTTGACAGCGGTCATTCGAACGGTTGTCAATCACGAAATTCGATGGGGCGACACGTGCCGATAGTTCGTGAGTCAGTCGTCCCCTATAAATTTGGTCCCCCCCTTCAGCACTATGAGGGGTTATTTTCTGGACTCCTGGAATCTCTCTCTTCAAGATCATAATCCTAGACATGTCGACTGCAGAGATCGGTAGCTCGTCTTCTTCAAGCGACTATGGTGGATCTGAAGCAAGTTCTTTCAGGAGCGGTTCTGCCACCCATTCGTCTAGCCGATCCGTTTCGAGGGGAAGTGGTTCTGAAACTCGAGATCACCACACATGATCTTGCTGGAACTGGAGGTGCATATCATTGGAGTCTCCGATTCTAAAGGAGAGTACCATAGCGGGGCCAGAGATGAGGCCAGGTTCGATGGTACCGGGGGTGGTCTAGCGAGGGAAATTTGGGAGCCGCTCGAGGTCTCAGAGGGTGGAGGCGACCGGGGGAGCAGAGATCGGCCAGTGAAAATCAAGGGGAGATTCATGGGCATTCTTGACCAAGTAGTCCCGGAGGCTGAGGTCCTATTGGCTGCTCCTCCCCGGGAACATGAATCATTGAAGTCAGAGGGGGCTTGACTCGGCATGGACCAGGCGCTCATGCGAACGATGTCCATTAATGTACCCTAAAGACCTGAAGGATGAGCCTGACTTCGATGTTCTCACTCTGTCCAACAGGTCAATAGCGGGCATCGATAAAGTGAAGAGTGCCTTGGCTGGGAGTGAACTGGAGTCGCTTTGGGTGGTTTATCGCATTCCTCCCCAGTTTAAATTAATGCTCTTGAACTCCGGTCTCAGATAGAATGCCAACCTTTCATGGCCACTTTGCGTAATGAATGTCGACATGTTCCATTCTGGTTTGCGTCTCCCCCTCCATCCCTTTGTAAAGGAGGTGTTAAATTGGGCTGGCTTGAGCCCCATGCAGTATGCGCCGAATTCATGGAAGCAGCTGACGTGCTTCATCATGATTTGTCATGAGAGAGGGATCACACTCCGCCTCAAATATTTTCAGATGTGTTTGGGCTTCAGAGCATTGCTCGGTCACCCCTATCAGTGGTATGTCTTGCCGCACTAGGGGTACGAAGTGGTGTATGTCCTTCCTAACTCTATTAAGGGCTGGAAGAGGAGATATTTTGTTATTCGAAGTAGTGAACCTTGGGATGTCCCCACCAAGTGGTCGTACGAGGGCCCACCGAAGGTGGATCCCCCATCGCCTCATGATCTTAGCCCGGAGGAGAGTGCCGAGTTTCAGAAAATCTTTGGAGAAGGTGCTAGTGTTGATTGGCAGCAAGTATCAGAAGGGAGGCTGGTCGATGTTGGCTTAAGTTTTGTTGGCTCAGGTAGGTTCTTTTACCCTTGCCTTATAGTAATGGTACTTTACTTTATCTGATATCTGTTTATCTTCGCAGGTATCGGTGTGACGGTTGCCTTGTCGTCAGAACATTAAGAGGTGCCGAAGATTGACCGTAAGGGCAAGCAGAAGATCAAAGTGTTCGCATTAGAGCACTTGTCGAAGAAGCCTAAGGCCTCGAAGGTTTGTGACCTAAAGGGGGCTCCGAGGCAGCCGATCGATAGGTTGTTGAGGATTGAAGAGACCATGGGGCGTTCCACATCGGATTGACCTGTGGGAGAGTTGGGCTCTGTCATGGAGTTAGAGATGGCTCGAGAAATAGTGGAGAATCTTCCTCGTCCAAGAGATCAGGAGGCCCTCGCCCAAGAGACCAATACTTCGTGTTTCCTTCGCTTTTCCCGAAGGGGTTGTACAGGAGAGTATTTTTATGCCTTGTTATGTTAACGTAATCATTCATTGTTGACATTCCAAGTTTTCTCTGCAGGATGCTATCTATGGTACCGAAATGAAGAGGCAATACGAGCATTTGCTTGACCTAGCAGTTCGGAAGGCAGAGCAGTACAGGAAGAGCTGCAAAGGAGAGCATGAAAACACTGAGGCTTTGGAGGAGAGGGTGAAGGATTTGGAGAAGAGGTTGGAGGACGATCCGGGCAAGGGACGGTTTGCCTATAGGACGTTGTTGAGTGAGAAGGACGCGCTAGAGCGCCAACTGGCCCAAACATGATTGGAATTAGTGGAGGTTGCAGACGAGATCGTTGATGGAGAGGAGCACAGCTTTAGACAGGCCGTTGAGCGTATCAGGAAGGCATACCCCCATCTCGACTTTGGTTCTCTCCAGTATGATCCAGAATTCGTCACTTCTCCTGCGACTCCCTGCTCGATCCCTTCTGACCTGGGGGACAGTGGCAACCCTGCTCTCGAGAATTTCGGTGGTGTTGGTGATGAACACGCTCGTCCGCCCTCGCCAGGGGTTTCACCCACGACCCCGACCGAGCTTCCACCGGAGTTGGGAACGGACGCCGGGTCTATTTCGGGGGCTTCTGGGGAGATCCCTTCTTTCCTTAGCTTTTTATGCCTTGTTGTGTTTTGCCGAACAGAGACTGGTCACCGCCCCTTGTATTTGATTATTTTTTATAGAATAATAACGATTTTTAGTATTTTTGAGACTTAATTTCGTTGTGAATTCAAAGAATTTTTCAATGACCCTTCGAGGTCGGGTTGATCTCTTCGGCCGATTCTGTAGGAGAGTGACACCCGCAGAATACAAAGAGTTCTACTAGAGAGGAAGCTGAGAGTCAAGAGACCTACGTGTCTCATGTTTACTACATGCGTGCACATATTCAATGCCCCCTTCGTGTTTATATATTGCTTCCCCCTGCCTATTCTTTCTTCATTTTCTTCCTTCGTCGTCTTTGCTTCTTCCTTCATCGAGTTCGTTCTTCCTTTGATCATAGTTTCCGACGTGATTCTAATGGAAAGATGTTTGGCTCGTAAGGTGACAATGAAGGTGGCCGAAGCTAAGGCCAAGGCTGAGGGTAGTGTGAAGGCCGAGATGGACGCGGGGAGGAAGCTGGCCAAGGGAAAAGCCAAGGTGGGGGGGGGGGGCGAGGTGACTGGGATATTCGAGGACCCCAAGGGGAAGAAAGTACAAGGGGAACTTCAATGCGTCCTCTTTCTCCCACTTCTGTTGCGTCTCCGAGGAGGAAGAAAGGCAAAGGTGTCAACTCTTCGATCATTATGGAGTTGACGATCTGCGTGGTAGGGATTCCTCGGACGACCCCGAAGGTGCTATCACCGGCGAAAGCCTGGATCCCCCCTGGACCGTTACTGAGACGGATTTGATGACGGACCGTGCGAATGCAGCTCAGGTGGTGGAAAATTTGGCCACTCCCAAAGAGTTAGTGTCCCTAAAGAGGGAGGCCCAAGGTGACGTCTACACCTGTTGGCTCAGGCTTCAGTCATAGTAAATTTCCCTGAAGAGGGTCTGCCGCTTGTAGTTGGTGCCCTCCTTGGGTTTCAATGTTTAATTTTCTTGACAACCTTCCCTTCCTACAGGCCGCCATCACTGGGGCTGAGCTAAAGCAAAGGTTGGATGCGATGCTTGCGCGGACCTTATAGTCCGAAGAGAGTGGTAGTAAATTGGTGCGTCGGAACCAAGAACTTTGACGGGATATCAAGGATATTGAAAAGGCACTGGAGGGGGAGAAAAGTGGTCATTAGGGGTTTTTGGCCGAGAAAGAGAAATAGGCCGAGGAGCAGTTGGCATAGCAAGCCGAGGAGAAGAAATTGTGGGGGACGCTAGATGAGGCGGCTCAGCACGTGGTTAAGGACAAATAGAAATTGGATGAAACAGTGCTGCAAGTACTCGATGCCTAGGATGCGGGGTACGGTAAGGATCTTACGCACATGAAGATCTGGTACCCACACCACTTGCTCGAGGGTTTGGCCTTTAATGCAAGTGAAGAGACTTGCACCGGATGGCTGAGCTAGATACCACGACTCGCGAGAAAAGGTTGGCCCCCATCAGGGAGAAAGGACCGGCGTGAAAGCGTCGCTAACGAGTTGCTTGTACCCCTGCCATTTTTCCGGACTGGCAACCACCTTTGTAATCCTTATCTTTTTTTTGGTTTGAATGAATAAATTTTGCCTCTTTTCTTTTCTTTCTCTTTGTTCGGTTGTCGAGTGTTGCTGAGTTGGGGCTGGGTAGCTGAGAGTTCATCTATATAGTCGCACTTTGGTACTTGTGCATGGATAATTTCCACGTATTTGCTCAAGAAACTTCATTCGCGATAATTGAGATTACTGTATGTCTTGGAAGTTGAAGCGTTGACCGGTTGAATTCAGACTTATTAAGGTGGTTGGCTGTGTTGCCTATAAATTCCCTTGGTCTTAAAGCTATTTGCTCCAACAAGTAAATATTTCCTTGATGAAATTTCTGGAGAGTGGCTCGAGTTCTCGAGATTTGGCCTTTGGAGGGTTCGCAGTGCTGAGGCCTTATCTCGGCTTGCTCGACTCAGATTTCAAGATTTGTATCAATCATGATCGACCCTTGAAATTTTTTGTCTTCCATGTCTGTGTTCGGATTAGGAGCTTGGCCATGATTTTCTGGTCGGAAGTTTGTGTTTTGTCATCGACGGGTCAAGGGGGATCTTGGAATGGAATTGTGTCAAAGTTTGTCACTTACGACTTGGATTATAAGATTTGATGTCTCCGATTGAGGGTCAAGGCCCGGGGACCTATATTAGAGGACTCTTATCATTCTCTTGAGAATTTCTTAGCTGGGCCGGCAGGAGCGACGGATGCCATTTTTTGCTTCAACTTCCATCCTCCTTCGGGGGTTCCCGAGGGGCTTCATCATCAACATTTTCCATCGGACATGATGCCTCTTCTGTGCCAGGGGGATGAAGCCGAGCTGTGGCGGCGAGGGAGACCGACGAGCTGAGGGGTACATGGTACCTTTTAGTTGGTTCAGCTCCTTCTGGTTCTTTCATGAGTGTCTCTCTCCACCGTAATGGAATCCTGGGGTCGACCACTGAGGTGCTCTCACCTGTTTCTTCTTCTCGCCTTTTGGAGAGTTGCTTGTGTCTCATGTGTAGATGTAGGTTTAGACCTTAACATTTGTATGCCTTTTTGCGGACTTGCCACTACCTTTGTAATCATCTTTCGTTCAATAAAATTATTCTCTTCCCTTTTTTTGTTGAGATATGGGATGTTGACCTTTTGGCAGTAGGGGAGTCCGTGTTGGCCGCGAGACTGTGGGACGAGGTATTTTTTCGAGTCACTTTTTTCGAGGTTAGACTTAGAAGTGAGAACTGCATAAGACTCAAAGTCAAGGAGCTCTTTTGTCACGCCCCGCTTCCCAAAAAGAATACGGAATATGGATACGTAACAAAAGCCCAACGAATGATTTTTATCATCCATAAGCTATTCAGGAATCTTTACAACATATCACAGGAATAATCAGAGTCGGAAGCAAAAGATACAACCAGACATTCATAACTGAAACAAGATACCAACAGAAATTACTTGAAACCAAATATAATAATCTCAAATAATCAAATTCTGAACAAGTCAAATATCCTGGGTCACATCGCCCAAATACAAATAAATATCCAACTCTTCAAGTACATTTTATTCAAGTTCAAGCAACAAGTAATAATAATAATAAAGCAGAAAATCCAGCACTAATACATCATCTCGCCAATACCATCTGGCAGTCGACCATCCTCATCTGCAATTAATAAATTTACAGGAGAAGGAAAAAGAAAACAAGTACCTGTCAATTACAAGTTACGGGCTACTTATAATATAGGATACAAGTACAGGGGATAGATAATTCTAAATAACAAGCATAGCATGGTATAAGTGTGTCAACAGAAATATAATATCTAACATGAATTAAGAAAATAGAAACAAGTAGCGTGGTATACTAACAGGTATAGGTAACATGTATCAAGTATCAGGCAACAGGTATACAGGTAACAGGTACAAGAATCAGATTATGTCATGTCAAGTCTTGTTATATTACTATCTAGGTAGCACTTCATGCATCTATCCTTTTACTACATGGTTGCTACAACAAACAGTTTCGCTTTAGATTTCGTAGTGGAGTCCATAGGGCAGTGTACTCAGGGTTCAGGATAACAGGAATAACAGGAACAGGCATAACCTAGTGGTTATCTTCCGAGTACATCTTCCTAGGGGAAGTATGTAGTCAGGTACAGGAAACAGGCATAACCTAGTGGTTATCTTTCGAGTACATCTTCCTATAGAGAAGTATGCAGTCAGGTACAGGTAACAGGATCGTGAATCATGTAGTCATGAACACGTAACATGCAGGCAGAACACAGGTCGTCTTCTCAGTACACGTTTCTATATTTTCCACTACTAGATATTTTCCTTAACCCCAGCTTGGTCATTTATTATTATAATCAGGCATGCAAGTATGTGTCGCAAAACAAAGCAAGGATAACAGGGTATAAGCATGTATCAGGTTCAGGGTGCATGATAAACAAGTACAGGTACAAGATAACACATAACAGGGTAAAACAGCTAGTTTTCTAATTCAGGACAGTAAGACCGTGTTGTACTAAAATAGTGATTCCCGCTACTACCAAAATTCAAATCTGGATCCGTTGAAGGATCTGGAAAATAGACTTCCACACGAATCCATTGAATATTAATAAGTCATATAGTAATTCACAACATCATAACTCAAAACAGGGTTGAATCCGGAAAACATGTTCAGTCAGAAATCAGAAAAATAAATTCTCAGTCAGGAAAACTGCATCAAAACCTCTCAAATAAATTCAGGAAAAATCTGGAGTATTCCCCATACATGTCTAGAATCAAAATATAAAGTTTCATAATATTCCAGTAAAATTAGTTTAGTCATCAAAAATAAGAAAACATCAAGAAACGATACTTTGGCCAATCTGGAATTCCCAACACTGCTGTACGAAAACTAAAATATCTTGCAAGCCATGAAATGAAATCCAAATACTCCCTAATAAAATTTACCAAAATTCTGGGTAATCCCTAGATATGTATAGAAAGACTGAACAGAGTTTCAGATCAAAATAACATGTGTAGCACAAGTATCATATTAATTTAGTTATTAAAATCAACAGGAAACAAAATTTGGAATTTATCTACACCTCTGCAGTAAAACAATCATAAGTTACTCATACGAAAACGAAATCAAGTAAGATCAGAGGGGTTGGAAAATAGACGAAATCCTCTAAAACTCATGTTTTATACCGAAATTAAGTTACTGATTTCAAGACAGTCCAAAACAGCAAACAAAACAGATCAGCGACAAAATACAGATTTTTCCCTTTAACGACAACTCAACATATATCATACAAAACTTGTTCAAAGTACAACCAAACATGAAATTGAGTCTACCAAGTGTACAAACATCATGAATTAGGGTTATTAACATATCTAAAGCAAGGCTATCACATGGATCCCAACAAATACCCAAATTCTCACAAAATCCCACATACATGATCAAATCAAGAATGACAAAACCTAAGTTAATTCATGTTAGGATTGTGTCGTGAGGCAACTATGGTAAAGTTTTTACAATAGAGACAAAACCCATCAAAGATAATACAAACAAGAGTCGTTTCTAGACCCAGCTACACTATAGGTAGTATTTTTGACTTGTATCAAATAAAGAAATTGGAGTACAATTTACTTGCCTTAACCGAGATGAAACGAACTCCAAGAATAACGGGAACGGATTCCCGGGTAACAAACGAAAATTCACGAACAAGAGAATCCAAAATCAAGAGCAACGGACCCACGAACAATTGCACGAACACACGACACGCTCTCAAAGTAAGAGAAGAGAGGACCCACAAAAGAGAGATGGATGAATGGCAGTGCTTGAGGCTTGGAGGGTTGGTCGGCCAAGGGGGGAGAGGTGGTCGGGTGATAGTTGGATGATGGCCGGAGGTGGGATGGAGATCGGGATGAGGGGGATGCCGGCCGGAGGTGCAGGCCGAGAGGAAGGGGGTGGTCGGGTCTGGGTGGCTGGCATCGGGTTGGGTGTGAGGCGCAAGCAAGGGGGAGAGAGAGGCCGGGGGGTAGTATGCAAGGAGTTAGGGTTAGGGTTTGAGAGATTAGAGAGGGTTATATATGCATGAGGGGATTAGGGTTTAGAATATGAGTTGGGTTGTTGGGTAATTGGGTTGTGGGTAGATTAGGAGTAGTAATAGGATGAATCCAATAAGACAAATGAGGATCAAATTAAACAGGAATCAAACTAGGATTGGGTAATTTGGCTTTGGTAATCAATTAGGGATCAAAATAATAGGATTAGGAATGGAGTAGACCACAAAATCACCAAAAGTACCCAAAAAATACAAATAAAGAGAACGAGACAACAATAAGGAGCGAAAAAAACAACCATGAACAAGAACAACCAAGAAATCGGAAATAACTCTCAAAAATCAAGAATGATAAAAGAAAATGAAAATATATTGAAACAACTCAATATACAGTTCAGAAAAATACACAAAAAATACGAAAAATGAAAAACAGGGGTTACATATTTCGAGGCACTCTTTCCGATGTTTAGCCTTAGCAGTGAAAACTGCATAAGACTTAGCAGTAAAAACTACATAAGACTTAGAGTCGAGGTGCTCTTTCAAGGCACTCTTTTCGAGGATTATACTTAGCAGTGAGAACTGCATAAGAGTTAGAGTCGAGGTGCTCTTTCCGAGGCAGTCTTTCTGATGTTTAGACTTAGTAGTTAGAACTGTGTAAGGCCCAGAGTCGAGGTGCTCTTTCGAGACACTCTTTCCGAGGTTTAGGTGCTTTTAAAAATGAGTGAGCGAGGATTGATTGACGAAACTGAAATAACTTTATTCAATCTTTACAATTGCCTTGTCACGAGTTTGGATCATTTTAAGGGCTTTCATAAAACTTCATTAGGTGCATTCCAAGTTCTCTTAATTGCCTTACCCCTCAGGTCTTTGAGTCGGTAGGTCCCCGGACGTATCACTGCGGAGATCTTGTAAGGACCTTCCTAATTTTGAGCGAGTTTTCCTTTCATGGTAGGTTCAGAGATGGCGAGTTGTCGGAGTATGAGGTCCCCCTCTTTTTTCTTGGTCGGTCGAACCTTCTGATTGTAAAAGAGTTCAGCTCGTTGTTGTTCCTTTTGATAGCTGACTTCTCGCGGACCTCATCGAGGAGATTGAGGTTGGCTCTTAGGCCTGTGGAGTTGGAACATTCATCAAAACTTACGATGTGAGGAGAGGGGAGGCCGACCTCCAGAAGGATGGCCGCTTTGGTTCCGTAAGTTAGGTTGAATGAGGATTTGCCTGTCGGGATCCTTTTGGTAGTTCGGTAGGCCCACAAGATGCTCGGTAGCTCTTCTACCCACAAGCCTTTTGGCGAGTTATCCATGCGCTTCTTCAGTCCATCCATGATCTGCTTGTTTTCATTCTCGGCCTGGCTATTAGACTGGGGGTGTGAGAATGAAGAGAACCTTTGCTGGATCTCCAAGTCGGTACTGAACTTGCATAAGTTTTTGCCGGTGAACTGGGTACCATTGTCGGTTACGAGTATCTGAGCAACACCAAATCGACAAATGTTCTTCCAAAGAAATTGTTGATACTGATGCTCAGTAATAGTGGTGAGTGGTTCGGCCTCAACCCACTTGGTAAAGTAGTCTATGGCGACGATGAGGAAGCATTTTTGTCTAGTCGCCACTGAAAAGGGGCCGACCAGGATAATTCCCCACATAGCGAAGGGGAGCAGACTGGCAAGCGATTTCAGCTCAACTTGGGGAGTGTGTCGGATGGAAGAATACCTTTGACAGAGGCCGCATCTCCTCACAAGGTCCTGAGCGTCTTTGAGGAGGGTCGACCAATAGTACCCATGGTTGAATATTTTTCCTCGAAGCGCCCTGCTGCCCATGTGGAAGCTGCCAATCCTTTCGTGCATCTCCCCTAATGCATATTTGGCTTCCTGGAGACTTAGGTAGCGGAGGTAAGGTCTCCTGTCTACTTAGGTGTACGATCGTTTGAAGAGTGCGCCGTTGATCAATGCGAACATCTCTGAATGGGTCCGAACTTTTCTGGCTTTGGATGGATCCTGGGGTAGTTCTCCTGCCCTTAGGAAGTTCAGAATTGGATCCATCCAAGTAGTTTCTCCCACGGCTGGGTAGACACAGTTTACCTCAGGAGTCATGGTTGCCTCGATGCTGGGTTTCAGGAGGACCTCCACTAAAATAGTGTGATCCAATTCTTCGAAGGAGGAAGAGTCCAGCTTGGAGAGGGTATCGACCTGGGTATTCTATTCTCAAGGAATCAGAATTACTGTTGCTTCCGAGAAATCAGAGAGGATAAGGTGAACGTGCGCTAGGTACTGGATCATTCGAGAGTCGTGAGCCCCGTACTCTTCGAAGATCTGATTGACCACAAGTTGAGAATCGCTGAAAATCCTTATGTGTTTGGCTCCTGCCTTTCGGGTCAGAAGGAGTCCTACAATCATTGGCCCATATTCCGCCTCGTTGGTGGATGCCAAAAAATTAAAACAGAGAGAATATTGGAAAACAAAGGCGTATGGTCCCTTAAGTATGACTTCGGCCCCGCTCCTACCTTTGCAGGACGATCGTCAACATAAAGTTCCTACTGTGGCTCATCTTCTTGCATTCTGAGAGTATCGGGAATAACGCATTCAATTATGAATTTAGCGAGTGTCTGACACTTGATAGCAGTTCAGGGCATGTAGCTGATGTCGTGCAGGCTCAACTTAATGGACCATTTGATCAGCCGGCCTGACGTCTCGGGTTTGTGGAGCAATTATTTGAGAGGTTGGTCCGTAAGGACTTGAATGGAGTGGGCCTGTAAATATGGGCAAAACTTCCTTGCTGCCATTACGAGTGCGTAGGCCAATTTCTCTACCTTAAAGTATCGAAACTTGGCATCATGGAGAACTTTATTGACATAATAGATCGGCTTCTGCGATCCTCCTTCATCCCAAAACAACACAACACTGAGCGCGTGTTTGGAAGCAACAAGGTAAAGAGAGAGTACTTCGTTCGGCTCGGGTTTGCTGAGGAGCGGAGGATTGGTCAAGTAAACTTTTAACTGGTCAAAAAATTGCTATTGGAGCCCCCCCCCCCCCCCCCCACACACACACACACACACAAATTTTTTTTAGCTCCCCTGAGAGCTTTAAAGAACGGCAGTGATTTCTCCCCGGATTTAGAGAGAAAGCGACCAATAGCTGCAAACCGACCGGTGAGGCACTGCACTTCCTTGACATTTCTTGGAGGGGTCATCTTTAGGATGGCCCAAATTTTTTGGGGGTTGTCTTCTATCCCCCGTTGACTGACCATGAAACCAAGGAACTACTCGGAGGTGACACTGAAGGCGCACTTTGAAGGGTTCGGCCGCATGTTGTGGGATCGAAGGACCCTGAACGCTTCCTCAAGCTCTTTCACATGATCTCGACCCTGGAGGCTTTTGATAGCATGTCGTCGACATATACCTCCACGTTCCAACCTATTAGATTTTGAAGACCCGGTTCACGAGTCTTTGGTATGTAGCTCCGACAATTTTCATCCTGAAGGGCATGGTGCGATAGCAATATAGTCCTTGGTCGGTTATGAAAGCAATCTTGGGAATGTCTAGAGGGTACATTCTGATTTGATTGTAGCCTGAGAATGCATCCATGAAATTGAGGAGCTAATGTCCGAACGTCGCGTCGATAAGGGCATCGATACTCGGGAGTGGGAAAGGATCCTTCAAGTAAGTCTTGTAGAGATCTGTGAAATCGATGCAGATCATCCACTTCCCATTATTCCTTTTGACCATCACAACAATGGCTAGCCACTCGTCATAGCTCACTTCCTGAATGAAGTTGGCAGAGAGGAGTTTCTGTACCTCCGCCTTGGCCGCTTGTAGTCGATCAGGGGAAAAATTTTGGCGTTAATCTATTGCGGTCTTTTTCTTGAGGTGTGGGAGCAACAGAAAATGTGAGGTCTTAGAATCGAGGAAAAACGCAGTGATCCTACCGTTCGCTCTAGTTTCGAGGGAGTATTGGACGAGTTTGATGATGGATGACCACTTCGTAGACCTACAAAATGAAGTCTGATACACTGGGAGTATTCCCGGCGACAGACCCTCCGATGCTTAAGTCAGAAGACAACTATTTAGTGGAGGGGATTCTGTAGGTAAAAGATTCCTTACCTGCCATGTTATAGGTTCAGAGAGAAATCCGTTACCCCCCACACCTAGAGCGGTATCGAAATCTCTTAATCTTGGAATTGTGATTGATTATTCCCCTGATTTTAGGGGGTGCAGTTACGGCGTAAGCAATGGAGCATCCGGAACGGCGGGCATTCAGTCCTATTTGTGTGGGAAAGGGACACGTCAACTGGGATTTAGGGTGAGGCCAAGAGTTTCTGAATTCTGGAGAGGGTTCTTCTAAGGCTTTTGATCTGTTTAATAGTTGTGTATCATTGTTCATTGGTCACGGTCATATGACTAAGTTTTGGTGGGATAAATGGTGAG
The DNA here is from genome assembly GCA_017893485.1 of Hemerocallis citrina. Taxonomy (NCBI): domain Eukaryota; kingdom Viridiplantae; phylum Streptophyta; class Magnoliopsida; order Asparagales; family Asphodelaceae; genus Hemerocallis; species Hemerocallis citrina. The sequence goes on from CM030367.1 coordinate 146,261,427, forward strand.
ACGACCACCCGCTAAAAGAGTTGTTCCCAGATCTCTACAATTAGACGACTTAACCGCACATCACGGTGGCCAAAACGTGAAAGAGTGGTTCTTGAAAACCTGCATTTAAACAATGTCTGAACCAGCCATCCCTAACAACACTGGAGGAACTTCATAATCTTATAGCAAATGTAGGGTTAAATGCTCAGTTGGCCCGGATCGGAAAGTGTGGGGGTTGGAAAAAGATGACAAATTCACTATACGGTCCATGTACAGTCGGTTGCATTTTAGAGGATGTAGTCTTAAGTCGTCTTCCATAATTTGGAAAGTCAATGCACTCCTAAAAATCAAAATTTTCCTTTGGCTTGTGTTTAATGATACCATTTTGACTAGAGAGAACCTGGTTAAACGTCAACCACATATGGTGACATCATGTGGTTTTTGTAACTCTAATATGGAATCCAAAGAACATCTGTTTCTGGAATGTCACCGAAGCAATGCAGTTTTGGTTGAAGTTTTAAGGGAACTTGGTACAAGTGCGTATCCCCCAGTTTACGAGGACCTATGAGTTGGTCCCAAGTTCTTTGGCGAGAGAAGGGAGATGAGAGATGCTTTGGCGAGACACGGCCACCTCAGGTCCCAGATTTTTTGCAATTTTAGGGCCTACAATTTGCATTATCCTTGTAAATATAGGCACGTATTTTGTGCATAAAAAATTATACTGTTATTAGGGGCCCCCAAAAATAACTATTTAGGCCTTTCGCCTCAAGCCTCGGGAACCTAGAACCAGCCCTGCTTGTTATAGTATTTCTAGAAATTTAACTCATATTATGTATCCCATTTTCTTTTGGGCTAATGTAGCAGCTTTGAGACTGAGAGGAAGGATTGTCAGAACCTTCCAGGTAGATAAGTACGATGATGAGGAGGTTGTGATCGGACCGACCCTAGAGTGAGTTCCAATGTGGGAAGACCCCACCCTCCAGGGATTACTTGGAGGGACTCCATATGTTATATTTGTACTCCTTTAATTTTATGTCTGTTACTTTTGTTCCCACTCTCCTATTTTAGTTGGAGGTATTATGAGTTATTTCCTGTTTTGTACTTTTCCCAGTTTTTCGAGTTGTTTTGTTAACTCCTTATTAATGAAATAATGTTGGTCCCCCCCCCCCCCCCCCCCCCAAAAAAAAAGAAAAATAAAAGAAAAATAAAAAGAGAAAAAAGACAGCCCTTTACTCATCATATACTCTTTACAAATTACCGTGGCCAACTTTTACTTTATATCAGTGACGCTTTTGTAAATAATTATGTCGTAAATAAATTTGAACTTTGAGGGTATTATGGTAACTAACAACCATTGAGTAAATGAATGGTTAATATAACTCCCACTTAAAATTGATTGGTTGTGATTATATGGTTGATTGTCTACAAATTACAGTTTCTTTATAAATTACACAACTCAAATATCACAATATATTACTAGAGATTAGATATATGATTATCTTTAATCATGGTTACTGCATGTAACACCCCGCAAAATTGGAAATGACAATTTTGCCCTCGTGTGTTACGCACGTGTATTTTGTACTGTTACTGATAATATTTGTGACTTATTTCACTGTGTATTTTTTATTCCTACTATTTATACATTTTTCGTATTGATTTTATCCTATTTGAGTCAACTCAACGTAAAATTTCAATCTCTCTATTTTTACGTGTTTTTTATGTATTATTGATGCACGTATCGATTACGTATTTTTCCATCGCTACCTGTGATATTTCTGTGTTACAATTATTTATTTTACGTATTCGAATTTATTTTAATAAACAAAAATTCATTTTCTCATATTTTGATTAAAACACTTTTGCACGTGCGGTGCACATGTTTTCTATATACGTAGTGATTACATTGTGGAATATATATAAATTAATAAATGTATTTTTCTTATGTTGTTTTCAATTATATTTTAATAATTTTTTGTTGATAATGTCGATTTCGTATTTTGGTATTTTTACGTATGACGCACGTGTTTTTCGGTGCACGTATTTGGGCGTATGCTTTTTAAAATAAATTTTTAAGTGTGTGTATATTTATTTTATTTGTGCATGAAAATCTATAACTTTTTATTAAACTAATTTTTACTTAAACATTTTCAATATATTGTATACAATTTTTTTAAATTAAATATATATATATGTATATAAGTGAAGTGTGTGCAAGTGCAACGCACGTGCACGTGTTTGGGCATGAAAGAGGTGGCCGGGCTGTTCATTTGAATGGTGGGGAAAATGAGTGTTTGAATTTGAGTGAGTGGTGTTAATGGGTGTAGTGGGGAATAGTTATAATAACCACTCTATCACAGACTATACAAATACCCCCTAATACACATTCTCCTCATCCTCCCCTTCCTCCTTCATGTCTACCAAAAACCAAATCCATCCAGCCAATCCTTGAGCTTCTCCATTCATTTATGTGTGTGTATACTTATACATATATATGTATGTATATATACGCCTATACCCCCTAATTCACTTACTTATGCCCTTCACCCTCTCCATTTTCCTCTGTCTCCTGCCGAAAACATTCCAAACCAGCAATGTCCACTGTTGCTTTTCTCCACCTACTCCCCTTTTATATATATACCTATATGAATATGCCTATACATATATACAAATGTAGAAGTGCATATATAGGCATATAGATAAGGTAATGAAGTGGGTTTGCTGTTTTGTCTTGCTTTGCCGAAAATGAAGATGCTTCACTGTTGCCGAAATGGAGTTGGGGAATTGCTCTTGGTGCGCGAATTTCGAGGAGGTAAACTGGAGTTTTCTAAGAGCTTCTAATTCCTAGAGTTCATTTGAGTACATCAAAATTCTTCAATTTTGGTGGGTGATTCTAAAATCCTTTCTAATTTAGGAGTAAAATTTATGCTAGTGATGCAGAATTCAATTATTAAATTTTGATTGGCATGTTAGTTGTAGATTACTTAATCTTAATTATTCTGTGTCATGATGTGTTAATTTGATGGTGTGATTCGTATAAACGATTGAAATTCTTGATAAATTAAAAAGTGAAAAATGATGTAGTTTTGGAATGAGATTTGATGCATGTTAGAATAATAGTAGTCCCAAATAATGCAATATGTATGAAAAATGACTTTTGATGCTAATGTGGTGAAGAAGTGCGGATTTAATCTCACTAATATTTATTTTATGAGTATAGAAATTTTATAAAGAAATTTTTGATGAAAGACAACCATTTATTTTGGAAAATTGATTATATGCGTTTTGATGCAATTTTTTGAATAAAGATTTTATTATATTGCATAAATGAGAAATTTATGATTTGAAAAACATGTACAATACTATTTTTCAAAGAAACACATTCTGGAAAATTATTTATTTTTTTGTAGAAGTGCAAATCGATTGAAAGTTCGAGTTTATTAAAAGAAAATCAAATACAGTGCGATTTACACAAAAAGTATGTAACTATTTTCATATCAGTTAATCACCTTGGTTTTACTGGTCTTCGGGTGCGTCTTAGAAACGTCACTGTAGCTTGGCGGAGCTATTGGTCTTGGGTTCGAGTCTGTCAGAGACTTTATTTTCTGAATTTCGATTTTTAACTCAATACCGAGAGCCAAAACATTAGTATAAGTTAACTTCCTCATATGACAGTTAGCCGCTCTGGCCTATTTGGTTAGCAGGTGCACTTTAAGTGGGTTACTGTTCATGGGCGGGTCTGACCTTGGGTTCTCGGTTTGAAACCTGGTGTAGACTTTAATTGTTTTTTTTATTTTTTAAATGTTTTTGAGAGTTTTAAATGAGATAAAAATTCAGAAAAAATTCTATTATTATTCTAATATTGTTTAGATCTTGAGTTATTTCTACAATATTTGGATATATTTTGTGAGATTAAAAGGGGATTTTTACATTAAGAAACTCGAGTCTATCGATTAAAAAAATTAGAGGTGATGTTTATATAATGAAAATTTTGACTCTTATACAATTAAAGAGAGATGAATATTTGGATTCAAATGAGATTTTTCTCTTAATGAGATTTTATGATTTTCTATACTTGATTGAGATTATTTGATATTGCACACAATGGTATAAGAGATTAAATTGATAAAAGAGTTGAATTGACTTGTTTTCATGTTATGAGATTTTAAACAAATATTTTCTCTTTGAGAAAGACATATGAATAACAGAATTGAATTATTATTTTGAGATTGAATATGACATATTGTTGATCTCTAGAAAGAGATTGTTGTTGGAATCTAGAGGCTAGGTGAGACCCTAGTAACCGGCAGTTTTATTTATGAATTTGAGAGCTAACCAGTGTGGGTTGAGCATCTCTTGAGAAGTAGCCAGTTAGGTTGGCTGTCTCTTTTGTTTGTTTTAAGTCCGGTAGGGTAAGCTAGCTCTAGGTTGTGATGATTTTCTTCTAAAACAAACTAAAATTGTAAGGACTACACTATAGTGGAGATGTGATGAAAAATACAAGTATGAGGGCCTCGGATCTACGGTGTGAGAGTATTTCACAGGCTGTCTACATGATACGTCATGTCATGAAGTGAACACCTCTCCGAAATTATCGGGACCGTGGCGACGCTTGTGGGATGTTTGGTGACTACAGGTGGTGTTATTGTCCCATGACGGAGGCTGAATTGTCCATAGATTATCTACATGATGCGTCATGTCATGACGTGGGATTCCTTTCCAGGTTGTCTAGATATTGAGCTCGTAACTCATAGAACATCTAAGATACTTACTGTAGTTACCGTAGTAGTTTAACTCATGGCGAGGGATCGAATCCTACAAGATGAAGAACGATTAAGGGCTTGCCCTCAGACCTATATAGTATGGGATGCATAGAACCAGAATAAGTGCGCATTAGTGTCATTTAATATAAATAACCGCATTAAGGATTAAGTGCACAATACCTCTAGGCTATCTGGACATTGGGCTCGTAACTCATAGAGCATCTAAGATACTTGCCGTAGTTACCGTAGTAGTTTAACTCATAGCGAGGGATAGAATCCTACAAGATGAAGAACGATTAAGAGCTTGCCCTCGGACCTATGTAGTTTGGGATGCATAGAACCCGAACAAGTGCGCATTAGTGTCATTTAATATAAATAACTGTATTAAGAATTAAGTGCACAACACCCATGACATCAATAGGATAGTCCTTTGTAGCTTTGTTTGTGATCAAGTTTGTGGTTTGTTAAAGTATTTAAGAATCGTTATACTTTTTGGCATAGCGAGGATGGCCTTGTATAATATTTCGTCGGTTGTAAGCAACTGACGTGCCCATAGTTTTATATGCAGGACTTGGAGTTTACAAGAAGATATAAAGATGAAATTATTGCTGATGATTACTTAAATGCTAAAGTTGTTACAATTGTACATTTATCATTGTTGTATTTTAGTTATTCCGTTGCGTGTTGTTGTAAAGGACTCTGTTGTAATAAAAGTTTTAAATTTCTTGTAAAATTATACAAAGTGAAGTGTAAAGAATCTGTGGAACTTCAAATTCAGTCTTATTTGGAATTCGGGGTGTTACATTGCAGTCTTTTTCTTGAGGTGTGGGATCAACAGATAATGTGAGTTCTTAGATTCGAGGAAAAACGCAGTGATCCTACCCTTCGCTCTGGTTCCGAGGGAGTATTGAATGGGTTTGATGATGGATGGCCGCTTCGTAGAGCTGCAAAGTGAAGTCTAAAACAACGGGAGTATTCCCGACGGTAGACCCTCCGATGCTTAAGTCATAAGACGGCTATTTAGTGGAGGGATTTCTGTAGGTAAAAGAGTCCTTACTTGTCATGGTACAGTCCATGCAGTGTTTATAGGTTTGGAGAGAAATCCATTCCCCCCTGCTCCTAGGGCGGTATCGAAATCCCCTTAATCTCGAATATGGGATTGATTATTTTCCTAATTTTAGGGGGTGTGGTTATGGCATAACCGATGAGCATCCTGAATGGCGGGCAATTCTTCCGGGCGCTGAATGGGCCCGTGGAAGGCCCGTGAAGCTTCCTGGCCTGGGCCAGTAGAGAGGTTGGCGTTAAGCCTAGTTTGATGCTTCGTGATTCGTGCCAGAATTATCGGTGGAGATCACTGACGGTTTTTCCTACATCAATGATAATTATTTAATTAAAAGTCTAACTGGATTTGGATATGATTACTTCAACTTTTTCACTCATCTAGTAATTCCATAGTCAATTTCATAGTTGATATGGGGTGGATGATGTGGCCCCATCTGGGCCAGCAGATCTCCTCAAATTTTGCTCCCTTGTGATCACCAGGTCCAACGGGCTTCAGTCCATTCAGGCCTACAGGCAAATGGGTCCGACCCGGTCCGTCAGGGCCTCAGACCCGTTTACCCCTGCCTATAAATGTTGTGCAATCTAGATGATCTAAACTAGACACAAATTAAAAACCTCGCAAGTGTACGAATTGTTTGGAGAAGCGTAGCGGCAAGCAAGGGTCGATCCCACAGAGATTGTAGAAATTAACTTACTAATCAATAGAAATAAGAATCTTAAAGTGTTAATCTAAAGGTCTAAGGAGATGAAAGGAAGTAAAAGAGATAAAAATATAACTTAAGTAGCATCACAAATTGAGTCACAAATATCTATTTAAAGTAGTTGGGCATTGATTTCCACCTATAGTCAATAATGCTAAGTGTATACTACTCCAATTGCTCATGTTTGTTCCTTTAAGGGCATGGTATCTACTCCTTAAAGTTAATGTTTCCCTAGGCCAAGAATTAGGCATGGTATCTACTATAATTCATTTCTTCCCTTAAGTATTTAGCATGGTATCTACTAAGTTGCACTTAAAGAAAACATAAGAACAATGGAAACGAACAAACACTTGAAGTTCTAGAAATTGGTATCAGATCTAGATCCTTCAAGTTGATTAAACCAAGAATCCCTAAAGATTCCCTTGTTACAAGATATGAACACGAGATACGGGTCGTCTTAATATGCTCATATAACAGATTCAGATCTATACTGCACAAACTTGATAATCTCAGATTCTGTACATCAGTTGACTTGTTGTCACCTCAGTCGACTGCCCTTAGAATTCTGAACAAGTTTGATTATTATAAATCTATTCCAATTCACTCAGGTTTAATCAATAAGTAATAGAGTAGTATTCAGAAGAATATAAGCATTACATAACTATGGTTTTAATTTACCCAACTATGAAATTAGTTCCACATAATAAAACTTTTATTGATTGATAAAATAGAATTCATGACTACAATAGAAATAAGACTCAAAGGAAAAACAGAAGAACACTGATTTGTATGGTGTTGAAATTGAGCCCAATCAGCAGTCGACTTGTTCTCCTTCTTGATGCTTGCTGTCGACGGTTTTTCTTGTTGATGGATCCGGCCTCTCTCGATGCCTCTTGGTTGATATTTATAGAACACGGCTAGAGAATTAGGGTTTGCACTTTTCTTTTATAGAAAGGTCCTCTTCTTTTTATTTAATTCCTCCTTTTGATCTGCATTTTATTTCTTTCTCTTTTCTTCTTTCCTTCCTTTTCTGCAAAGTTCCTGATTTCTTATCTTTTAACGCATAAGTCTGAGTCCACCTTCTTAATTAATGACGAGTTGTTACATGCAGACGATCTGGATTTGGATGCGGATGCATCTTCATATGTTCTTATCTTCTGACTCCGCCGACGACCAGTCGACTGGCTTGGGACGCAGTCGACTGTGCCGAGCCCCATCTAACTCTCTGTTCAGTCACCTGTTAGAAGAATCAGTCGACTGATCTCTGCTTTTCCCTGTATATCATCCTCTCAGTCTGTATTAGTCTGGAATCTGCTTCATTTTGCTGCTTTTGATTGTTTCCTATGGAAAAGAAGAAAAGAAGAGTAAAATACCACATATAAAGTATTTAAATGTCTAATTGCACTAAGATTATTGCTCCTAAATGTGAATATTATTGAGTCCATCAAATACCCCCAAACTTAGCTTTTGCTTGTCCTCAAGCAAAAAGTGAAATTATGAACAAGGGGAAAATAATAGTAGACTCAACCCATCACACCAAAAATTCTCATTATGCAAGCATCAAAATTTTGCAATCAAAATTATAAACAATTTGCAAGTAAAGTAAAAACAAGTATACCCACTTTCTCTAGTGCAATTGTCTATTCATAACTCCAAACTCAACCACACTTGCCATGCAATTAATTATAGTTATAGTATGCATCTACCCAATCTGTGATTATCCCTTTTCTCTACTACAAACCGAGTAGCAAACTAGAGTTTTTTTTTTTTTTTTTTTTTTTTTTTTAGTCTCTTCTCTAAGTTGTCACTTGCCTTTTGACGCGAGTGCAAGACATTTGTGATGAATCCACCCGGTTACTCAACAAGTCACAAACTTTAAGTGCTTTGCATACTCATATTTCAAGTTGCCATTTGACGTAAAGGTAAACATTGGTGATGAATACCCCTAGTTACTAAGCACTCAAAACATTGGAGTAGATTGACTTTATTCATATATATATTCTTTTTGTTTTTACTCTATTTACTTAAACTCTGTTTAGGACTAGATCCAAGGGAATAATCACTAGAAAAAGCATCACATTTTTATATTTTTTTATGTATAATCGCATGACTCATATAATTTTGTAAGGCATTATGAAACTCAACAATCCTAAAGTAAATAAGTAACCTTACTCTTACTTTATAAGAAATTGTTTACCCTAAAAAAAAAATCAAAAGACTCCAAATGTAACTAACTAATACCCCCAAACTTAGATGGAACATTGTCCTCACACCCCAGTGTTCCTAGGTAGTGTGCAGGTACAAGAGTTCGCACCGAGCTACTAGATCAGAGCCGAGCACCAGGTCTCTATCTCTCTCCTGCTACCCCCGAGCCGGCCCTACAGCCTAGGATCAGATCGATGCCAGTACCACATCTTTCGCTACACAAATTATAAGAACTCACACCTGTTGCCCCCACACCCCAAAAATAAACAACATCAGGTTGGCGCTGTCTGTGGGAAACTTAGGTAACGATGCCTAGTCCGATCCCAGCCAGGGACGTCATCTTAACTCCGAGCCATTTCATGGCTCCAAAAGTGAGAAGGGCCGTCACCTCAGGACATCGTCCAGACCCTCCTCCCCTCTACGGTCGTGCAGACGCCTAGGGCTCTAACCAATCAAGAGCCAATGGTACAGTCGGACCCGGGCCAGCTGCTTCTAACTCAGTCGCAACTGACTTGCGGCGCTTCTTCCTAAATCAGCAGGCCAGTCGAACCAGGGGAGGGGTCACTTCCAACTCAGTCTCGAACCATGGCAGACAGCCGACCCCAGAATGGGAGCCAGGACACAGCCACTTGCCCTGGGGACCTCAACCGTCGCGTGACCCGGTCTAACAAGCCCCAGTTACGAGGGCCAAGTTTCAAAATTTTAGGGACGAGGTCCTCCAGGCAATCCGAGGGCGATCCTAGAACCGAGGCGCGCACCATTCCTCAGCTAGAAGCCCGGGGTGGCGAATCCCACGACTCGACCTGCCCGCTTGGATAGGAAGACGCCATCCTCCGACACCTCAGAGAGATGGAGAACCGACTTTCCCATCTCTGTGAGGGCAGACCGATACCGGCCGACACGACCCCCATTTTCCACTCAAATCTTGGAAGCCGAAATCCCTAGGAATTTCAGGCCTCCCCAATTCAAGATCTACAACGGCGAGGGTGATCCCGTTGATCATATGGACGGATTCAAAACCCTCATGGTGATTCACAGCGCTTCGGATCCCCTCCCGTGCTCTGCTTTTCCTGCCACCCTTCCAGGTCCGGCTCGGGAATGGTTCTCGAAGCTCACCCTCGGCTCAGTCTTCTCGTTCGACCAGTTGGAAGCGAACTTCCTAGCCCACTTCGTGACTAGGAGAAAGGTCGAGAAAACGAGCGCGTCCCTCCTGGAACTTAGACAGAAGGAAGGGGAGTCACTCCGCGAATTTGTTCGGAGGTTCACCGCTGAGGCGAGGTCTGTCTCCTCTCTCGATGCAAGCGTGGCTTCTGAAGCTTTCCGACACAACATTCGGCACCCTCAGCTTAAGGCTTCCTTGGCCAAAAAATCACCAGACGACTTCCCCGACCTGCTCAACAGGGTCGAGAAGTATATTCGGGCGGAAGAGGCCCTAAACCCTGAGGGCGCCAAAGAAGCCACTGCTAGGGGAAAGCGAAAGGCGGACGATGTCGAGCCCGTCAAGAAGGTCAGGAAAGAGACCACTGGTCTCAAAAGAATTCCTCCGGTACCCCGATTTGGGAGGTGTACGCCGCCTACACAGAACGTGTCGGAAATCCTGATGGAGATCGAGGATAAATGGATCATTTGACTCCCTCCCCGACTGAGCAACAACAAGAAGCGGGACCAGAGGTTCTACTGCAACTTCCAACAAGACAATGGGCACGAGATGGGCAACTGTTGGGCCTTCAAAGACGAGATCGAGGCCCTCATCCAATGAGGGTACCTGAGGGAGTTCACCCGGGATAACCCAAGAGATCGGAGGGATACAAGGAATCCGAGGCCTTTGCCTCCCCCTCGAATGATCAACTGGCGGCCCGAGCGGGACCCCGAGCCCGAGGAAACCGGATGGCAGGCCATCCTACACTGCATCCATGGTGGACCCATAGGAGGGGAATCCAATACTTCTCGTAAGGCCTTCGTCCGAGAGGTTAACTCCGTTCGAGACCATCCCTCCCCCCAATTCAGTAGCGGCCGGTCTCCTTCATCGGAGAAGACCTGGAGGGAGTTCGGCTCCTGCACTATGACACCCTCGTCATCAACCTTGTCATGGAAAATTTCAAAGTCCGCCGAGTTCTCGTGCACAACGAATGCTTAGTCAACATCCTCTTCCTGGAAGCATTTTAGAACCTCAAGCTCCCCCGAGATAAACTAAATCCGGCCAGGTACACCCTGCACAAGCGTCCCAATGCAAATCGAAAGGATCGTGACGCTAGATGTAATAGCTGGTATGACCCCCATTACGCAAACCGAATCAATGGACTTCATGGTGGTCAACATCAAGGCAACATACAATGCCATCCACGGCCGATCCGGCCTCTGCTTGTTTCAGGCTGTCCCCTCGGCCTACCACTTGAAGTTGAAGTTCCCTACTGACCTTGGGGTCGGCATTGTCAAAGGGAATCAGGAGTCTACACGCTCATGCTACATGACTGCGGTCGGAGGAGAGGTGTTCCCCCTTGACGTGGTCGAGCTCCCGCCTAAAAGAAGCCAGCAAGAGTCAGAGCCTGCAGACGAATTGGAGGAGGTCTCATTCAAGGCAGAAGACATGTCTAAGTGGTTTCGTGTGAGCCGCACCCTTTCCCCTGATCTGAAGCCAGGTCTGATTGACTACATTCGCCGCAATATCGACCTCTTCGTTTGGACAACATCTGACATGCCTGGAATTTCTGAGGACCTAATCATGCACGGGCTGAGCATCGCCCTGGGCTCCAAGTTGATCCAACAGAAGTGGAGCAAGTTCGCCCCGAAGAGGCAACAAGCAGTAAAAGCGGAGGTGGAAAAACTGTTGTCCGCCCGGTTCATTCAGGAGGTCAGCTACCCTGAGTGGCTGGCTAACATCGTGATGGTCAAAAAGGCCAGCGGGAGCTGGAGGATCTGCATAGACTTCACGGATCTCAACAGGGCATGCCCCAAAGATCCTTTTCCCCTTCCGAGCATTGACGCTCTGATCGACGCAACGTCGGGTCATGAGCTCCTGACCTTCATGGACGCCTTTTCAGGCTATAATCAGATCCGGATGTTGCCCCCGGACACTGCCAAAACATCCTTTGTTATCGACCAGGGTCTCTACTATTACCGAGTCATGCCCTTCGGACTCAAGAATGTCGGGGCCACCTACCAGAGACTTGTGAACCGAGTTTTCAAAGATCAGATGGGTCGTAAGATGGAGATATACTTCGAAGACATGCTCTTCATGAGTCGACGGGGGCAGGACCATGTCACCGATCTTGAGGAAGCCATTGGTGTCCTTCGGTCCCACAACATGAGGATCAATCCCGCCAAGTGTGCCTTTGGTGTCTCCTCGAGAAAATTTCTTAGGTTCGTTGTTAGTTAGCGTGGCATGGAGGTAAATTTCGAGATGATCCAGGCCATAATCGACATGGCCCCTCCCAGAAACATTAAGAAGGTTCAGCAGCTCACAGGAAGATTGGCGGCCATCGGCCGCTTCCTTTTCAAGTCTAGGGAGAAGTCCCTCCCCTTCTTCAAGGACCTGCGAAGGGCGAAAGGCTTCGAATGGGGCAACCCCCAGCAAGAGGCGTTTGACCAGTTGAAGTCCTACCTCACCAACCCCTCGCTTCTGAGCAAACCTGAACCTGGCGAACCCCTCTTTCTGTACCTCTCAGCCTCGAAAAACACACTCAGTGCCGTGCTCGTCCGGGAAGAAGAAGGTGTTCGGAAGCCTTTCTACCATGTGAGCAAAGTCTTGCTCTCGGCCGAGACAAGATATGCAAAGATGAAAAAGGTGGCATATGCTCTGGTAATGGCCGCACGAAAGCTCCACCCTTACTTCCATGTCCACTCTATCTAGGTCCTTACGGACCAGCCTCTCAAGGCCGTCTTCCACAAGCCTGAAAGTTCCGGCTGCTTAGTCAAGTAGTCGATCGAACTAAGCCATTAAGGGGTAGGCTCTCACCGAATATATCACGGAGTGCACTATCTCCGAGCCATCCGACACTCAAGAGGTAGATTCGATATAGGAAGTTTATGTCGATGGCTCATCTTGCGAAGTGGGAAGGCACGGGCGTCATCCTCAAAGGTCCCGACAACTTCATTCTTTAGTATTTCCTCTGCCTAAACTTCCTAGCCTCGAACAACGAGGCAGAATATGAGGCTATGATCGTCGGGCTCACCCTGGCGCACAAGGTGGGGGCAAGATAAATTAGGTCCTTTAGCGACTCCCAGCTCGTGATCAACCAGATCACCAGGGAGTACGAGGCTCATGACGCTCAAATGGTTCGATACTTGGTGGTAGTCTAGTAGCTCTTGACGTCCTTCGATTACTCCTCAGTTGAACGAATTCCTAGGGAGAAAAATGCCCAGGCTGACTCCTTGTCAAAACTCGCCTCATCGTCCTTCGAAGGGCTCGACAACACCTTCTTAATCAAAGTTCTCTTCAATCCTAGAATCGACCTCACCGAAGTCCTCTGCCTCGCCACCGAACCTCAGCCGGACAACTGGATGACTCCCATCCGGAAGTTTCTGGCCGAGGAAGAGCTTCCTCAAGATCGAGCCGAGGCTAAAAGGACCAGGGTCCGTTCAGAAAGGTTCATCATAATCAACGAGACACTCTTCAAGCGCGCGTACACAACAACGGATGGCAGACTCTACCTTCGCTGCCTGACCCCCGAAGAGGCCAAGTACGCTCTGAGTGAACTACATGAAGGTTTCGGGGGGGTGTCACATGGGGAGCAGGTCGCTCGCCAGAGAAGCTATAAACCACGGGTACTACTGGTCGGCCATGTTACAAGATGCCCAGGACTTCATCAAAAGGTGCGACCCTTGCCAAAGATTCTCCTCAGTGAAAAGGCTTCCACAGGCCAACCTCCACTCCATAGCAAGTCGGACCCCCTTTGCTATGTGGGGGATGGACTTGGTCGGCCCTTTTCCAAAAGCGACGGGTCAACGGAAGTTTCTCGTGGTGGCCATCGACTACTTCACCAAATGGATCGAGGCAGAGCCCCTGGCCACGATCAAAGAGCACCAAACTCAGCATTTTTTCTGGAAGCATATCATCTGCCGGTTTGGGATCCCGCAGGTACTTATCACAGACAACGGGACCCAGTTCGTCGGCAAGAACTTTCGAAAGTTCTTTGAAGACATCGGTTTTCAGCAGCGCTTCTCATTAATATGTCACCCTCAGTCAAACGGCCAGACCAAAAATGCAAACTGTCAAATTCTAGACGGCCTCAAGAAATGGTTGGATAATTTATCCAAGGCTCTATGGGTTGACGAGTTGCCAAGCGTACTCTGGGCGCACCGGACGATGAAGAGAATCCCCACAGGAGAGTCATCGTTCAACCTAACCTATGGCATAGATCCGGTTATTCCCCTAGAGATCGGGCTCCCTTCACCCAGGATCATGGCCTTCGACGAAGGGAACAACTCAGCGGACCTCAGAGATAAGTTGGATCTAATCGATGAGGTCAGGAAAAAATCCTCCATCAGAAGAAGCATATACCAACTACAGATTGAGAGGTTTTATAACAAGAAGGTCATCCCACCGACATCAAGCTAGGTGACCTCGTGCTCAGGAAGCTAGCAGTATCTGATCCCAGCAAAAAAGAAAGTTGGCCCCTAATTGGGAGGGCCCGTATAAGGTCTCTAAAATGATACGCCCGGGCACGTACCGTCTTGAAGACCTGAGGGGCAGGATAGTAAAGAGGCCCTAGAATGCGGAACACCTCATCAAGTTCCTCGAAGGGAAGGACTAAACTCATTTTATAACCGAAACTCATGTAACCGGCACCACATGCTCCTCCTTTTTGTGTAAATAAAAAGTGTCAACCTAGTTTCTTTCGTTTCTTTTTCATTTTTTGGAAAATTACGGTGCTTCCAGCTCGACACTCGGCATTGACCTCGAGCAATACCCTAGCTTTCTCAAGCTTTTTGGGCTAGGCACTCGGCAATGACCTCGAGCCATACCCTAGCTTTCTCAAGCTTTATGAGATCGACATTCGGCATTGACCTCGAGCCATGCCCTAGTTTTCTCAAGACTTATGGGCTAGGCGCTCGGCAATGACCTCAAACCATATCCTGACTTTTTCTACAAAGCATAAGGAGCTCGACACTAGGCTTATGCTGCAGGCGGCATCCTAGGTTGTCCTACAAATCGAAACGACGGAAAAATCAAATTTCATTCATAAACGCCTTGAATGGCGACAGTAAAATAGAAATTATTACAATGGTTCTCTTGACCCCATCCTAAGTGTTTCTTGTGGGGCCTTTTTGGCTAACACGGACCATCTCGAGCCCCACCGAGCGGGTTCGTCTTCCAGTGTGCTCGTCTGGCACCACCGACATAGCCAGTAGACGTCCCGGCAACAAAGCTCTGCGCATCAGCAGGCCTCGCCATCTTCAGGTAGATGGTTGGTGAGGAATACAATATAGAGGGGCCTCCTCCCCCAAGATGGTCGAACCGAGATCCGCCTGTGCCGAGCATGACTTTCAACCTCTGAATCTCCAGCTCATTTTCTACCACGACCTCACGAAGAAAGGACTCAGAGGTCGGTCGCCTGGTGGAGGCATCAGACATTGACCAGTTCGTCTCAACACTCTCCCAGTCTCGGTTGGCTATAACTTTCTTCAGACGAGCCACCTCTAAGCTAAGCTCCTTAGACTTGTTCATGAATAGCTTACCGCGGCTTCTCGATCACAGGCCTGCTTGCGATAGCGGATCAAGACACTCTCCTTGGACTCTAGCATATTCTAAAGTTGCTTGACCTCGGCAAAACTGAGGTCGGCACCTAGGGTCTTGTTCATCTGACAAAAAAGAGGGGAAACAAGAATTCACTCCAAGATTCTCAAAAAAGTGCAAGTCATAGCAAGTCGGACAAAAAAATGATTGTATTAATTCCAAAAATTAGTTACAAAAAATAGTGGCCAGTCCGCGCTCGTCAAATACAAAAAGAAAAAGAAAATTTAAACTACTTCTGAGGGTGATCTACACCTCTTCATCGGCCGTCCCCCCCCCCCCCCCCCACACACACCTCTTTCTCCAAGTGCGGATCCCTCGACTCCTCGTCTCCCTCGCCCCCATGGGTCAGCGGATACGCGGGGCTCCCATCCGTAGTGGAGATGGACGATTTTGGCATTGGGGTGAAGGAGTAGAAAGTGCTCTTTCGCCCGATCGTACGCCTCGTCTTGGGTGGTCATCAACTCCTCCGAAGTCGCCATTGCCGGCTCCTCATACTCCACAACTGCCTTCCCGTGAACCTCCACCAATTCATGGAGATGCTGGTCCTGTTGAGAGGCGAGGTCAGCTTGAAAGGCCAGTGCCACCCCTTGAGCTGTCGTCAGCTCGACCTTTAAATCCTTCGCTACTCGAAGGTACCAATCGGAATTCCGCTTCTCCACGTGGACCTCCTTCTCAAAGCACCTCTTCAGCTGCGCCCCGGTGATCAGCACATGGTTGAAGAGAGACAAGGATCAGGAAAGAATGATGAGTACAAAAAGAAACAAACAACAAACCAACTCTTACCACCACTTGGGCTTGAGCCCACTTCATGTTGGCTGTCTCCACCATCTCGGTCGCCAGAATGGTCCGGTCGCGGGCTATGGCAAGTTTATCTGCAACCTCGATCGAGATCGGGCCCTTGGCCAGCGAGTCGTCCTCATTGACTGTCCAGTCTGGTGTGAACAGTCTTAGCACCCTATTGCCCACCATCTGTTGGGCATTGGGCCGGACGATGGGGTCCCCACCTTCAAGACCTCAGTAACCTTGCGGCTACTGGAGCTCGGCCCTGACTCGGGTGCCTCTCTAGACGAGTGGGTTCTCTTTAACTTATTCGAGGGCCGCTCCGACGGGGCCTCGGAGCCCCCCTGGATGGACCCCGCCTTTGATGCTGCCCTCTCGGCCCTCTTCTTTTGTGCCAGTGCTAGCAGGGCCTTCCTCGCTTCGAGCTTTGACTGGTCCATCGCTGTACAGAGAAAGGGGGAATGTTAACACAAAAGCAGAAAATTAATCAAAAATGAAACAATAACATACAAGGATCGGCTGGGCTCTGTCCGGCTTGAGCTAAGTGTAACTCTGTCACGTTCGGCCAACCGATGTTGTGCCCCTCGACAATTCTGTCTACGTCAGCCCACTCTGCCTCATTCAAGTCCCTCCACCTCGGGGGTTTGTGGTTCGGCTTGTAGAAATTCCAGGCAGTAGGAATTTCCTAAGGTACCTCGCTCCCGACTGTGAAATACTTTTCCTTCCACCCCTTTATGGAATCTGGATGGCCGTGCACTACTTTCTTATGGGGGCGAGGTAATATGTAGAAGATGCCATCCTGATCTCTGAGCGAGCTCACCCATAAGACAGCCCAGACATATTTCAACTTTAATGGCACATTCTTCTCTTCGCACTTCTGAATGAAGCAGACCAACTGTTTCCACGAATTAGGGTCGTACTGCATCGAGCATAGCTCCCCCCACCTCAGCACCCTCTTGATGAACGGGTGCAACGGCAGCCTCAGTTCCGAGACAAAGGCGTCCTCGGAAAACATACAAAATTGGTGGCCAACTCGGTGGTGGGACGAAGACAAGGGCTCGGGATCATCAGCTCGTACTCCTGAGGAATGAAGTAGCTGGCCCTTATCACGGGCAGATAGTTGGCCTTCAGCACACACTAGACGTTGTCCATTCGTATCTGGGTCCGGCCTGGCGAAGACACTTCCATGCCAAATTGGACCAAGTTTTCGAAATTGTCAGGATACATCATGATCGACCGTGGGTTCTTGTAGTAGGGGATGTCGAGCCCGCGCACTGGCTCGAACTCATCTGGTGTCCTCGGACTATCCGGCAGGCGCCACTTCCTCTTTTTCTTCCGGATGCAAGGCACCTTCGGCGGATATGGTGTCACCAATGACGGGAAAGGGGGGAGAGCCTCTCCTTCCTCGCCACCTTCCTCATCTTCCTCTCCCTCGGCTCCTCCCTCACGACCTCCCTACTCCACCTCCCCTTCCTCAACCTCCTCGCCTAATAACTCAACTTCCCCATTGGAAGCCAAATCTACCACCTCTGGCTTGCGGCTCTGGAGGGGCACCACGTCCAAAACTTGGTCCTCTAAATCCCACGACGTGGAGTCGAGTGACGATCCCCCTCCAAAACTTGGTCGTCCATATCCCAGGACGTGGAGACCGACTGACAATCCCCTTATGCCCAGCCAGAAGAGCTTGCTTCGGAACCAGACTGAGAGCGTGACATAACAAAAAAAACTAACCTGAGTACTGTGAACAGAGAGATCAACAAAAAAGTCATCGCCGGCGGGTTAGAGAGAGAAGCTCCTATTTTTAGAGAGAGAAGGCAAAGTGAAGAAATGAGAGGGGAGTGGAGGATTTATAGAGTCATAATGATGCCTCGAATTCTGTGTTGAAATCCTGATCGTTCAACCTTGATCATGAAGATCTAACGGCTGATGAGATTTCAAAGCCTCAAATTCTGCGTTGGAGTCCTGATCGATTCAATCTTGATCATCAAGATCAAACAGCTGATAGGATTTCAATGCCTCGAATTCCACCCCCATGACGTCAGCATCACATACAATGCTCTAGCTTTTACAGCAAGCTTGGGGGATTGATGCTCCATCCCCTATCCTTTACAGCAAGCTTGGGGGCTCGATGCTCGGCAGTGACCTCGAGTCATCACCTAGCTTTTACAGCAAGCTGGAGGCCTCGATGCTCTGTAGTGACCTCGAGCCATCCCCTAGCTTTTACAGCAAGCTTAGGGGCTCGACGCTCGGCAGTGACCTCGAGCCATCCCCTAGCTTTTACAACAAGCTTGGGGGCTTGACACTCGGTAGTGACCTCGAACCATCCACTAGCTTTCACAGCAAGCTTGGGGGCTTGACGCTCGGCAGTGACTTTGAGCCATCCCTTAGCTTTCACAGCAAGCAGGGGGGCTCGGCGCTCAGTAGTGACCTCGAGCCATCCCCCAGCTTTTACAGTAAGCTAGGAGGCTCGGCACTCGGCAGTGACCTCGAGCCATCTCCCAGCTTTTACAGCAAGATGGGAGGCTTGACGCTCGGCAGTGAACTCGAGCCACCCCTAGCTTTGACAGCAAGCATGGGGCTCGACCCTCGGCATTGACCTCAAGCCACCCCCTAGCTTTTGCAGTAAGATGAGGGACTCGGCGCTCGGCAGTGACCTCGAGCCACCCCTAGCTTTTGTAGAAAGCTGGGGTGGCTCGACGCTCGGCAGTGACCTCGAGCCACCCTTAGCTTTCATAGCAAGCAGGGGGCTCGGCGCTCGGCAGTGACCTCGAGCCACCCCCTAGCTTTTGCAGCAAGCTGGGGGGGGGGGGGCTCGAAGCCCGGCAGTGACCCTCGGCATCTGATCATGAAGGCTCACCCACCGATGCTCGACCCTCGAAGCACCAGTCATAAACTCCGAGCCAAATTCCTGGCTCAGGCTCTGGCTCGGCGCTCAAGGCTCGGCTCCTGACCATCGACCTTCGACCCTCGATGCCTTTTTCCCCGGAATATCTCATTTGTCCTACCCCACTTACCACTCTAAGAAAATACAAATCATACTCTCTAGATACAGCGCTCCACTCTTCCTACAGGGACAAACTACTCCTCCACGATTGGCTTATGCCACACTCCAGGAGTGGGGGGCTCCTGATATGGGGTGGATGACGTGGCCCCATCTGGGCCATCCGATCTCCTCAGATTTCGCTCTCCTATGATCATCAGGTCAAACGGGCTTCAGCCCATTCAGGCCCACAGGCAAACGGGTCTGACCCGGTCCGTCAGGGTCTCAAACCCTTTACCCCCTCCTATAAATACTAGACCTCCTCCTCATTTCCAAAGGTAATATCCCACCTGAACTGTAGCTACTGTTGCTTTCTCAGTGACTGACTAGATCGTCTGAGGAGCTATCGTCGGGACTTCTCCCAGTATTTCTAGGCAGTGTGCAGGTATAAGAGTCTGAGCCGAGTCTCGAAGATCTGATCTGAGCTACTTCATCCGAGCCGAGCTACTAGATCCGAGCCGAGCACCTGACCTCTATCTCTCTCCTGCTACCCCCGAGCCTGCCCTACAGCTTAGGATCGGATCGACGCCAGTACCATATTTTTCGCTACACAAATTATAAAAACTCACACGTGTTGTCCCCATACCCCCAAAAACAAACAACATCAATAGTATTTTAATGAATCAACGGTTCTCAATTCCTTTTCATTTGTTAATGTGAAAGCCATCCAAGCTACTTCTTAGTCAATTTTATCGAACCATGATTTATGCTCTTGATAGCCCTTTCTAATTTCTAAACTCGTTAACGAGCTTTGATAGTTTCTGAGCAAAGCTATGGCCAATCTTTGAAATTTCAAGTTTGAATTCTCTTCTCTACTGTGCGGTTATGTTATATGCCATATTATATTATTCATGAAACATGTCGTTAGGTCAACTACTATTTGAAGAAAAAATACGTTAAGTCAGCTACTATTTGAAGAATAGATAGTAACCATAAAAAAATTTCACCCAATTCACCTTTAGCATTCACTATCGTCGTTTGCTAAAATCCTAAAATATGAAAATTTTAGCCAAAAATCTTTCACTATCGTTTTGTCAAATACCTATTTTTTAGCAAAATCATGTATAGTGGATTGCTATATATAATAGAGGAAAATAGCAATTGCTAAATATAGAAGACGGAAGATCACGTTCCGTCTCTCAATTAATTTTAATTATTTTGAATATTAAAATAAGACAGACGAAAAATTTTCTTCCGTCTGGCGACTTTGAATGGTCAAAAGTTGAGAGATGGTCTCCATTTTAATTATAAAAAAAATTTAAAGGAGAGAGACGGAAGATGATCCTCCGTCAACCAAATTTTTTTAAAATATTTACGAAAATGTCACTCTTTTAATTACCATATTGCCATTTTCACTAATTTAAAAAAAAAAAGAAAAAATGGTGGAACGGAAGATCAACTTTCGTACACCAAAATTTTTGGCTTTTTAATTACGATATTGCCATCCATTTAATTACAAAACTGCCATTTTACTAATAAAAAGATTTTAAAAAATCCAATTTTTTTTTGGCCAGCTGGCTTTTTTTAAAAAAAATAAAAAGGTGAAACGGAAGATGATCTTCTGTCTGTATATTTAAAAAAAAATTGGGCCAAATTTGGGCTCCCAAATTTGGGCTTTTAATGATAGCAGCGTAACTCTTTCATTTTTATTTTTCAATTGCTTGGGCATTTAATGATAGCAGCATAACTCTTTCATTTTTATTTTTCAATTGTCATATACCTATTTTTTAGCAGCAACGATAGTGGATGCTCTTAATGGATCAATATTTGAATCCTTATCCCATCTTTTTTTTCTAAGAATATAAAAATCCAAGCTTGTAAACCTAGGATGGTCTTGTTTAGTATCGGATAAATTAAAAGGAAAAAAGAATTGCACATATAATAAACAAGTTGAATTCTCCGATCAAAAGAAGCTCAGTGGTCCTGATAAGGTAACTGATGCCGTTTGTTTTTGGGGTGTGGGGCAGCAGGTGTGAGTTCTTATAATCTGTGAAACAAAAACTGGGGTACTGGCGTCGGTCCGGCCATGGGGAGTAGGACCAGCTCGGGAGCAGGATTAGAGAGGTAGAGGCCGGGTGCTCAGCCCTGATATAGTAGCTCGGCTCGGATCGAATAGCTCGACTAGGCCTTTTGTACCTGCACACTGCTTAGAAACACCGAAAAAAGTCCCGACGACAGACCCTCCAATGATCTAGTCAGTCACTGGAAAAGAGACTGGGCAGCTAGCGTTCAGGTGAGAAAAGATTGATTACCTTTTTCAATGAGGAGGGGGTGGAGTATTTATAGGCAGAGGCAAACGGGTCTGGAATTCTCAATGGGCCGGGTCGGACCCGTCTGCCTGTGGGCCTGAGCTGGTTAAGGCCCGTTGGACTCCAGTTGACTGTAATGATTACAGGGAGGAGGATCAAGAGGAGATCAGAAGGCTCTAATTTTTGCTACTCGTTTATCCCACATCACAAGTCCCACACTCCTGCAGGGCTGTGCAAGGTCAGTTGTGGAGGAGTAGTCTGGTCCCATGGAGAAGAGTGGAAAAAGAGTTTCTTTGGCTGTGCAAGGTCAGTTAGGGTCGTTTCCGAGCTGAATCGGGTTCAGACAGCCGAGCACGAGGGTCTACTACCGAGTATAGTCAACGAGGTCCTGATGATTCCTACCGTTTCGACGGTGGAATGGGGGCTGTTCGGAGTGTTGAAGGTGGGAGAGGTTGCCGAGCTTGGATCGCCGTAGTTGCGAGAAGGTTACCCCTATGCTTGAGATGGCTGTCGAACGTTGGAGCTTAAGGGGTCGGCGAGCCTAAAAGACTTCACTTGTGAATGCTACCCCTGTGCTCGAGATTGCTGCCGAGCGTCGAGGCTTAGGGGGCGGCGAGCGGAGGCGAGCCCAAGAGACTTGTCGTGTGAAAGCTACTCCTGTGCTCGAGATTTTTGTCGAGCATCTAGGCTTAAAGGGTTGGCGAGCGGAGCCGAGCCCAAGAGACTTGGCTTGTGGAAGCTATCCTTGTGATCGGGATTGCTGTCGAGCATCCAGGCTTTGGGGATCGGCGAGCGGAGGTGAGCCCAAGAGACTTGACTTGTGAAAGTTACCCCTGTGCTCGAGATTGTTGTTGAGCATCGAGGCTTAGGGGTTCGGCAAGCGGAGGCTAGCCCAAGAGACTTGGCTTGTGGAAGCTACCCCTGTGCTCAATATTGCTATTGAGCGTCGAGGCTTAGGGGGTCGGCGAGCGGGGGCCAGCCCAAGTGACTTTGCTTGTGAAAGCTAACCCCGTGCTCGAGATTACTGTCGAGCGTCGAGGCTTACAGGGTTGGCGAGCGGAGACGAGCCCAAGAGACTTGTCTTGTGGAAGCTATCCCTGTGTTCAGGTTTGCTGTCGAGCCTCCAAGCTTGGAGGGTTGGCGAGCGGAGGCGAGCCCAAGGGACTTGTCTTGTGAAAGTTACCCTTGTGCTCGAGATTGATGTCGAGCGTCGAGGCTTAGGGGGTCGGTGAGCCCAAGAGATTTGGCTTGTGGAAGCAACCCCTGTTCTCGACATTGCTGTCGAGCGTTGAGGCTTAGGGGGTTGGCGAGCAGAGGCCAGATCAAGCGACTTGGCTTGTAAAAGCTATCCGTGTGCTCGAGATTTCTGTTTAGCGTCGAGGCTTAGGGGTTCGGTGAGCGAAGGCGAGCCCAAGAGATGTGAAAGTTACCCTTGTGCTCGAGATTGCTGTCGAGCGTCGAGGCTTAGGGGGTCGGCGAGCCCAAGAGACTTGGCTTGTGGAAGCTACCCCTGTGCTCGAGATTGCTGTCGAGCATCGAGGCTTAGGGGGTTGGCGAGTGGAGGCTAGCCCAAGCAACTTCGCTTGTGAAAGCTACCTCTGTGCTCGAGATTGCTGTCGAGCGTCCAGGCTTAGGGGATCGGCGAGTGGAAGCGAGCCCAAGAGACTTGACTTGTGGAAGCAACCCCTATGCTCAAGATTGCTGTCGAGCATCGAGGCATACGCGGTCGGCTAGCGGAGACAAGCCCAAGAGACTTGGCTTGTGAAAAGTTACCCCTGTTCTCGAGATTGCTGTCGAGCCTTGAGGCTTAGGGGGCAAGCGAGCAGAGGCCAGCCCAAGCGACTTGGGTTGTGGAAGCTACCTCTGTGCTTGAGATTGCTATCAAGCGTCGAGGCTTAGGGGGTCGACAAGCGGAGGCTAGCCCAAGCAGCTTGGCTTGTGAAATCTACCCCTGTGCTCGAGATTGCTATCGAGCATCGAGGCTTAGGGGGTTGGCGTGCGGAGTTGAGCCCAGGAGACTTGGCTTGTGAAAGCTACCTCTGTGCTCGAGATTGCTGTCGAGCGTCGAGGCTTCGGGGGTCTGCGAGCGGAGGCGAGCCCAAGAAACTTGGCTTGTGAAAAGCTACCCCTATGCTCGAGATTGCTGTTGAGCGTCGAGGCTTAGGGGGTCGGCATGCGGAGGCGAGCCCAATAGACTTGGCTGGTGAAAGCTACCCCTGTGCTCGAGATAGCTGTCGAGCATCGAGGCTTTAGGGGGTCGGCCCGGAGATTACAATAGCCGTTATAGGAACCGTTTTTTGCGAGAATCGAGGAGTTATAGTAACTATTTTTTGCAAGAATTGAGGAATTACTGTAACTAATTTTTGCAAGAATCGAGGAGTTTTAATCCTCTCTATTTATGCATTCCTCTTCCCCTTTCTCATTTCTCACTTTCACTCTCTCTCTAGAATCCAGAGCTTCTCTCTCTCGAAGTTTTTCATCACCGTTGATGCGCTTTCCGACGATCTTTTGTTAAGCTTCACTCAGGTTAATACTCTTAAACATGTTCAGGGCTCAGTCTGGCTCCTTCGCCTCGACCCCCGACCGTGGTACACACACCGGTTTGTCAGACTCTTCGACTTACGGAAGAGGAAGTGCTGGCCGTGCAACCATTGCGCACTCGCAAGCCGTTTGTGGTCGAGAGCAGCGACTCGGAGGAAGATGAGCCCCCCGTCGAAGCCATTGATGACGAGGATGAGGAGGAAGAATCTCTCGAAAGGTCCCCCATCGAGGAGGCGAAAGGCACCGAAGGTGCCCGGGTGAAGGGTGAACAGGCCGAGGGAAGGGGCTCCTCCCCGAGGGCTTCTGTCCTCGAGCCGCTATCGACTCCATCGCTTGAGAAGGCTCCTAAGGCGCGGAAGAAGAAGATGAAGTGGACGATGCCTAGCAGTCCGGATAGGACGATAGCTCCCTGATAACTAGAAGTCCTATTCTTGCCTCAACCGCGGTCAATTAGGAAGTACCCAGACGACGTCGAGGACTTAGTCCGTTATGGGGTACAACCCTCCTCACCGAGCCGGGTCAAGATCAAGATGGATGTTACACCCTCAGTTTGGAATGGGAAGGACCTGTCATTGATCCGTGCGAGCTACTTCATCAGGAGGGAGTTCGAGTTGATGGTGCCCAGTGCCGGCCTCCGGCCTACCGACCCTCTGGCGCCCTGGTACTGCATCTTCCCTGTGGATGCATTCTCCTCAGGATTGAGGCTGCCCATCCATCCCTTTATCTGCGATGTTCTGAATTGGGCCTCGCTATGTCCGATGCAGTTTGGGTCGAACTCGTGGAAGCAGATGGTGAGCTTCGTCCTGTTGTGCGAGGAGAGGGGTGTTTCGCTGAGGTTAAACATTTTCTGAGCTATGCTGGGGGTCAGCTCGTCTGGGGAGTTCGAGGGGATTTACTACGTATCACCTCGAAGCAGGGGTAAGGTTGTGCACGGCCACCCCGACTTGATAAAGGAGTGGAAGAAGAAATACTTCATCATCCAGAACGGGGAGCCTTGGGAGATCCCGACGAGGTGGAACTTCTACAAGCCCAATTTCAAGGGTCCCAAGAAGGGGGATCTTTCAGCCGAGGAGTGGGCCTTCGTGGACCGTCTTCATAAGAGCCACAGTATAAGTTGGCCGAAGGCAACAGAGAGTCATATGGCCCGTGTCGGGCTGAGCCCCACCCCGTCTCGTATGTTTTTTTTTCATTTTTACTCTTAGTAATTCTCTTTTGTGCTCATCACTTTTTAATAGATTTTTCTGCAAAGATGAACCCTGAGGCGATCAAGGAGAGGAGGCTCGCCATGAAGAAGCAGAAGGCGGAGCAATCCGATAAGGGGAAGCAGTCGAGGGCTCCTTCCAAATCAGCTTCCGAGGTTCAGCTCGAGCCGAGGACGAAAAGGGAGAAGACCAATCAGTTGAGGGAGACCGCCCTCGTGCCAAGCTCCAAAGCCTCGAAGGTGTCAGAGGTCATGCAGGGGTCTCCCCCCTCTCTGTGCCGACGCCCAGACCATGGTCGGGGAAGAAGGGCTCCAGCCTTGGGTCCCGGACTGGTCCATTTGGAAGGGGGATACCTTGACCGGGGGTCCGATTGCCATGGAGTTCGTGGACAAGATGGCCACGCCTCGGGATCGACAGAGCATGGGTGCTGATACCCTCGAGTCGGCCTACATGTGGTGGGCTCAGGCAAGCATACAGGTAAATTTCGAAGCTTTGTATTTCTGTCTTTAAGCATTTGCTCTTCACGATTTTGTTTTTACCAAGTGTTTTTACCTTGGTTACAGGCCTGCATGTCCGGCAACCAGGTGATGAGGATCCATGACCTAGAGCTGAAGTTTGAGCAGAGCCAGACCAACTGCTTTAAATGCGAGATGATGGACCAGAAGACCGCTTTGGATGCCTCGATGAAGCAGGAGCAGGCCATGAAGGCCGACCTAGCCTCGATGTCTGACGACGGGCTGAGGAAGGAAGCGGCACTGAAGAAGGTGTTTGAGGTGGAGAAGGGGCTGCTGACCTTGATGGTCCAGGACATGGTCATCGAGGCCCAGAACGAGGTGTACGACAAGGCGCTGAGCCATGTCAAGCACTTCTATCCGACCTTGGATCTGACAGGCTTCGACTATGACATGGTGATCGACGAGCCACCGAAGACCCCCAGGGGGGATGTGCCAGTCGAAGGGGAAGGTGGAGCCGGAGGGGCCAGCGCTGAGCCGGTTGTCGACCCCGTGGTCGCTCCTGGACCTGAGGGAGAGGTTGGCTCCATGTCGTAGTTGTTTTCTTTTTTTTTGTCTTTTTTTTTGACATTTTATTTTATAAAAGTATTATAATTTATAGCCGGAGAGGACTGGCCACCGCGATATTTTGTAAAAGTATTCTAATTTATGACAAAGAATTTTTGGTTAGCCAAGTGTTTTGACTTCAAATTTTTGCCTATCTAATCCTTTTTGACTTGTGTAATTCTTCTAGATTGTAAGTTGTGAATTCATGGCCTTGGAATGATCTTTTGTTTTGCTTCTCAGATATCGGCCTCCTTCATCGAGTATGGTCCTCGACGATCCGAGGTGACGTGGCTTCGACAGATATCGGAAGGAAGCTCGTGATCATGACTCCGCTTTCCACTACTTCCGAAACAAGTCGAAAGAGCTAAGTGTGGAAGCGGCTCAATTGAAGAAGGCGATAGTTTTTCGTGACCACGAAAATGTGGGCCTCGGATTTTCCATGTCAAGCGCCTCGGTTTAAAGGCCTACCTCAGAGTCGCTCCTTCGTGAGGTCATCGTGGAGAAAGAGATTGAGATTCAGCGCTACAAGACGATGTTGGGGATGTCGGTCTCTTCGAGGGGTGGGCGCTCCTCGGGCTGCGAACCATCTCCGATCCAGCAGTTGGAATATGTGAGGCCGGGTGATGCCCAAAGCTCTGTGGCTGGCGTGTCTACCTTGGCTGCTCCTAAGGATTCTGCTGAGCAGGTCGTGGAGCCAAGCCGGTCGGCGGGGTTTGAGTTAGGCCGTGCTAGTTCGGAGGGGCTTTGAGGATAGTTTAGGCCGAGGTGATAGCTGTTGTAATAGACCTATAATAAACCTCATTGTATTGTGGCCTCCCTGGTGCTTATAATAATAAAAAATAATCTTTTCGATTTGCCTGGACTTGTTTTTGTGAATGAGCATTGAGGAATTGAGGGGGGCCCTGCTTGGTTCGGGAGCCGATCCGAGGGTCGAAGACTTGGGATTGAGAAATCTTGCTGTTTGGCTAGAATGTGTGCCGAAGAAGGCCCGTTTGGCCAGGAACCGAGCTTCCCCAGCTTGTGGGAAAACTAGGGCTTCTACTGTCCAATGGCGGGTCCTTGACGGCCGGGTTGGAGGACGTGCTCAAGCAGGAGGGGGATAACGAGGGCGTGGGATCCTGAATGCCTGGAAATGGAAGACGTTTCTTTTTCCAATGTCATTAATGGGAAATGTTTCGCCTTCCAAGGTTATTAATGGCGGACGTTCTGCCTCTTGCTGTTTTGACTTCCCACGCCATAAATGCGGTCATTCTGAGGGCTATAAAACCCTCACCCCCTCACCAGAAATTGTCACACCTCACCGTAAGTTATCGTCGCCGGTGGCTCTCCTGCCACCCTCTGAAAATTGGGGGTAACGGCCATAAGTGCTGTTTATCCCCAGTTGCCAGCGGGTGAAAGGAGGGTTGATGCCGGAGACGGTGCTCGGGGTGCTTGCCGAAGGCGAGTGCCTTAACTGAAACTTTTGATTGGGGGTCTTAGAGTGGTGGCTCTCCTACCACCCTCTGGCAATTGGGGGTAACAGTTATGAGTGTTGTTTATCCCCAGTTGCCAGCGGGTGAAAGGAGGGTCGACCTCGGAGACGATGCTCGGGGGGCTTGCTGAAGGCGAGTGTTGTAACGAAAATTTTTGCTCAGGATTCCTGGGTCAGTCGCTCTCCTGCCACCCTCTGATAATTGGGGGTAACGGCTATGAGCGTTATTTATCCCCAGTTGCTAGTGGGCGAAAGGTGGGTCAATCCCCGGTCCGGGGATCGGGGCACTTGCCGAAGGCGAGCGTCCTAAGTCTTTAAACAAAACTTTAGGTAGGGGGTTAGTTGACGTCCCAGCCGAAGGTGCGACCCTTAGATACCCGAAGTCCGAGCCGAGCTGTGAGGATGCGAGGGTTGAATGCCTCCCCATGCCTGTAATCGCCGCAGGTTGCCGAGGCTCTGGGTTCGGTACAGAAAGATTGTACACAAAGTGGCAGTAAAGATTGAACGATTTAGAACTGTTGCATATTCTCTTATCCTCCATAATGTTTTAACTTGATGGACGATATTCCTACTTGGAGCCAACCCTTCACTGCCACTTGGAGTCCCCCAAAACTTCCTTCGCTTTGCTGATTTTGTGATCACTGTTAGGTGTCGAGGCTTGGGGGTCGGCACAGAGCAACGAGCTCTACTGCCTTAGCTTGAAAAATCTACCCATGTGCTTGAGATCATCGTCAGGTGTCGAGGATTAGGGGTCGGCACACAGCCACGAGCTTCGCTGCCTTAACCTGAGAAAGCTTCGCATGCGCACGAGATCACCGTCAGGTGTCGAGGCTTAGGGGTCGGCACAGTGCGATGAGCTCCGTTACCTTAGCTTGAGAAAGCTACCCATGTGCTCGAGATCACTGTCAGGTGTCAAGGCTTGGGGTTTGGCACAGAGCGATAAGCTCCGCTGCTTTAGTTTAAGAAAGCTACCCATGTGCTCAAGATCACCGTCAGGTGTCGAGGCTTTGGGATCGGCACAGAGTGACGAGCTCCACTACCTTAGCTGGAGAAAGCTGCCCATGTGCTGGAAATAACCGTCAGGTGTCGAGGCTTTGGGGTCGGCAGAGAGCGACGAGCTCCACTGCCTTAGCTTGAGAAAGCTACCCATGTGCTCAAGATCACCATCAGGTTTTGAGGCTTAGGGGTTGGCACAGAGCGACGAGCTCTGCTACCTTAGCTTGAGAAAGCTATCCATGTGCTCGAGATCACCGTCAGGTGTCGAGGCTTGGAGGTCGGCACAGAGCGACGAGCTCCACTGCATTAGCTTGAGAAAGCTACCCATGTGCTTGAGATCACCGTCAGGTGTCGAGGCTTCGGGGTCAGTACAGAGCAACGAGCTCTGCTGCCTTAGCTTGAGAAAGCTACCTATGTGCTCGAGATCACTGTCAGGTGTCAAGGATTTGGGGTCGGCACAGAGCGACGAGCTCCGCTTCCTTAGATTGAGAAAGCTACCCATGTGCTCGAGATCACCGTCAGGTGTCGAGGTTTGGGGGTCGGCACAGAGCGACGAGCTCCGCTACCTTAGCTTGAGCAAGCTACCCATGTGATCGAGATCACCGTCAGGTGTCGAGGCTTAGGGGTCAGCACAGAGCAACGAGCTCCACTGCCTTAGCTTGAGAAAGCTATTCATGTGCTCGAGATCACCGTCAAGTGTCGAGGCTTAGGGGTCGGCATAGAGCGATGAGCTCTGCTACCTTAGCTTGAGAAAGTTACCCATGTGCTCGAGATCACCGTCAGGTGTTGAAGCTTAGGGGGCCTTAGCTTGAGAAAGCTACCCATGTGCTCGAGATCACCATTAGGTGTCGAAGCTTAGGGGTCGGCACAGAGCCACGAGCTCCGTTGCCTTAGCTTGAGAAAGCTACCTATGTGCTCGATATCACCGTCAGGTGTCGAGGCTTTAGGGTCGACACAGAGCGACGAGCTCCGCTGCCTTAGCTTGAGAAAGCTACCCATGTGCTCGAGATCACCGTCAGGTGTCGAGGCTTAAGGGTCGGTACAAAGCGACGAGCTCCGCTGCCTGAGCTTGAGAAAGCTACCCATGTGCTCGAGATCACCATCAAGTGTCGAGACTTAGGGGTCGGCATAGAGCGACGAGCTCCGCTGCCTTAGCTTGAGAAAGCTACCCATGTGCTCGAGATCACCGTCAGGTGTCGAGGCTTGGGGGTCGACGTAGAGCGACGTGCTCCGCTGCCTTAGCTTGAGAAAGCTACCCATGTGCTCGAGATCACCGTCAGGTGTCAAGGCTTCGGGGTCTGCGCAGGAATTTACATAGAGAATCTGAGCTGAAAAACTTGGAAAGAAATAAATCTTCTCATACAAAAACGGCAGCCTGCAATGCCGATTACAAGGGATTGGTTACATAAAAAGTTTAGTCCTCCCCTTTAAGGTACTTGATGAGGTGATCCGCATTCCAGGGTCTCTTGATTATGTTGCCTTTCAGTTCAGTGAGTCGGTAGGTGCCAGGGCGCATTACTTCGGAGACCTTATACGGGCCTTCCCAATTAGGGGCCAGCTTCCTCTTTTTGTTGGGATCTGATACCACCAATTTTCTGAGGACGAGGTCCCACTGTCTGATGTTGGTGGGACGGACCTTCTTTTGTAAAATTGCTCGACCCGTTGCTGGTATATGCTTCTTCTGATGGCGGATTTTTCCCTGACTTCGTCGACTAGATCCAAGTTGGCTCTGAGGCCTGCCGAGTTGCTCTCTTTGTCGAAGGCCATGATCCTAGGTGAAGGGAGGCCGATCTCTAAGGGGATAACCGCCTCGGTGCGGTAGGTTAGGTTGAAGGGTGACTCGCCCATGGGGATCCTCTTCGTTGTTCGGTGTGCCCAGAGAACGCTCGAAAGTTTGTCGACCCATAGCCCCTTGGGGGAATTTTCCAATCGCTTCTTAAGGCCATCAAGGATTTGGCGGTTCGTGTTTTCGGCTTGGCCGTTTGATTGAGGGTGGCATATCGACGAGAAGCATTGCTGGGTGCCGATGTCTTCGCAGAATCTTCAGAAACTCTTGCCAGCAAACTGGGTCCCGTTGTTGGTGATGAGCACCTGTGGGATCCCAAACCGACAGATGATGTGCTTCCAGAAGAATTGTTGAGTTTGGTGCTCGGTGATCGAGGCCAAGGGTTCTGCCTCAATCCACTTGGTGAAGTAGTTGATGGCCACCACCAAGAATTTCCTTTGGCCCGTTGCTTGAGGGAAGGGGTCGACCAGGTCCATCCCCCACATAGCAAAGGGGGTCAGACTGGCCAGGGATCAGAGGTTGGCCTACGGGAGTCTTTTTACTAATGAGAATCTTTGGCAAGGGCCGCATCTTTTGATGAGGTCTTGCGCGTCTTGCAACATGGTCGGCCAGTAGTACCCATGATTTAGGACCTTTTGGGCGAGCGACCTATTCCCCATGTGGCATTCGCCGGTCCCCTCGTGTAGTTCCTTTAGGGCATACCTGGCCTCGTTAGGGGCTAGGTAACAGAGGTAGGGTCTACTGTGTATGAGCGCTTGAAGAGCGTTTCGTTGATCAGGGCGAATCTCTCAGAGCGGACTCTGATTGTTCTTACCTCAGATTGGTCTTGAGGGATTTTGCCCTCCGAAAGGAACTTTCGATTGGATGCCGGCCAGTTGTCGGGTTGGAGATCGGCTGTGAGGTAGGGGGCTTCAGGGAGGTCGATGCTGGGCTTGAGGAGGACCTCGATCAGGACGGTGCGGTCGAGTCTCTCGAAGGATGATGAGGCGAGCTTTGACAATGAGTCTGCCTGGACATTTTGCTCCCAGGGGATTCGTTCCACCGAGTGGTGTTCAAAAGACGACAAGAGACGATGGACCACCGCCAATTATTGTATCATTAGAGTGTTGCGAGCTTCGAACTCCCTGGTGATCTGGTTGACCACGAGCTGGTAGTCGCTAAAGGCCTTGATGCACCTGGACCCGGTCTTGTGTACTTGGGTGAGCCCTGCGATCATAGCTTCGTACTCTGCTTCATTGTTCGAAGTCAGGAAATTCAGACGGAGGGAGTATTGAAGGACGAAATTATCGGGACCCTTCAGAATGAAGCCCGCACCGCTTCCTCCCTCGCAAGAAGAACCGTCGACATAGACTTCCCAGATTGGGTTGGTCTTCTCGATGTCGGGTGGCCTGGGAATAGAGCATTCTGCGATGAATTCGGCGAGGGCCTATCCCTTGATAGCTGTCCTGGGCTGGTAGCTAATGTCGTACTGACTTAGCTTGATTATAGCTGACCACTTGACCAAACAGCCAGAAGTTTCGGGCTTGTGAAGTACGACTTTGAGAGGTTGGTCTGTAAGGACTTGGATATAGTGGGCTTGGAAGTAAGGGCGAAGCTTCTGTGCGGCCATTACCAGTGCATAGGCCACCTTCTCCACCTTGGCGTATCTGGTCTCCGCCGAGAGCAAGACCTTGCTCACATAGTAGAGAGGTTTTTTGACACTGTCCTCTTCCCGAACGAGAACGACGCTGAGGGCGTTCTCCGTTGCTGAGAGATATAGCTGGAGTGATTCGCCCGGCTCGGATTTGCTCAGAAGTGGAGGGTTGGCGAGGTATGATTTTAGCTCTTCGAATGCCAGTTGTTGCCCCCCCCCCACTCGAAGCCTTTTGCCCCTCGGAGGGCCTTGAAGAAGGGGAGGGATTTCTCCCCGGATTTCGAGAGAAAGTGTCCGATGGCCGCCAGCCTCCCTGTTAGTCGTTGGACTTCTTTAATGTTTCTCGGAGGGGCCATGTCGATAATGGCCCAGATTTTTTTGGGGTTCGCCTCTTTGCTGCGTTGGCCAAAAATGAACCCGAGGAATTTTCCGTAGGAGACGCTGAAGGCGCACTTGGCAGGATTGAGCCTCATGTCATGAGATCGGAGAACATCAAATGCTTCCTCAAGATCGGTCACATGGTCCTGACCTCGCCGGCTTTTGACGAGCATGTCGTCAACATATACCTCCATATTGCAACCGATCTAGATTTTAAAGACCCAGTTGACGAGCCTCTGATAGGTGGCTCAAGCATTCTTGAGCCCGAAGGGCATGACTCGGTAACAGTACAGACCTTGGTCGGTGATAAAAGATGTCTTTGCGATGTCGGGGGGAAACATGCAGATTTGGTTATAGCCTATAAAGGGAACCATGAAGGCCAGCAGCTCTTGACCTGACGTCGTGTCGATTAGGGCGTCTATGCTCGGGTGTAACACCCCGAATTCCAAAATACAACTGAATTCAAAGTTCCACAGGATCTTTACACTTCTTTCATACAATTTTACAAAGAAATTAAAATATTTTTACATCAGAGTTACATTATACTTTTACATTATTACAGCGGAAGAATTTTACAGTAATTACATGAAACAACATTTAAATCAATCTTTGAGCAGCATGCATACTTCAATTTGTCAAGCATCTTTACCCTGCATGTAAAACTGTGGGCGCGTCAGTTCATTCAACTGACGAAATATTACACACGGCCATCCTCTCTATGCCGGAAACAGTATAACGATTCTCAATACTTAGCAAACCACAAACTTGTTCACTAACAAAGCTAAAGGGACTATCCTATTGATGTCGTGTTGTGAATGTGCACTTAGTCCTTAATGCAATTATTTGTATTACATGACACTAATGCGCCCTTGTTCAAAGTCTATGCAGCCCATACTACATAGGTCCGAGGGCAAGCCCTTAACTGTTCTTCATCTTATAGGGTTCAATCTCTCGTCATGACTTAATCTACTACTGTAACTATGGTAAGTATCCTAGATGTTTTATGACTTATGAACTTATGTCTAGGCGCCCTGGAGGGAATCCCAACGCACCTACACATGACTCATCATGCAGGCTTCCTGTGGTAATTCAGCTCCTACCATAAATATGACACCACCCGCAGTCGTCAAACACCCCACGAGCGTCACCACCGGGACGGTACTCTGGATCTGTATCCACGCCCTATCATGACGCATCATGGGACATCCTATGAATACTCTCATGCCGCCAATCTAATGGCATCATACTTAATATTTTTCTCTTACTTTCATCACATCTTCACTATGTATCTAATCCTTAGTTCAATTGAATCATGAATAAAATCAATCCCTTAGGGTTAGTGCTCCCACTATACCGGTCTTATTCATTTATTTCACATGAACCAAACCTTGGTCTTTTCATCTCAAATATCATTTCCACATTTCTTTTATTGCCGGTATAAGGCTTAGCTACGCTCTAGTTCTCAATTTCAACTCATAATTACAACATCAAGCTTTTCATACTCATAAGGTCTTTTCATGATTAATCACAATTCACATTTCATAAGCATAGTATTCATGTATCCACATCTTTCATAACTCATCACATTCGATATTTCAATTCCATACACAATTTATGCGAAAAATAATAAGTTCAACTAGTAGTATTCAATAGTTCATTTATTCCACGGATCTCTTATTCTCATTTCAATCCATACTAAAATCACGATTTATAAGTTCTATTAATCACACAAATCAAGGTTTTCAAATTCCTCAGTACTAATTCTCATTTTAAAACTCTTTAAAAAATAACTCATTCATTTTTCCTTTATTTCAAAAGACAATTTAATTTTAAAAGAAAAAGTCATTTCTTGCAAATAGCCTCAATTTCTCAATTACGCTTTATCAAAAGTTACACAATTTTTTCTCATAAATTCCAAATAATTTCAGTAATTTTTTCCATGATTAATCACAATTCACATTTCATAATCATAGTATTCATGTATCCATATTCATAATATCCTTCATAACTCATCAAGTCAACTATTTCAATTCCATACACAATCTCATGCGTAAAAATACTAAATTTCAACGAGTCATATTCAATAGTTCATTTATTCCACAAATCCCTTATTCTTATTTCAATCCGTACTGAAAATCACCATTTATAATTTCAATTAGTTACACAAATTACAATTTCAAATTTCTCATTACTAATTCTCATTTTAAAACTCTTTAAAAATAACTCATTTATTTTTCTTTATCCCAAAAGACAGTTTAATTAAAAACAAGTCATTTCTTGCAAATAGCCTCAATTTCTCAATTATACTTTATCAAAAGTTATAAAAATTTCTCTCATGAAGTCCAAATAATTTCAGTAATTTTTTCCATATTTTTCTTAATTTTACTTTATTTTAAAAAATCAAAAATCTTAATTTCTCCAAAAAAAAAATCAACCTTATAAACTTAAGCCCACAATCGGAATCGAACCCACAACCAGCGGCCCAAAGGACTGCGCCCAAGACCACTGCGCCAAAGCCACCGAGACGATATGATATGGGTTATTATCCCTATGTATTGGCTTTCGGCATTTCGGATTTTTAACAAAAAAAAATAAAAATGAAAAGCTCCCTCTCAGTATCGAATCCGAGACCAGAGACCAAGCCCCCCGCTACTGTAGTGACTGAAGCCACTCCGACCAAATGGTCTAAGTGACCGATTGTTTTGAAAAGAATTTAGTTAGGTTTGAACTAGTTCTCTGTTCATATCTGTATTTCATGATTCTCAAAAAACGATTTTTTTTCTTCCATTTTCTTCTCTTTTGAAAACAAAATTTTCCAGATTATAACATACATAAATCTACAGTAAACCAGTATTTTTATAAACATTATTCGCTTTATAAAACATGTATTCTAGTCCTACTTTGTGTTCCATGTCCATAATTTCGACATTGAGAATAATAACCATTTCTTCATAATTTAGAGTTAGAATTCCACAAACTACTATGTTCTTTTGTTCTTTTTCTTGTTAACATCCTACTACATTTTTAGAACACAAAAAATCTCATCTTTCTACAATAATAAAATCTATTTTTAAACAATTAACTACACATGATGCATTCAATCAACTATTTGTAAACACAAATTTTTACCATAACATTCATGTAGCACAACAATATGGAGATTTCCAACACATTAATTAGCAATTATTCATTAGCAATCAATCCATCAATCATTCTCTAAATTATCACTCTACTTTTAATTAAACAAGCATGATTCCAATTTTCTACTAGTTGATTCATAATAATTTCATTAAATCATTCCTAGCATGGTATCTAATTCTAGAAGTATGAGAAACACCCACATCTTTAGAGAAGAACGAAATAAAAAGCTCCTAGAGTCCCCTAGAATGCAAGAGAGTAGCCTTCTCCTCCTAGATTGTGTTGCAAAATGCTCCCCTTCTTGTTCCTTGGTGCAACCCAAGCTTCACCTTGTGCTTGGGGATGGGCCTGCCTCCTTTGGTTGGGACACATATACAAATGCACACTCAATCTTTTACTCTCTAATATATTACTCTCCTATATAGTTTCTTCCTTTCAATTATTTTCTTAGTGTTGTATACATGAAAGTAGGGAGTATTTATACTAGTTTTAGGATAGATTGAAGGGCTAAGATTTCACTAGATGGTTGTAGATGGATGGCTAGGATAAGATGGGAAGTTGTAGCAACCACCCATAAGCAAATAACCACCCATGCACACACACCCACTCTCCCACTCTTCTCTTAGCCATACCCAGCCTCCTAGGGTGTGCAAAGCACACATACGTGCATGCACGTGCCCCTCCTAGTACCCCCTATTTAAAAATTGTACAAATTTAATTAATCAATTGTTCACCAATTGTGTCTACATGACAAGTTATGACAATTTAAAAGATTAATTAAGTTTGTGGGCCTCAAAATAGTGGGTTTAGGCTTATGGGCTAATTAATAAAATATTTAATTACTAGAGTGGGCTTAAATTAAGAAAACAATGTTTAGGCTTTATAAAACAGGCTTTTTAGAAAGATAAAGGGAAAGAAAGAAATAATTGTCCATGTTATAAGAGAATTTTATAAAAATAAATATGCATACAAAATTTTGCACGTGCACAACACGTGAAAATCAAAATTTTTTATTTAAATAAAAATTTAGGGTATTACATTGAGAGAGGGAAAGGATCTTTTGGGCATGCCTTGTTGAGGTCTGTGAAGTCTACGCAGATCCTCCAGCTTCCGCTGGCCTTCTTCACCATTACGACGCTAGCTAGCCACTCCGGGTAGCTGACCTCCTAAATGAACCGGGCGGACAACAGTTTGTCCACCTCTACCTTTGCGGCTTGTTTCCTCTCCGGGGTGAACTTGTGCCGCTTTTTCTGATTAGGCTTGGAGCCCGAGGTGACGCTCAGTCGGTGCATGATCAGGTCTTTGGAAATGCCGGGCATGTCAGACAGAGTCCAGGCGAAGAGGCCGATGTTGCGGTGGACACAATCAATTAGCCCCGACTTTAAGTCGGAGGACAGGGTACGGCTTACACGGAAACTTTTGGATTTGTCTTCCGCCTCGAACGAAACTTCTTCCAGTTTGTTCGCTTGTTCTGACTTCAGATTGTCCCTCTTAGAAGGGAGCTCAACTGCGTCGAGGGGAAATACCTTGCCCCCGACTGCGGTCATGTAGCACGAACGTGCCGACTCTTGGTTGCCTCGGACAACACCAACTCCAAGGTCGGTGGGAAATTTTAGTTTCAGATGGTAGGCCGAGGGGACAGCCTGAAACGAACAGAGCCCGGGTCGACCGAGGATGGCGTTGTATGCCGCCTTGACGTTGACCACCACGAAATCCATCGACTCGGTATGGAGGATGGGGGTCATGCCTGCCGTTACATCTAGTGTCACGATGCCCTGTTTTTTTTATGGGGATGCCCGAGAACCCGTGGAGGGTGTAACCGGCCGGCTTCACCTTTTCTCGGGGGGGTTTGAGGTTCTCAAATGCTTCCAAGAAAAGTATGTTAACCGAGTTGTCGTTGTCCACCAAGATAAGACGGACCTCGAAGTTGGCCATGACAAGGCTGATGACGAGGGCGTCGCAGTGCGGAAGCTGGACGCCTTCGAGGTCTTCTCCCGAGAGGGAGACCGCCCGCTGCTGAACTCGAGGGGAGGGATGGTCCCTAACAGAGTTGACCTCTCGGACGAAGGCCTTGTGGGAGGTATTGGATTCCCCTCCCATGGGTCCTCCGTGGACGCAGTGCAGGATAGCCGCCTCCCCTGTTCCTCAGGTTCAGGGTCCCACTCGGGTCGCCGGCTGATTGTTCGTGGAGGAGGTGTAGCCCTCGGGCTCCTTGGTTCTCTCCGGTCTTTGGGATTGGCCCGTGCAAACTCCCTCAGATACCCTCGTTGGATGAGGGCTTCGATCTCGTCTTTGAGGGCTCGGCAATGATCTGTCTCGTGTCCGGTATCTCGGTGGAAGCGGCAGTAGAACCTTTGATCTCGCTTCTTGTTATTGTTGCTCGTTCGGGGAGGGAATCGGACGATACCTTTATCCTCGATGTCCATCAAAATTGCCGAGACATTCTGGGTTAGGGGGGTATATCTCTCGAATCGGGGGATCGGGGGAACCCTCTTGAGACCATCTGTTTCTTTCGCAGGTTTCTTGAAGGGCTCGGTGTCCTCGGCATTGTGCTTCCCCTTAGTCGCGGCTTCTTTGGCGCCCTTCGGGTTGAGGGCCACCTCGGCCCGAATACTTCTCGACCCTGTTGAGTAGGTTGGGGAAGTCCACGGATGGCTTTTTGGCTAACGAAGTCTTGAGCTGGCTGTGGCGGACGTTGTGTCGGAATGCTGCTGAGGCAACAACTGCGTCGAGGGAGGAGACAGACATCGCCTCGGTGGTGAACCTTCGAATGAACTTTCGGAGGGATTCCCCATCCTTCTGTTTGAGGTCCAGAAGGGAAGCGCTCGTCTTCTTGACCTTCTTGCTGGTCACAAAGTGGGCTAGGAAACCCACTGTAACACCCCGAATTCCAAATACAACTGAATTCGAGTCCCACAGGATCTTTTTACTTCTCTTCGTACAATTTTATAAGGAAATAAAACTTTACTTTACATTAGAGTTACATATACATTAATATTTGTACAGCAGAAGCAAATTTTACATCAATGAATGAGATACAACAACAGTTGAATAATCTTTAAGCATCGAGTCTTCTTTAGTCTTTTTTATGTGCTTTACCCTGCATAGAAACCGTGGGCATGTCAGTTCATTCAACTGACAAAATATTATACATGGCCATCCTCTCTATGCCGAAAACAGTATAACGATTCTCAATACTTAACAAACCATAAACTTGTTTACAAACAAAGTTAAAGGGACTATCCTATTGATTTCATGTTGTGAATGTGCACTTAGTCCTTAATACAATTATTTCTGTTTATATGACACTAATGCGCACTTGTTCAGAGTCTATGCAGCCCATACTATATAGGTCCGAGGGCAAGCCCTTAACCGTTCTTCATCTTGTAGGGTTCAATCCCTCGCCATGACTTAATCTACTACTGTAACTACGGTAAGTATCCTAGATGTTCTACGAACTACGAACTCATGTCTAGGCGCCCTGGAGAGAATCCCAATACACTGACACATGACTCATTATGCAGGCATCCTGTGGTAATTCACCTCCTACCATAGACATGACACCACCCGCAGTCGCCAACACCCCACGAGCATCGCCATCGGGACGGTACTCTGGAGCAGTATCCACGTCCTACTCATGATGCATCATGGGACATCCTGTGAATACTCTCACGCCGCCAATCCAATGGCCCTCATACTCAATGTTTTTCTCTTACTTTCATCACATCTTCACTATGTAACTAGTTCTTAATTTAATTGAATCATGAACAAAATTAATCTCTTAGGGTTAGCACTCCCACTATACCGTTCTTATTCATTCATTTCACATGACCCAAATCTTAGTCCTTTCATTTCAAATATCATTTCAACAATTCTTTCATTTTGCCGGTATGAGGCTTAGCTACACCCTAATTCTCAATTTCAACTCATAATTACAATACTTGAGTACTTTTTCATACTCATAAATTCTTTTTCTCAATTAACATGATTAGCAATCTTTTCTATGAATCAAAACTCTTACAATTAATTCAATTGCAAATCATGCATCTCATAATCAAATTTATCTCTACAGATTATTCAATTCTCATAATATAATTCATTTCATTTCTTTAATTCAAAAAATCTCAAAGTCGTATTTTCGAACATACGCCAATTCAATTTAACAACAATAGTCCATAGAAACACAATTAGATTTTTCTTTTATTCAAAAATTCTTCTTTGTCACTTAGTATAATTCTCATCAAAATAATCACTTTTGAAATTTCTCTAAAGTTAGAATTCAATAGTTTGCAACTCAATTTTACTTCTAACTTAATTTGATTTTAGTCAATTAATACTCAAATATTTTTCATAAACTCTGCACGATTTTAGAATAATTAACATATTTTTTTCGGATTTTGAGAAGCCACAAATAGATTTTAAAAACTCCAAAAAAATCAAAATATATATATAGGCCGAAGCCCAGAATCGAACCCAGATGCTGAGGGAAACCAACCACAACCGCAAGCCACTAGGCTAGAGTGCACATGCAATATATGTAGGGAATCAAGTGGGTAAGTATTTTGTTCTCGGGTTTGGATTTTATTAACAGCGAAAATTAAAAAAGCCCAAGACTAGGACTCGAACCCGCGACCTAATGGATCACCCGCATGCTACAATAGTGCCCAAGCCCCACTAACCAATTGGTCTAAGAGACCAAGTTGTCTTAGTTTGGGTTGAGTTATTTATAACTCAACTCTCGGTTCTTTTCTATTTTCCAAACTTTCAAAACACTTTTTTGAATTCCTTTTCTTTTCTTTTTGAACTAAAAAATTCTAGATCTTAATATATATACAAGTACAGTAAAATAGTATTTTTAAAATCATTAAGTACCAATAAATACACATTTTTGATCTCATATAATGTTCTAATGTCCATAATTCCAACATTTAGAAAAAAGTCACATTTGCACACAATTTGAAATAGAGATTTCTACAAAATATTTTATTTCTTTATGCTTTCCTTTATCAACCATTCACATTAGTTTAGAACACAGAAATTTTCATATTTGCTACAACAGAGTTACTTTAAAATTAACCGAATTAATTGCGCATGCAAGCATTCAATTTGTCTCATGAACATAGATTTCTTCACACAACAAGATTCTTAACATCTAGCATAACAACAATGATATTTTCTAGCATTTTAATTCACAAGAAATTAACTAACAATCATTTTAACAATTCTCCTCTAAATTATCATCTCATCTCTAATTAAGCAAATATGAGTTCGATTTCAACTAGTTATCCTTTAATAATTTCATCAAAATATTCCTAGCATGGCATCTATATTTTAGAAACATGAGAAACACCCACCTATTTGGA
The DNA here is from genome assembly GCA_017893485.1 of Hemerocallis citrina. Classification (NCBI taxonomy): domain Eukaryota; kingdom Viridiplantae; phylum Streptophyta; class Magnoliopsida; order Asparagales; family Asphodelaceae; genus Hemerocallis; species Hemerocallis citrina. Next base: position 146,302,508 of record CM030367.1, read on the forward strand.
GAAAACAAAATGAAAAAGCTCATAGAGTCTCCTAGAATGCAAAAAAGTAGTCTTCTCCTCCTAGATTGTGTTGCATGTTGCCTTCTCCTCCTTGATTGTGTGTAACCTGAGCCTCCTTATGCTCCTTGGATGCTAGCCGGCCTCCTTTTGGAAAGAACACACACACAAATATGCACACTCAATCTTTTACTCACTTAAACTTCTCAATCTTTTTCTCACTAGCCTTTTCTTCTCTTAGTAATTTATTATGCATAAATGAGAAGAAACTAAGGGTATTTATACACTTTTAGGATGAGATTGAATGGGTAGGATTAATCTAGGAGTTAGAAATTAAGGACTAAGATGAGTTGGGAAGTTGTAGCAACTTCCATGAACTCAATAACTACCCCTCCACTCAATCCCACTCCCCCTCTCTCTCTTGGCCACAACCGGCCTCCCTTTGGGTGTGCAATGCACACACAAGTGCATGCACGTGTCCCAACCAGTGTCCCCTATAAAAAGTTGTACAAATTTAATAAATCAATTGTCCACTAATTCTGTCTATATGACAAGTTGTGACAATTAAAAGATTAATTAAGTTTGTGGGCCTCAAAATAGTGGGCTTTAGGCTCATGGGCTATTTAATAAAATATTTAATTATTAGAGTGGGATTAAAATAAGAGAACAAGTTTTAGGCTTTATGAAATAGACTTTTTAGAAAGATAAAGAGAAAGAAAGAAATAATTGTCCATGTTATAAAAGATAATTTTATAAAAAAATATGCATACAAAATTTTGCACGTGCACAACACGTGAAAATCAACATTTCTCATTAAATGAAAATTCAGGGTATTTCACCCTCCTCTAGTTGTTCGAACGAGAAGACCGAGCCAGGGGTAAGTTTTGAGAACCATTCCCGAGCCGGACCACAAAGGGTAGCTAGGAAGGTGCGGCAGAGGAGGGGATCCGTAGCGCTGTGAATCATCATGAGGGTCTTAAACCCATCCATGTGATCAACGGGATCACCCTCGCCGTTGTAAATCTCAGATTGAGGAGACCTGAAATTCTAGGGATCTCGTCTTCTAAGATTTGGGGGAGAATGGGAGTCCAGTCCGTTGATGGTCGCGACCCGGTATTAGTCCACCATCGCCGAGATGGGCGAGGCAGTTCTCCATCTCTTGCTAATGCCAGAGGATGGTGCCTGCCTGTTCCTGGGGGCATGCTGACCCATGGGATTTGCCGCCCGCCGCTCCTGACCATGGGTCGGAACTGTTGTGGACCTCGGTGCCCTGGCCGCCTCGGATGGCTTGCAGGATCTCGTCCCGAAAGTTATGAAATTCGGCCCACGTGACGGGGGCTCGTCCCACCGGGTCCTACGGGGGCATAGGTCCATGGGGTGAGTGGGTGTGTTCTGGATCGCGTATCTGGGACGGCCGACGGCGATGGTTTGAGATCGAGTTGGAAGCGGCCTCTCCCCTAGTCCGGCTGGCCTGTCAATCTGAAATGACGCGGTGTAAATCAGTCGCATTTGAAGGTTCGGCCACGCCGTCGACCCGAGGTTGGTTGGAACCCTGGGCGTCCGTGCGACTGTGATGTGGAGGGTCCGAATGACGTGCCGAGGTGACGACCCTTCTTGCTTTTGGAGCCATGGAAGAGCTCGGATCTGGGGTGACGTCCCTGGCTGGGCTCGGTCTGGCGACAGTACCTGAGCCATTCCCACAGACGGTGCCAACTTGATGCTGTTTGTTTTTGGGGTGTGGGGCAGCAGGTGTGAGTTCTTGTAATTTGTGAAATGAAAACTGGGGTACTGGCGTCGGTCCGGCCCTGGGGAGTAGGACCGGCTCGGGAGTAGGAGAGAGAGGTAGAGGTCAGGTGCTCGGCCCGGGTATAGTAGCTCGGCTCAGCTTCTGTACCTGCACACTACCTAGAAACACAGGGAGAAGTCCCGGCGACAGGCCCTCCGACGATATAGTCAGTCACTGGTAAAGAGACTGGGCAGCAAGGGTTCAGGTGGGAAAAGATTAATTACCTTTTTCAGTAAGGAGGGGGTGGAGTATTTATAGGTAGAGGCAAACGGGTCTGGAATCCTCAATGGGCCGGGTCGAACCCGTCTGCCTGTGGGCCTGAACTGGTTAAGGCCCATTGGACTCCAGTTGACTGTAATAATCACAGGGGGTATGATCCAGAGGAGATCAGAGGACTTCGATTTGTGCTACTCTTTTATCCCACATTAGTACCATATTCTTAAAAAATAATAATAACAAAAACAAATTAAGATCATTAAGATCCTGAACTAACTTTATGCCAAATTTGTTTGGTCATCTAGATGACCATTGGTTTCCAGCTGAGTTTGGATGTCTAGTACTTATAATATAGTACCTCTGAAAAATAAGTAAAAATAGAGGATAGAATGTATAGTATAACAATGTATCCTATTAGAGTATCCACAGCCGAATTTTCTTCTTCTTCTTCTTCCGATGTATTGCGTCCGATCCTAACAAAAATAAAATAAAATATTTAGACAAACATTATTTCGTCGGACGAAACATAATTATAATATACATATTGCTATATTTTCTTTTAAATATACCACTCTACTGCAGTACAAAATTAAAACATAGATAAATACCACACCGATTGCAACATTTTATTTGCTAAAAAAATACATAATATACATATATGCCAGTTGACTGCGAATGCGCTTATACGCTATACGACATGTATATACAGATACTCTAACAGCATGTACGTAGACTCCATGTCGGCATTAGAGTTACTACTAGTCCCTTGGCACCTTCTAGCAGCGTACGGGACTCTCCGGGTCCCACCGTAATATCCCGACACAAACGGAATCCTTCGTCTTTAAGTGCTTTCTAGAAATAATCATAACCCCCATCATTTTCAAATCTATTTACCAAACCAACCACTAATACAGTAATAATATGCCTAAATGTATACAGTGGCAATACCGCAATAAACTTCAAACCCAGTCCCACTTTTCGAACCTATAAATGCATCCAATTTCCCACTACCTTTACTCCTACGTTCCGTTACGTTCTGGACGGACCTCCGAGCGGTGCACGCGTTAAAGCAGCCCACTGTCCTCTCCTGTGCGTACTCAATGCACACTGGCCACGTCAGCACTCCATCGAATAACTCAAAGGCACGTGTCCTTGGAGGCGTCCATCTCGCGCCGTAGCTCCCCTGGTACCATACCGTACTGCTACCGCTCTTTTTTCACCTTCCACCGGAATTTTCAAGACTGACCCACTTTTAGAAAATATTTACCAAACTGAACCACTTCTGAAACTATTTACCAAATTGACCTGGTTGAACCACTTTTCCAGCAGCGGGTGTAGTTGTATAGTTTTTCAATACTTGAAATTTTTTTTTTTAACATGTAATTTCTATTTGAAATATATATAACTACACTCGCTATCTGAGATAGAAAGTTCATTTGAATCAGTGTCATACCTGAGATTTTGAGACACGAAGCAAACTCAAAAAATGGTGTCCTTAAAACTTAATGTTTATATAAATTTAATTTTTTCATCAACGATGATACAATAGTATTATCAAAATAAAATTCAAGAAATAAAACAATAGACAAAATATACTATCCAAAATAATATATGTCATAATTAGATACTAATAAAACTGAAGATGTTTCAAACCCAAAAAATAAACTTGATGGATAACATATCCAAGTCTTTCAGTCTCTCTTGTGACATAGTTGAGCGAAAATAAATTTTGATCAACTTCAACTTAGAAAAACTTCTTTATGCAGATGCAACTGTAACTGGTATAGTCAGTAAATTCGGTAAGAAATATAGACATTTGGATATCAGCCATCCATTTCAATTTTCTACTAATTATCTTGATTGTTATTTCAACTCAATTTTATTCAAAACTAAACAGAATTTAGAAAATTTGAAGGGGGGACGATGATAATCGTACCTTTCCGACTATCGGCTATCCACAGTTCAGAAAAATTGCCGACTTGAAAAAATTGGCCCTTTCAGAAATTCTATAACGAGAAAGAGTGATAACCAAGTTTAAAAAATATACACTGATTTGAAATTAAAACTAGGAAGGAGGAAAAGATGAGAAGTTAACCTTCTAGTGCAACTACTGTTTCAGAAAAATGACCAAACTGCAGCAAAAATTATAAACCTTAAAAAGAGGCTACCAAAATAAAAAAATGCAGAGGGGGGATGAAGGTTACTGACTTAAGTGAAGTGTGCTTTACACGGTCCTAAAGCACATGACCATAGGTTTGGCAGAAAGGCCTGTAATGATTTGGTTTCGATTAAAAAAAATAAATCTTGACTTTGGAGTACGCCAAAAAAAATAATTTTGATAATGTGGATAGAATCTGCAGATTCCAGCCCAATATATAAAAAATAAGACAGTCTACAATAACAAACCAATTTTACATAGAAGTAAAAAAGGGAAATAGAAGGAAAAAAGAAACAACTAAAAAATAAAAAAAGGCAATTAAGGACATTGCCTGGAAACCGACAACTAAATTACAAACAACGAAGTCCACTAAAGAAGAGTTCAGAGAAGGCAACAACAAAGTCGGCCGCCTAAAGGGAGAACACAGGCAAGCATTCCTTCAAGTCACAATCGAGCCAAGAGGACGGACAGCCACCGAACTGAGAGATGCACCCCAGAAAATCAAAGCTGGCCCACTTCAAATGATAGAGACTGAAACAAATGGCAAGGGAGACGCCGCTGTCCGATGATAACTACCAATGCTAAAAATACTGCAAAAGCCTGCTACAACTGCGAAACAGAGACAAGGCAGGCCAAAGCGCTGCCCACTGAACAAGAGCAGAAAACAAAGAGGAGTTAAAATGTGGTAAACAGAGAATGCAGATGCAACACAATGGACAAAGCGGACTGGCTAAGCAGATGGCCTAAGCATCCCCTAGCGGAGACAACTCAGAGACTTCAATGACGAAGTCAAAAACAAAATGGATAAACACATCTGCTTAGAAAACGGCCACTGAGGTCGCATAACAGCAGAACCAGGAAAGGAAGACTCAGGTAACGACCTGAAGAAACTACTCCCGAAGAGATGGGGGGCAGGAATACCGCAGGTAAGAAAGCCAAAATAAATAACTGCCACCAGGGTTGAAGAAGCAACCCAAAATACATCGACTAAACAAACAGTACCAAGTGCATCAGTCAGGTGTCGTCATCAACAAAAGCACACCAGATGATATCAAACTCAACACCACAGCTTGAATACAGAACCAATTAGAAAAGAGAAACTATCAAAGATCTCAACAAAAGGAGAGAGGCATAACTACCAAAGCCAGACCAGAATTGCCAAGGATGCAACAGTTCCTGCTAAGCAAGGTAAATGAACAGGGAAGGTGAAATAATAACGAAATAACAGTGTAAAAGCAATTAAACGATAAAAAGGTCATCAGCGGATAAACCAGAACCAGCTGCAAAAACAACTGCAAAAATAAGAACGAACAACAAGACCTGTTGCGCTCAACATAAAAGCCAAAGCTAACAACAGAGCACCAAAAGAGAATTAAATAAAAAAGTATCAGAGCAAGACTAGTAAATAAACATAAGAAATACAACATAGTAACTAAAAGGGCAGCTAGAGGAACTTGCTGAGCTAGAACAAAAAACCACCACAGAGAAAAGGACCCCCAAGAGGAAACAGAGAGCCAGACAGCTCACCTGGGATATCGCACCTAGCACAAACCAGACTAAAAAAGCTTCAGAAGAAGAGAGGCAAATCCCTGAATGTTCCTCATTTTTGCAAAGGAAAAAGAGAGAAGAGAAAAAAGAAAACAAGAAAAATCAAACACTAAAAAGATTAATCAGAGGTAATGTTAGAAGAGATAAAATTACGCATCGCCTCATCTAGACGATGGAGGTGTAAGGCCGCCACTTTGTCCTAAGATAAAGTGGAAGGCCAGAAATTGACAAAGAATAAAAACTCGTTAATAATAGAATCGATCGACGAAGAGATATTGGTGAAAACCCTTTTATTTCTTTTGGACCAAATAACCCAAATAATGGTCATGATGGAGAGGATCCAAGAACTACGAAATCTTTTCTTCACTAAATGAGTTTTCCAGCAAGAAGAAAAGTAAGAGGGAATAGAGGGGCTTGCCAAGCCCTAGTGCAAATTTGTCACAAAGGGCGAATGAAATTGCACTGTAGAAAAAGGTGATTGGCATCTTCGAACTCAGATGAACAGAAGGAGCATAGTTGGCCCCAAGCTAGATTCATTTTATTAAGCACCTCAACTGTAAGAAGTTTGTTGCGAAGGGCAAGCCAAGTAAGGATTTTGACTTTTAGAGGGGAACAACTGCTTCAGATGAAGTTAGCAAACGGAGAATTGATACCACGAAAATCAAGGAAATTATAAAAGGATTTAACAGTAAAAGAACTAGAACTGGTCCAACGCCATTTGAAATCTTCTTTGGGGTGCCAGGGATAATTGTTTAAGCAAGCAAGCAGACAAGTGAAATCCTGAGCAAGCGGTAGGGGGAGATCACTGCTGAAGGGAATGTTCCAGTGCCTATGGGAATTGTGAATAATGACATAATCCGCTACATTGGCGGTAGAGTTGGAGGCCAAATGGTAGAGGGATGGGAAAGCATAAGCAAGTTTGGAATTACCGATCTAGAGGTCGGTCCAGAATTTGGTTTTGGAACCATTAGAGCAGGCGTGGATGATACCACATTGAAAAGAATCGGCGGCTTTCCAGATTCCTTTCCAAAAGGGGGAGGCCTTACGGGAAAGATGGGGGAGAAAATCCCAAACCTTATGACGCGCAAAACAGTTAAGATTAATAATGCGAGCCCTGGGTAATTGATCCTCCTTGTCACGCCTTGCTTCCCAAAAATATGGAATACGAGCGCGTGACGAAGCCCAGCGAATAATTTTAACATCATCCATAAGCTGTAGGATCGACTCAGCATCATAACAAGAATATAACAAGTTTTATATATAACCCAGCATGCATGAATAATTTATCAAGCAACAGAAAACAATTGAAACAAATAATAATATCCAAATAGTTTTCAAGTCTGGATCAAGTTAAAACTCGGGAACATAAGCCCGTTACAAGTCTTAAGTAGCAGAAATGAATAATTTAAGAAAAATAATTAATTTAAAACATGTCCTTCCTCCAGTTGAAGCTTAAAATCTCTGCTCACTGATTCCACCAAGCAGTTCGTCTCCAAAGTCTGCTTAATAAATATAAAAGGAAAAATAGGAAAAATAAGAGAAAATACCCTTAGTAGAAGTTAAGGCTACAAATAGTAAAAACGAGTACAAGTAACGTGGAACAAGAATTGGAATTAAGAATGTAACAGGGATACAACAAGTAGTGGAAATCCAAGAACTAACTAGAAAGAAGGACAACTCAAGTAAACAGGCTGGATAACAAATACTAATAGTGGAGCAAGTGACAAATGAACATGTAGGGGTATCTAACCTCAAGTGACAGGCATCAAGTACAAGTGTCAGGTAACAAGTCTCAAGTCTAGTGTCAAGTTGTCAGGTCTCAAGTATCAAGTTGTAAGTGTCAAGTATTAAATTCAAGTACCAAGTCACATGTATCATGTAGTCAAGTATCGAGTGAGCATGTATCAAGTTCAAGTTTCATGTTCAAGTCTTCAAGTAACAAGTAAACATGTATCAAGTTCAGGTTTCATGTATCAAGTCTTGTGGTTATTACTATCTAGGTAGCACTTCATGCATCCATATTTTTATTACATGGTTGCTACAGGAAAATCAGTTACGTTTAGACCTAGTAATGGAGTTTATAGGGCGGCGTACTCAGGTATCAAGTATCAAGCAAGCCATGGTTCATGAATCGAAAAATAAATAACAAGTTCACGAAGCAAGTTCGCGAATCCACTAACAAGTTCAAGAACCGCACAGTGGGTTCATGAATCAAACAAGTTCATGAGCCAAGTAACTGACTCCATGAATCGATCAAGATACAACAAGTTCATAAACCAAGTGTTGCCGCTAAATTCGGTGTGGGGGCAAACAGATGAATTTGTGAGTTCTTTGGGGAAACTGAATAGGAGAACCTGTATACCTGTTCCGTTGAACTCTGATCGTCGCTCCCGCCGTGCACCTGCAAAAAGTGCGAGACACCGGGGTTGTTCCCGGCGACGCACCCTCCGACGCTCAAGTCAGTAACCAGAAATGATTATGAAAGAGCGTTTAACTAGAGAAAGATTGATTACCTCTTAATGGAGATGGGTGGGGGGTATTTATAGGCGTCTTAGAGAACAATTTAGGAATGTAATCCGCGTAGTCTGATATAGAACAATCTCCTTGTAAACAGATTGGGAAAGTAATCTGATAAGGTATATTCTGGTAATCAGATAAGGAATTTTAATCCCTAAATCCCAGTGTAAAGATTGACGTGAATCATGGCCGTTGATTTAGATCTAATCAGGGACCTTGATTGTGTCTTGCTGGATCGAGTTGGCAGCGGGTTGAAACCCGTGCCCAGCTGTGGTGGATCCGTTTGCGGGTTATTGGATCTGTGAGAAGGAGACCCAGTACCCGCTTCGGACCCGTTTGCATGTGAAATTACCGTCTCGTCCCTGAGCTGTAGGATTCGTGCCCCATTTGGACGGTCTCGATTGAACCCCTTGTTGCCGCTAAATTCGGTGTGGGGGCAAACAGATGAATTTGTGAGTTCTTTGGGGAAACTGAATAGGAGAACCTGTATACCTGTTCCGTTGAACTCTGATCGTCGCTCCCGCCGTGCACCTGCAAAAAGTGCGAGACACCGGGGTTGTTCCCGGCGACGCACCCTCCGACGCTCAAGTCAGTAACCAGAAATGATTATGAAAGAGCGTTTAACTAGAGAAAGATTGATTACCTCTTAATGGAGATGGGTGGGGGGTATTTATAGGCGTCTTAGAGAACAATTTAGGAATGTAATCCGCGTAGTCTGATATAGAACAATCTCCTTGTAAACAGATTGGGAAAGTAATCTGATAAGGTATATTCTGGTAATCAGATAAGGAATTTTAATCCCTAAATCCCAGTGTAAAGATTGACGTGAATCATGGCCGTTGATTTAGATCTAATCAGGGACCTTGATTGTGTCTTGCTGGATCGAGTTGGCAGCGGGTTGAAACCCGTGCCCAGCTGTGGTGGATCCGTTTGCGGGTTATTGGATCTGTGAGAAGGAGACCCAGTACCCGCTTCGGACCCGTTTGCATGTGAAATTACCGTCTCGTCCCTGAGCTGTAGGATTCGTGCCCCATTTGGACGGTCTCGATTGAACCCCTTGTTTTGACCATATCACGAGCCCCCCACTCCTAAAGACTGAGGGTGGTCAGTCTTTGAGGAGTAGTTTGACTAACTCAGTGGTCGGTGGAACTGTATCGCAGTCCGAATGGGTGATTTTTGAATCCTGGAGCGCGGGGGTAGGCTAGTTCCTCCTTCTTTGATGCTCCGAAGCTGTGTCGAGTTTTTATCTATTTTTCCGGATGATTTATTTAATTTTGCGATGTGTTGGCTAATTGTTCGGGGGCTTTAACCGCGTATTCTAGGTAATAATTGCTCGTTCGGTGGCTTAGAAATATTCCCCGAATTTTTAATTATTTCCTGGAATTTTTAGCTAATTTTCCCGAATTTTTAGCGATTTTTCGCAATTTTTTAAATAAATAAACCGATTTAAATAAATAAAAACCAATTTTTAATACCTATTTATGGCGTGGCATCATCTGGGCCTTCGATCAAGGTGGAGCGCGAATTTCGGAACGATCAGACGCCTCCTGCTCCTCGGAAGGATTTTTTCCCAAAAACGAGGGTCGGCACTCCGTCACCCCGGCCCGGATGCGTTGCGCCGCGGTTCGAGGGGTCGGCGAGTTGGTTCGAATGGTCGGTACCTCGGCTCGGATCATCCGAGGTACGTGGCACCATCTAGACCGTCCATCTTTAGCGGGGATCCCAATAGAACGCTATCTTGTCGTTTTGTGGACGTGGCAAGATCTGGGACGTCCATCATGACGAGCGCGCTTTCCTACGAGATCCAACGGCTCCTGAGGGTCGGAAGGATTTTTTCCCAAAAACGAGGGTCGGTACCTCGGCACCGCGGCCCGGATGCGTAGCACCGCGGCTAGGGGGGTCGGCGACTCGGTTGGAAGGGTCGGTACCCCAGCACCACGGCCCGGATGCGTAGCGCCGCGGCTAGGGGGGTCGGCGACTCGGTTGGAAGGGTCGGTACCCCAGCACCACGGCCCGGATGCGTAGCGCCGCGGCTAGGGGGGTCGGCGACCCGGTTGGAAGGGTCGGTACCCCAGCACCACGGCCCGGATGCGTAGTGCCGCGGCTTGGGGGGTCGGCGACCTGGTTGGAAGGGTCGGTGCCTCGGTTCAAAGCATCCGAGGTACGTGGCATCATCTAGGCCGTCCATCTTTGGCGTGGATCCCCATAAAACGCTATCTTGTCGTTTTGTGGACGTGGCAAGATCTGGGACGTCCATCATGACGAGCGCGCTTTCCTACGAGATCCAACGGCTCCTGAGGGTCGGAAGGATTTTTTCCCAAAAACGAGGGTCGGTACCTCGGCACCGCGGCCCGGATGCGTAGCACCGCGGCTAGGGGGGTCGGCGACCCGGTTGGAAGGGTCGGTAGCCCAGCACCACGGCCCGGATGCGTAGTGCCGCGGCTTGGGGGGTCGGCGACCCGGTTGGAAGGGTCGGTACCCCAGCACCACGGCCCGGATGCGTAGTGCCGCGGCTAGGGGGGTCGACGATTCGGTTGGAAGGGTCGGTCCCTCGGTTCGGATCATCCGAGGTACGTGGCATCATCTAGGCCGCCCATCTCTGGCGTGGATCCCCATAAAACGCTATCTTGTCGTTTTGTCGACGTGGCAAGATCTGGGCCGTTTATCTGGGCACGCATCACGAGGATGGGGTTCAGATCACGAGAAAACGCTATCTTGTCGTTTTGTGGGCGTGGCGCAATCTGAACCGTTCATCAGATCCTGACGCGAATTTTGGAGAGATCCGACGGTGATTTTGATTCGGGAGGATTTTTTGCCAAAAACGAGGGTCGGTATCTCGTCACCTCGGCCCGCATACCTCGCGCTATTTGCCGGGCGCGGAGTTGGGTATTTTTGGGCGAACTTGGTGGCTCGGCTCGGTGGGCCGGAGGCCGAGTCGTTTACTTGTCTTCTTGATGGTTCCGCCATTCCGTATTAGGTGGCTCGGTTGCTCGGCTAAGCTGTTCGGTAGCTCGACCGACCAAGCCGATGGCAAGCGGTTTGGAACGTCTGCGTGGACGGATCTGGGCCGTTCATTTTGGCACGCATCACGAGGATGGGGTTCAGATCACGAGAAAACGCTATCTTGTCGTTTTGTGGGCGTGGCGCAATCTGAACCGTTCATCAGATCCTGACGCGAATTTTGGAGAGATCCGACGGTGATTTTGATTCGGGAGGATATTTTGCCAAAAACGAGGGTCGGTATCTCGTCACCTCGGTCCGCGTACCTCGCGCTGTTTGCCCGGCGCGGATTTGGGTATTTTTGGGCGAACTCGGTGGCTCGGTCACTGAGCGTTTCGTTCGATAGCTCGGCTCATTAGACCGGTGGCCGAGTCGCAACTTGTGTTTTTTGGGGAGTTCCGCCATCCCTCTCATACCGCCGCCTCTCTCTTGTAGGGCGTTTGGGATTCTTAGTGGGCCTTTGGGATTCCCAAGGAGGCCCGTTATCAGTTGAGGTTATAAGTTACCATTCCTTCACCCCTGAGCTCATTTCTCACTTTTCACTCTACGAATTTACTTTTGTTCTCTAAGTCTTCTGCTAGCGGCGCTCTTGCTCCACGGTGTTGTCGTTAGCTGTCGCGTGGGCCAGGCGATTTCCGGCGAGCATTCTCCGACCGTGAACGTCACTTCAAAGGTTAGTTTGTCTTTGCCTTAGCTTTTTCAAAGGATGTCAAGGGTAAGCTCGGGTAGTGGTGCCTCGTCCTCGGGCGGTGATGGCGCCGGGGAGAGGAGTAGGGCGGAAGCTCGCAGGAAGGGGAAGCAGATGGCCGAACCGCTGGCTGTCGAGTCGAGGGTCGGGAAGAAGAAGAGGACAGGGGAGACCCCGCCCCCCATGGTGGGGGTGATTGTGGAGAACCCGAAACGAGCTCCCGAGATAGGACAATATCCTTCCGTCCTGTCCGGGCATTCGGGAGTCAGGCAGTACGAGGGTGATCTTCTGGAGAAAGCGATCTACGGAAAGTCGAAGATCGTCGAGGAGCCTAATCCGTTCCATCCCTCCGAAGCTGACGAGCTCATTTCGTCGTTGACCGAGAAGGATCTTCTTCGGATCAGGAAGGCTTTCGCTATCCCGTCGGAGTACAAGCTGATGGTCGCTGGCCCCGGGGTGCGAGCAAACACTAAGTTGCCTTCGTCGGACATGTGCATGTTTGACGTCGACTCCTTGAACGCGGGACTGCGTTTTCCGCTGCACCCTTTCATACTTCAGATCCTCGGCTGGTATTGTCTCGCCCCTACTCAGTTCAGTCCAAACACTTGGCGTCATGTGAACGCATTCTTGCTTCAGTGTCACCGAGCCGAGGTAGCGCCGGATCTGTCAGTTTTCCGGGGCCTCTATCGGATAAACAAGCAACACGGCTCGGAGTACCGGTACTATTTGGGGCCGAGGAGAGGTGTTAAGATTGTAGAGAATCCCGACTCTCTTAAGGGTTGGAGGGAGAAGTATTTTATCGTAAGGGGCGAAGCGATTTGGCACATTCCGTCCCGGTGGAAGGTGGAAGTGCCGAAATTTGCGCGGGGCGACCCCGCACTATCTGAGGCCGAGGAGGAGGTAGCGAGGAGGATCACGGCCCTTCCGGTACTGAGTTGGAGGGAGTTGACCGAAGAGGTGTTGTTCGGGTCCGGACTAAGCCCCATCGACCCGAGTACGCTCTTGACATCTCATTCATTTTTTTTTCTAAGTCTTCAATTCGTCTGTTTTGATTCGGTTTTCTCCCCCTCCTTTTTTTTTTGTTGATGCAGAGTCGATGAAGATTGACTTTAAAGCTATGATGGCCGATAGGTCCAAGCTGACCGGGACCAGAAAAAGGAAGAGGGCGGCCGAGGGTGCGTCTTCGGGTGTTCAGCCCGCGGTCGCCACTAACGTTGCTCCGCCTCCCCCGGCTTCCGAGGTGCCTTCGGAGGTAGTGGTGGTGGAGGAGACCTCGGCTCCTGTCGCCCCGTCCGTGAACGAGGGTGTCTTTGATGTCAATGCGGCGCTGGCGCTCGAGCCTCCCCCATTGACTCAGAATGCCGAGGAAATCCTGACCGAGCAGCACAAGCAGTTGTTTGTGCCGAACTGGCTGGTGAGGAATCATGATGGTTTCCTCGGCAACTCGCAGATGTCAATGCAGGTCGTCAAACACTTGGCGACCCCGAAGGATAAGGCCGCGCTGAATGCGGGGAGGGTCGGCGACGACACTTACGAAGTCGCCCGGGGGCTTGTTTCGGTAAGTGTTCGCAAATTTCTTCAAGTTTGTTACTCGGTGCGTACTTCGTACTTATCGTCGTCTTCGTAGGCCACCGTTCACTTCGGCCATCTCATGGAGGCGTTCGCCGCACAGGAGAAGGAGCTGAAGTCCGCCAGCGAGAAAGACAGGCTGGCGAAGGTCCGGGCGGTCAAGGATCTCGAGGCCGAGCAGAGGCGGGCCGAGGCTCTGGACGTTCGGGTGGCCGACCTTACTGCCGACCTGAAGAAAGCGAAGGAGGGCCTCGAAGCGGAGTCCGCCAAAGCTGCCAAGGCCGCCCAAGATCTTGCCGCGGCATTGAAGTCCTTGGCCGACGAGAAGGCGGAGAGGGAAGCGCAGGCCGCGAGGATCCGGGCGGAGGTCGAAGCCGAGATTGAGGCAGAGGCGAAGAAACACATGGCCGAGAACATGGAGCGATCCTACCAGACGGCCCTGGACCATGTCCAGGCTCGTGTCCCCGGCTTCGAGCGAGTCGGTTATCGACTGTGGCCCGAGTCGCCCGTGGACGACGAGGAGGGGGATGCCGAGGACGAGGTCGAAGGCGAAGACGGAGGGGGAGAGGATGACCCGGCTAAGGGAGAGATCGAGGGACCGCCCGTCGATGCGTCCGGGGTGGGAGCGGAGACGCAGGTGGACCCTTGATTCTTTCGTTAATCTTTTTGTAGTTTCTGTTCTGCTTTTTCTTCCGAGCTTTGTAACGCCTTTTGCGGACTGGCCACCGCTTTTTGATAAATGAAAAAACGTTTTGTCTTTGAAATTGTCTAAGTGTTTGGTTCGGTCGTAGGGTAGGCCCCCGTCACTACGATGGCTCGGCGACAAGTAGAGCTGTTCCATCTATCTCTCGTGAAACGCCTTGAGGGCGAGATCGACCTGACGAGGAGGATGCTGTACAATATGGAGATGAAGAACGGGGATCTGTTGGCCGAAGTGTACCACTTGCGGATAGCCGAAGCCGAGCTATTTGCTAAGGAAGAAGAATTGGCTTCTGTTTTGGCCGAACGAGATGAGCTCGTGAAGAAGGTCGAGCATTTGCAAAGGGTGACAGTCGACAAGAGTATCGAGGTGACCCATCTGCGTCGTGTCATATCTGACAGCGCCGAATACCCTGGATCGGCGAAGCTTCCTCGGTTCAAAATTGTCGTGAAGGACGAGGCACTGAAGGACCGGATCGTCGAATTGGAGGAGGAGGTCGCTCGGCTCAAGCCTCAGCCGGTGAGGGCCAACGTCCGGAGCACCTCGTGTACCCGCGAAGAGATCGAGCGAGGTATCACGTTCTACCAAGCGGCGTCCCGGACTCCTATCATCGGGGCGTCAGCCGCCGATGCACAAAGTGGTGTGGCGGTGTCTTCAAGCGGCGCTTCGGTTGGGGCGACTGTGAGGCTCAGCGGCGAAGGGGCGTCCCGGTTCGTCGGCCTGGAGACGAGCTCGGAGGCTAAGAAGCGCCGACCCAAAGTGTCGTTGAACCGGAGTGTCCCCCTTCCTCGGAGGAAATGAGCGGGTCATGCCTTCTAATATTTTGTTGAACTCGCTGTTGTAATCTTTTTGTAAACTCGTCCAAGTCATTAATAAAATTGGGGTCGATTTATCCGAAGTGTCTTCTATTGGCTGTTCGTCGAGTCTTTTGTCGCATTTCTGATCCTGTCGCTCGGCTATTGACGCCCGTCGACGTGGGGTGTCTGCAACCGTTGGATGGTGGCGCGAATCCAGAGGCAGGCACAAGTCCCAAGAAAACGTTATCTTGTCGTTTTGTGGGCACGTGGCACTACTGGATCCACTCATCACGCTTTGGCACACAATTTGAGAGGATCTAACGGCGAGTTGACCTCGGGGTGATTTTTTCCCAAAACGAGGGTCGGTACCTCGTCAGCTCGGCACAATTGATGGCCGAAACGAATTCTCCAACAATGTGTTGTTCTGACTCCGCCGTTCGGCTCTTGGTGCCGATCGACGTGGGGTGTCCATAACCGTCGGATGGGGGCACGAATCCAGAGGCAGGCACGAGTACCAAGAAAACGTTATCTTGTCGTTTTGTGGGCACGTGGCACTACTGGATCCACTCATCACGCTTTGGCACACAATTTGAGAGGATCTGACGGCGAGTTGACCTCGGGGTGATTTTTTCCCAAAACGAGGGTCGGTACCTCGTCAGCTCGGCACAGTCTACGGTCGGGACTGGTTCCGGACCGTTTAAGGACGAGTCGGAGAGATAGAGTCGAGCCGGAGGAAGGATCCGGTCGTTAGATTAGATTAAGGGATGTAGGAGCAGTTTCGAATGGCGAGCTACTTCTAGTCCGCTTAGGAGCGGATTTGCGAAGCAAAATCGAGCCAAGTGTTGGACTCCGATCCATTCAACGGCTGTAGGAGCAATTTCGAACGGCGATCTGCCCCCGGCCCGTCTGAAGACGGGCCGAGTAGGAAGTGTCGAGCCGAGTGCTGGACTCCGAACCATTGTGTGATAAGTTTGAGAGATGCAGGAGCAGTTTCGAATGGCGAGCTACTTCTAGTCCGCTTGGAGCGGATTTGCGAAGCAAAATCGAGCCAAGTGTTGGACTCCGATCCATTCAACGGCTGCAGGAGCAATTTCGAACGGCGATCCGCCCCCGGCCCGTCTGAGGACGGGCCGAGTAGGAAGAGTCGAGCCGAGTGCTGGACTCCGAACCATTGTGTGATAAGTTTGAGAGATGCAGGAGCAGTTTCGAATGGCGAGCTACTTCTAGTCCGCTTGGAGCGGATTTGCGAAGCAAAATCGAGCCAAGTGTTGGACTCCGATTCATTCAACGGCTGCAGGAGCAATTTCGAACGGCGATCCGCCCCCGGCCCGTCTGAGGACGGGCCGAGTAGGAAGAGTCGAGCCGAGTGCTGGACTCCGAACCATTGTGTGATAAGTTTGAGAGATGCAGGAGCAGTTTCGAATGGCGAGCTTCTTCTAGTCTGCTTAGGAGCGGATTTGCGAAGCAAAATCGAGCCAAGTGTTGGACTCCGATCCATTCAACGGCTGCAGGAGCAATTTCGAACGGCGATCTGCCCCCGGCCCGTCTGAGGACGGGCCGAGTAGGAAGAGTCGAGCCGAGTGCTGGACTCCGAACCATTGTGTGATAAGGGAATTAGAGGCGGAAGTACGCGATAATGTAAAGAAAAACTATATTTATTTATTAATATCTAATGGTCGGCTGCTTCTAAAGTTGCTAGCCGTTTATTACAATGAAAAAGAACAAAGGAAAAATTACTAGTAGCAGGAGTGGTTGCCCGACATCTCGAGTTACTTAGATAGGCGGGGTTGCCTTCTCTAGGTATTTCAAAAGATGGTCGGCGTTCCAAGTCCTGGGAATTTCTCTACCCTCAAGGTCTTCTAGCTTGTACGCACCGGGGCGGATTACTTTGGATACTTTGTACGGTCCCTCCCAATTTGGGGCCAATTTGCTCTTCTGTCCGGGGAACGAAATGGCCAGCTTTCGGAGGACCAGGTCCCCCTCTTTCAAGTCGGTTGGGCGGACCCGTTTGTTGTAGGCGAGTTCGATTCTTCTTCGGTAACCTTGCTGCCGTATGGCGGCTCTTTCCCGAATCTCGTCTACCAAATCTAGGCTCGTTCTGAGCTCCCTGGCATTCTGTTCTTCTTCGAAGGCAATCAGGCGAGGAGAGGGTATTCCAACTTCTAGCGGGATGAGGGCCTCGGACCCATAGGTGAGATTGAACGGACTCTCGCCCGTCGGGATCCGCTTCGTGGTTCGGTAATTCCACAACACATTGGGCAGCTGATCGACCCACAATCCCTTGGAGCATTTGTCGAGTCTCTTCTTGATGCCGGAGAGGATCTGTCGGTTGGCATTCTCGGCTTGGCCATTTGACTGGGGATGAGAGACTGAGGAGAAGCGGTGCTGTATAGCTAGGTCTTGACATAAGGCTCGGAAGGCAGCTCCAGCGAACTGCGTACCGTTATCTGTAACTACGACCCGGGGAACACCGAAACGACAGATTACACTTTTCCAGAAGAATTGGACGACTCTATGTTCGGTAATTGTAGCCAGGGGCTCGGCCTCGACCCATTTCGAGAAATAGTCGACTGCCACGACTAGAAACTTCAGCTGTCCGGGGGCCGGTGGAAATGGCCCGAGTAGGTCCATCCCCCACATTGCAAAGGGGATCGGACTCGACAAGGAGGAGAGTGGTGCTTGTGGAAGGCGTCGGATGTCGGAATACTTCTGGCAGGAGGTGCATTGTCGAACGTGTCGTTCGGCGTCCCTTAGGAGAGTGGGCCAGTAATACCCGTAGTTTAACACTTTACGCGCCAAGGCTCTGGAGCCGGAGTGGGCTCCGCCGATGCCCTCATGGAGCTCTTGCAGGGCGTAATCGGCTTGTCCGGGGGAGAGGCATCTTAGGTAGGGTCGACCATCCACCTGGGTGAAGGAGCGCTTATACAGAACGCCTTCGACCATTATGTAACGCTCGGCCCGGGTCCTTATCTTTCGGGCTTCCTTCGGATCCCTTGGTAGGAGTCCGTCTCTTAAAAACTCGACGAGGGGCTTCATCCAATTGTCTTCGAGGGGGAGCGGCAGTGTTTCGACGGAATTGAAAGCCTCGTCCTCTATGCTGGGCTTGAGGAGGACTTCTATCAGAACGGTTTGTTCGAGGCCTTGCAGGGATGAGGAAGCTAGTTTGGACAGGGCGTCGGCCTGGGCATTTTCCTGTCTGGGGATTCTTCGGATGAGGGCCTCGTCGAAGAGCGCCATGAGGCTCTTCACTTTGGCCAAGTACTTTACCATTCTGTCATCGCGGGCTTCATATTCGCCGAGGACCTGGTTGACGACCAATTGTGAGTCGCTGAAGATCTGCAGGCGTCGCGCCCCTGCGTTTCGGGCCATCCCGAGGCCGGCTATGAGTGCCTCGTATTCGGCTTCGTTATTCGAGGCTTTAAAGTTTATCCGGAGGGAATATTGAAGGACAAAGTCGTCTGGGCCCGCCAGGATGACTCCAGCCCCGCTCCCCTCGGTGCAGGAGGATCCATCGACATATACAGACCAGACAGGCGGTCCCTTCGTCGTCTGCTCGGAGTCGGGGATAGTCGTCTCAACTATGAATTCGGCCAGCGCCTGCGCCTTGATTGCGGTCCGAGGCTGATAAGTAATATCATGTTGGCTCAACTCGATCGACCACTTCATGAGGCGGCCGGAAGTCTCTGGCTTGTGAAGGATCTGTTTCAACGGCTGGTCGGTAAGGACGACCACCGAATGAGACTGGAAGTATGGCCGAAGCTTTCTTGCAGCCATTATCAGGGCGTAGGCTATTTTCTCAATTTTCGGGTACCGGAGCTCGGCGTCCCGGAGCACTTTGCTGACGTAGTAAATGGGCTTTTGAGTTCTATCTTCTTCCCTGACTAAAACCGCACTTAGTGTCTGTTCCGAGGCTGCCAAGTAGAGGTAGAGGGGTTCTCCTGGTATGGGTTTGCTGAGCAGAGGCGGGTTGACGAGGTAAGCTTTAAGCTGGTCGAAGGAATCTTGTTGCGGCTGCCCCCACTCGAACCCCTTAGTCCCCCTCAGGGCTTTGAAGAACGGGAGGCATTTCTCTCCGGACTTCGACAAAAAGCGCCCAATGGCTGCTAAACGACCTGTCAGTTTCTGAACTTTTTTGACGTTTCTGGGCGGGGCCATGTCTAGTATGGCCCTGATCTTCTCCGGATTTGCCTCTATTCCTCGTTGGCTGACCATAAAGCCGAGGAACTTGCCCGATGAGACGCCGAATGCACACTTGTTCGGGTTGAGTCTCATATTGTGCCTTCTCAAAACATCGAACGCTTCTTGGAGGTCGGTCTCATGATCAACGCCTCGGATGCTTTTCACAAGCATGTCGTCCACGTAGACTTCCATGTTCCGACCAATCTGGGCCTGGAATACCTTGTTGACGAGACGTTGGTACGTTGCCCCTGCGTTCTTCAGGCCGAACGGCATGACTCGGTAACAATAGAGTCCTTGGTCCGTTACAAAAGACGTCTTCGGAATATCCGGGGGGAACATCCTTATCTGATTGTAACCCGAGAAAGCATCCATGAAGCTGAGGAGCTCATGTCCCGAGGTTGCGTCAATCAGAGTGTCGATGCTCGGCAGAGGGAAGGGATCTTTAGGGCAGGCCTTGTTGAGGTCAGTGAAATCAATACAGATTCTCCATGTCCCATTGGATTTCTTCACCATGACTACGTTGGACAACCACTCCGGATAATTCACTTCCTGTATGAATCGGGCTTTCAACAGTTTGTCTACCTCCTCTTTGATGGCGAGCTGGCGCTCGGGGGCGAACTTGCGCCTCTTCTGCTGGACCGGTTTGGACCCCGGATCAACGCTGAGGCGATGGACCAAGAGTTCTTCGGAGATACCGGGCATGTCCGCTGCTGACCATGCGAAGAGGTCCCGGTTGGCTCGGATGCATTTCACAATATCTGAATGTAGGGCGGACGGGAGTGCCTTGCTGACATAGAACTTACGGGTCGGCTCCTGCTCCGAGAAGAGTATTTCCTCCAGCTCATCGACTGGCTCGGGAGTCGGCCGAGCAGCATCTTGTGGAATCTCGAGTGTTTCTAAGGAGAGGACTGGTCCGAGCGTGGAGGTCATGTAACACTTGCGGGCCTGTTCCTGATTGCCCCTAACTTCTCCCACTCCAGCCCGAGTGGGGAATTTCATTTTGAGATGATAGGCAGAAGGGACGGCTTCAAGGGCGGCTAGGCCGGGCCGACCCAAAATGACGTTGTAGGCCGCGGGGACATCTACAACCATGAAATCCATTGACTCCGTGCGGGTAGTAGGAGTTTTGCCTGCTGTGACATCGAGGGTGATCACCCCTTCGATCGTCACCGGCACTCCCGTGAACCCATGGAGCGTATACCCGGCGGGCTTCAGTCTGTCTCGGGAGAGCTTCAGCCCCTTAAAAGCATCGAGGAATAGGATGTTAACGGAGGAGCCGTTATCCACTAGGATTCTTTCGACTTTGAAATTGGCCATGTGAAGGTTGATGACGAGTGCGTCGCAATGAGGGGTGCGGACGCCCTCGAGATCGTCGTCAGAGAAGGTGACGGGCACTCCGAGTCCTTTGGGGGGAGGGGTGGCCCGGACAGAATTCACTTCCCTAATAAAAGCTTTCCGAGAAGAGTTCGAGGAGCCCCCCATTGGACCCCCATGGATAAGGTGGAGGACTCGCTCTTCCTCGAATTCTGGCGTCTCTTCCCGTTCCGGACGTTTGTTAGCCCCCCGAGGCTGGGGAGGAAGTTCGGCCCCGTCCTTTCTTACAAACTTCGCCAGCTGCCCCCTCTGGATGAGGGCTTCGATCTCGTTTCTCAGGGCCCGGCAGTCGTTGGTGTCATGCCCATGGTCCCGGTGATAACGGCACCATTTGTCTTTATCCCTCCTTTTGGCTGGGGTGTTCATCTTTGGAGCTGGAGGCAGGACCCCTTCTTTTTCGACTTCCATGAAAATGGCGGAGATGTTTGTGGTGAGGGGAGTGAATTTTTCAAATCTAGGGGGAGGCCGGCGCTGGCCAGCATTATCCTTCTGAAACTTTTTGGGTCCCTCTTCTTCCGTTCCCTTCCTCTTAGACCCGGAGGCGGTTGCTTCCCAGTTGGGCGGTTCCTCGGCCTCTTCAGCTCGGATGTACTTTTCAGTACGGAGGAGGAGGTCAGAAAAGTCATGTGGCGGTTTTTTGGCGAGGGAGGAGCGGAGGTTAGAATTTAGGATGTTGGATTGGAACGCCGCGGTAGCAACGGATTGGTCGAGGGATGCGATAGTTCTGGCCTCGGCTGTGAACCTCTTCACGTAGTCCCTCAATCTCTCCCCCTTCTGCTGACGGAGGTGCAACAGGGAAATGCTGGTCTTCTCGGCCCTTCGGCTGCTGACGAAGTGGGTGATGAACAGGGTCTCGAACTGTTCAAAGGAGAATATTGACGCCGGGGCAAGGCGAGAGTACCATTCTCGAGCTGGGCCCTTCAGAGTTGCAGGGAATGTTTTGCAGAGGAGGGCGTCGGACGCTTGATGGAGGAGCATCAAAGTCTTAAAGCCTTCGATGTGGTCAACCGGATCGGTCTCTCCCGTATAGTTCTCGAACTGGGGAGGTTTGAAACCGAAGGGAACAGGAGTATCCACTATGGTCCGGGAGAACGGGGGTTGGCTAGGACGGAGGGTCCTCCCCCTGAGTTCTTCTTCCCGGTTTATCCGTCCCAAGAGTTTTTCCACCTCGTTTAGGCGGCGGTTCATGGTGTTATCTCTCCGGCGGTGATCTGCCGAGCCACGGGACTCGTCTTCGTAGGATGGGGAGCGAGGACTGCGGCGATGGTAGCTTCGGGAACGACGAGGACTTGGGGTGCGTCTGGAATTGGTAGGAGCGGGTCGAGGAGAAGGGGAACGTTGGCGAGGGCTCCGGACCGGACGAGGGGAGGGGGCCCTTGGCTCATTGGGATTTTGACGGAGATTGAGGGCCTGTTGTACCATAGCTTGGAATTGCTGGAACTCGGCACGGGTGATGGGTGCCTCATTGTTCCGATGCTGCTGCCGACCTGCTGGTGAGTGCCTCCTTCGGTAGTGATCGGGGGAGTCTCTTCTCCCTCTTCGGGCGGGGGACCCCCTGTGTCCCCGGTGTCGGGGGGATCGTTCTTGGTGGGAGGCTTCTCCCCGAGCCCGCTTTTCGTCCAGATGGTGACGAAGGTCCTTATCTTCCGGGCGTCTGGGATGGGCATCGTGGCGACCAGAGGCTCGGGGATGATGGGAGGCCATGGAGGCACTGGAGGCAGTGTGGTTGGGTATGTTCTCTGGATGAAGAGGCTGTTTCTGGGGGTTAGGCCCCTTCGGATCAGGATGTGGAGGGTTCCGCTGGAGCGGCTCTTCCACAGTAGGAGGGAGCTGCCCTTGTTGCTGAGTGGGATCAGGAAGGACTTCCTGCTGGTCAAGGATGGGCGCTCGATTGGAGCCCCTAGATCTGACTTTGCGAGGCGGCATGGCTGGAGAAAACCTGTTCACCGGGAAGAGGAGAGGTCTCTACTCGTTAGTTTCCCACAGACGGCGCCAATCTGTTGCCGCTAAATTCGGTGTGGGGGCAAACAGATGAATTTGTGAGTTCTTTGGGGAAACTGAATAGGAGAACCTGTATACCTGTTCCGTTGAACTCTGATCGTCGCTCCCGCCGTGCACCTGCAAAAAGTGCGAGACACCGGGGTTGTTCCCGGCGACGCACCCTCCGACGCTCAAGTCAGTAACCAGAAATGATTATGAAAGAGCGTTTAACTAGAGAAAGATTGATTACCTCTTAATGGAGATGGGTGGGGGGTATTTATAGGCGTCTTAGAGAACAATTTAGGAATGTAATCCGCGTAGTCTGATATAGAACAATCTCCTTGTAAACAGATTGGGAAAGTAATCTGATAAGGTATATTCTGGTAATCAGATAAGGAATTTTAATCCCTAAATCCCAGTGTAAAGATTGACGTGAATCATGGCCGTTGATTTAGATCTAATCAGGGACCTTGATTGTGTCTTGCTGGATCGAGTTGGCAGCGGGTTGAAACCCGTGCCCAGCTGTGGTGGATCCGTTTGCGGGTTATTGGATCTGTGAGAAGGAGACCCAGTACCCGCTTCGGACCCGTTTGCATGTGAAATTACCGTCTCGTCCCTGAGCTGTAGGATTCGTGCCCCATTTGGACGGTCTCGATTGAACCCCTTGTTTTGACCATATCACCAAGTATTTGGGAAACACGGGCTCCCTTCCGAGTACAATTACCTATATTGTCCACTACCATAGTCTTTTCCTTAAACCCCAACTTGTTACATTTATTAATTTTTATCAAGCAAGCATGCAAGTGTGCAAAAAAATTCGAGAAATCATAATTATGGACATAGAACAAGTTTGAGGTATTATGTAGCATATTCGAGGGTCAACACGAATAAAAATATCACGAACAACGAAAATCTCAAATCTGGACAGCACGACGTTGCGGCACCAAAACTGTGATTCCCGTTGCTACGAGATAGCAAAAGTGGATCCGTCAGGAGATCTAAAAACTAGACTCCTGCCCGGTTCCAACGCATATAGTTAAGGTACATAAAAGTTGTGAAAACATGTGTCAAAACAGCAAAATACACTGCTAATATGTTCAGGCAGAATTTGTGAATCTAAGTTTAAACATATGAAACAGTGTTGAAATGTTGTAATTTAATTCTAAGAAAATTTGGAAAGGTTCTCTAGGGTATCTAGCAACAGCATATAGAATTTCAAGTCAAACGCTTACTGTTAACATGGTTAAATTAATTTTGCAACCTAAAGATGTGCATCAGATTTGCGAATCTGCGACAAACGACTCAGCTGCAGTAAAACTGCGATAACTCGTAGACCGTAGCTCGGAATTCGAAATTTCGGAGGCTATCGATATCTAGACATCTAGAGCTACATTTACTGTTCAGGGTTCGGATTCCGATTCTGATGTTAAAGGGGTCAAAACAGCACAATAAGTTTCCGGACAGCAACATGTGGAAATGTCTTACATGTATAGGTTGCATGAAAATTGGTTATTAGGCGTTTAGGTTAATGTGTGATACAAAAAATAGGATAATGGTTATCAAAACAGCAAGTAATATTTATTTTTCAATTCAAATGGGTGCAAGTTCATCACATACAAGATACCACACACATCTACAAATCTAGGGTTCCTTAATTTCATGTGTTCATGTGTCTAGGGGATAAAATGAGTCCAAGTAGTTGTAATATAATACAATGAAATTATTGTGACTCTTAAGATTATAAAATTAATGAGGGTTAATATTCGATCAACATCGACGAGTCAAGGAAGAGTCACAATTTCTAACTATTTGTAGTATTTTCGATGAACGCTTGTACTAGAACAAAAATGTGAACAAGAGGAAGACTTGTCTTGATTGAAAATGATTAGATCCGATTGTTGAAGAAAATGGGATCGAAAATTCCCGGGCGAAGTCTCCCAAAAGCATGTGTGAAGCACGTGCAAGAATTCAACAGTGGAGGAAAAATCCCACACCGGATCAGCCAAAACAGCGTACAACGATCTCAAGATTCGCTGCGCCAAGACACAAAACACCAGAACCGTCCAATGGAAACTCTCCCGCACACCAGATCTGGGCCAGAACAGGAAACAACAACTTCGGATCCGCTGTGGCAAAACAGCGAACAGCGATCAGATCGACCCTGAGTGGCACGAATCTTGGCGCAATCCAATGCCTGAGATTCAATCATGCCCAACCCGCTTCTTCTTCCTTCTTTCGATCGGCAGAGAGCGAGGGAGAGGGAGGGAGCGGCGGCGACCGACAGCGGCGACCGGCGTCCGGTGTGCGATGCGAGGCTCGCGACGACGGGGAGGATGACGGCGGCGGAATCAGTGGCGCGATGTCGAGAAGGAACTCATCGCGCGTGGCTCTGAGCGTAGGTTCAAAACAGAGGATGGGAGCGAGGGATTGGTTCGGGGTGCTAGCGGCGCGAACGGAGGTCGGATAGGAGGTCGAGGGGGAGGAGATGATGGTAATGGCGATGGGTAGAGGTTGGCGGAGGTCGAAAATGGCGAAATGGGTTTCGGAGGTTGGGTTCGATGGTGGATGTGGTGGTGGTGGCGATGGATGACGGGATGATAATGGATGCGAGGGTGAACGGAGGTTCTATGGTGATGGAGGGACAGACGGAGAGGCGATCGGAGTAGGGAAATGGGTCGTGGTGTTAGAGACGAAGACTAGAGGAAGAAGAAGATGAGCAGCGGGGGTTTTGGGTTAAAACAGTATACGGGGGTTAGGGTTAGAGTGTTTAGGGTTATATAGTTAGGGGTTGTAGGGTATCCGTTTTGAGAGGGATCCAACTAGAGAATTGGTCAACATGTATTAAAATAGGGAATAAAGAGATGAATGAGAATAAACAGCCAATTCTTCATGAAGAATGACACAAAGAGCACACACAATCGAATTAGATAAAAGCACCAAAAGTTGAGTTGAAACGACAAAATGATTTTATTCAATCTGAAACAAAATACAGAATCTCAAATAAATAAAAGAGTACAATGGGGCAAAATACAGTATAAAAATACAAATACGAAAAATAGGAGTTACACTCCTGCATGATTCTCCATAACCATTTCCCCAGAAGGACGAGATTTTGATTTTTGAGGTCAAGAACACCTAGACCCCCAGCTGCTTTGGAATTGCAAATTATCTTCCAATTGCAGAGGTAAGTACCAGATCTATAAGTTTCAGCACCGGACCAGAAGAAATTTCTTCTAATTTGATGAACCCTCTTAATAATCCAAGAGGGAACGTAAAAGAAGGACATCATATATAGGGGAACAAAGGAAAGGACAGAGTTAACCAGAATTAATTTGCCTCCTCGAGAGAGCTACTTTCTAGACCAAATGTTCAGCCTAGCTTCAACTTTTTCAATCATCGACAACCAATCCGATTTATGCAGCTTACCCCATCTCAAGGAAATACCAAGATACTGAATGGGAAAAGAGGCTAAGGCACAATTGAAAAACTGAGCG
The DNA here is from genome assembly GCA_017893485.1 of Hemerocallis citrina. Classification (NCBI taxonomy): domain Eukaryota; kingdom Viridiplantae; phylum Streptophyta; class Magnoliopsida; order Asparagales; family Asphodelaceae; genus Hemerocallis; species Hemerocallis citrina. The sequence goes on from CM030367.1 coordinate 146,328,511, forward strand.
ATTTCAGTTTGCCGGTTGTGAGGTCCCCCCAACCAAAAAACTGAAGATTTTTGAAAGTTGATGGATAAGCCTGAAGCTCTTTCAAAAATATAAAGGAGAAGCTTCAGGTTCCAAAGGGTACCCCCATTAGGTTTAGCAAAGATAATGGTGTCGTCGGCGTATTGAAGGTTAAGAACCCCATGGAAGCTCTGAGAGCCACCGAGTCCTTCAATGACTCAAGCATCCCCAGCATTACGGAGTAATTTACTGAACATTTCAGCAACCAGAGCAAAAAGAAGGGAAGAGATGGGGTCACCTTGACGAAGACCACACTTAACTTTGAATTTGTGGCCTTCCGACCCATTGATGAGGATGGAAGAGGTACCAGCGAATAAACTGGATTTAATCCAGGCTATCCACTTAGGATCGAATTCACGATTAATAAGGATTTCGAAAAGGAAATCCCAACTAACATTATCATAAGCTTTTTGAAAATCTAATTTTAATAAGATCCCCTCGGAGTTAGTTCTATGGCAATCAGAAATTAAAAGATTAAAAAAAACTTTACGAGGGCTCGAACTAGTTCAACCTAGCACTGTTTAACAAACACACTATAACCAATCCAACAAGTTGTCTAAACTGGGGGTACTATTATTTATATAATTTGTAAGTGTTTTAGGGCTCCTAAAAAATGGCAAAAAATCGGAGGTCCGAGACGGCCACCTCGCTCTACTCATATCAGGTCCGGACCTGATTTGAACTAGACTCGCTATCTCATATAGCGAGTATAGTTGTGCTTATTTTTTCAGAGAAATTTTGAACATGAAATATATACAACTACATTCACTATATAGTTCAAATGAACTTGCTATCTCAGATAGCGAGTTATAATTGTATTTATTTTTTTAGAGAAATTTTGAACATGTAATTTCTACATAAAATATAGATAACTACACTCGCTATCTATTATAGCTAGTCTAATTCAATTGACCTCAGATAGCGAGTGTAGTTTGAGACAACGAGTCTTACTTTGATATTTTTTCGAGATAACGAGTCTAATCTTGATATTTTTTTTCCAAACATCCAAGCCGTCACTTGCTATCTCAAAAAGCGAAGATATTTTCACCAAACTCACTATCTGAGGTAGCGAATTTAGTCATTTTGGTAAATACTTTCGAAAGTGGATCAGTTCGTTAAATACTTTAAAAAAGAGACTGATCGCGCATTAAAACGCTTGCTTTTTTGTCCTTTTGCACAATGACGACATCCCGGGTTTTTTTTTCCTTTTCATATTTTCCAATAAAAAAAGAAAAAAGAAATTTCCAGTAAGTGTAAAAAAACCTATAAAGCGTGGGAAGCTTGCACTACTAGAAAGCGGGCTCTTCCTTTCTTTCTAATAATAATCTCTATCTTATATCTAAATTAATCGGCGATAGTATTCAGCAAAAAAAAAAGAAGAGAAACAATGTGCGGCGGTGCGATGATCTCCGATTTCATCGACTTCAAGTTCACTTGGAACCTCGTCCAGAACCAGAACGAGCTTCTCTGGTCCTCCGAGTTCGATAATCTCTCAGATTCCTTTGACGATTCCAGTCCATCTCACGGTAAGATTCCAACTCACTCCCAAAAAGATTCCATACTCGACGGCAGAATCCGAATCTTTCAATTTTCAGGGAAAAAAGCGACGGAAAAGACGAGAAAGACCTCGGAGTCGAACCGATCTAAAGAAAGGAAGAACGTTTACCGAGGGACCAGGCGCCGTCCGTGGGGAAAATGGGCGGCCGAGATTCGCGATCCGAGGAAGGGCGTTCGAGTTTGGCTTGGAACGTACAGCACGCCGGAAGACGCCGCACGCGCGTACGACGTGGCCGCACGTGAGATCCGCGGCGCAAAGGCGAAGCTCAACTTCCCTGACGAGTCGCTGCCGCCGCAAAATCCGGTGCCAGCTGGCAAGAGGCGCCGCGTGGATGAGATAGATGATGTGAGCTCGGCTTCGACTTCGGCGTTTGATGTGGAATTGAGGGAGCGGATCTCGAGCTTGGAGACGCTGTTGGGGCTGGAACACGAGACAGCGGAGTCGGTGGGGTTTGGTGGGGCCCAGGACCTTGATGTTTTCAACGGTCTATTTTAATTCTAATTAAGTACTGTTAAGAGCTGCTATTTGTAGTAAGGGTGATTAGTGAAGTTAAATAAAGGAGGATGGTCTGTGAATATTAATTGTAAATTTTAATGGGAGTGGAGTAGGGTTTTATTGGAACTTGGTGGCACGTGCTGACTGCTTCTGTTTGGGATCGATGGATTCGTAGTAAGCGCGGCACGTGTGAGAATTGAGATAATATTGTTGTAAGCTGAGGTTTATTATAATTAAGAGTATATATTAGTATTTAACTAGATTGTTGTTGTTGGATCATGAATGCATGCACCTGAGATGAGATCTGTTAATCAGAAGTGTGTTCTTAGCTTTGGAAAATACTTGTAGGAGGTATTTTCCTTAACTATTATTGCAAATAAAAATGATTATAATCATGATTTTCTTAACTTTTGCAAATAAGAATGATTATAATCACTCTCTTCGACAATCGGTCAGAGCATCCATAATCGTTTGCTATATTTGTCAATTTTTCATTTTTTAGCAAATAAGGTGTTGCAGTCGTTTGCTATTTTGCCATATTTTGGCAAAACAGCTACAGTTGCTTCTCATTTTTTAGAAACGAAATTGTGATTTTCAAATTATAAGAGACGAGACATGTTGTTTCGTCTCAATTATTTTATTTTATTTTTACATCGTCAGACGAGACAACCTGTTTTGTTCCATTTTTTTGAAAATGATCAGACGGTACAACATGTACCGTCTGAAAAAAAAAATTCGAAAAAACGCTGAAACAAGACATGTTGTTCCGTTTCCAGCAAAATTTGCTTGGACGGGACAACATGTCCCGTCCAGCAGAGAGAGAGAGAGAGAGAGGGGGGGGGGGGGGGGGGGGGGGGGGGGTTAACTAAGTGGGGTTTTAATTGGGTATTAAGTTGGTTTTGTGGGGTTTTAATTAGGATTTAGGTATTATTATATTATTTAATTTATTTAATTAACCAATTATAATATTTAATCACTGTGGTAGGGTAAAAATGGTCTGGGACCCAACCAGGGCCCAGGACAGCTCTCGCTCAAAAATGAGAAAAATAACAATCTGGCTCGGCCCCGGACCACTACAGCCTCGGCACCGAGCCGCAAGTTCACCCCCACAGAACTGGTCTCCTCGTATCCGACGAGCCACGATGGCCCTCGGCCTCCGATCCACGACAGCCCCACGGGCCGTCCGCCCAGCCTGGTAAAGAATGAAGATGACCTGGCGCAACCTAGGCCATCCGATTCTCCCAAAGGCACAGGAGCCCTATGATCAGCCATGTCAGCTCCAAATACCACCAAGGGCTTTGCCACGTCAGCCCTATACCACTCTTGGCGCTGCCACGTCCGCCCTAAATCCCCTGGGCCTCCTGCCACGTCCGGCCCATGGGCTTTCGGGTTCAGACCCGGCCCCCAAGCGGATCCAAACCCGGTTGGGATTCTCTATAAATACCAGACCCTCACCCACCTTTTCAGGTAACCAATCTTTGCCACCTAAATTTTCCTAGTTATTGCTACTCTCTCACAGAGACTGATTAGATCGTCGGAGGGTCCGCCACTGGGATAAACCCCGGTGTTCCAGGACCGTCTGCAGGTACTCGAGGCGAGGCCGTCCGAGCCGACCCTCAAGCGCCGAAGCGAGCCCCTCGCTCACCGTCCGGCACCGTACTCTTCCCTCGTTACAAATTGAGTCCGAACTCACACCTGGTGCATCCACACTGCGACCAAAAACAAACCGCATCAGGTTGGCACCGTCTGTGGGAACTTTTTATCCGGTACGGACGACAGTCCGAGCCTCGCCACCAACGCTCTCCCTCGACCCAATCTCCCATGGCTCTCCGAGCCCGAAGATCAGCCCGTTCCGCCCGACCAGACGGGCCTCCTCTCGAGGGGGCCCTCGACGGAGGGCAAGCATCCAATAATCCGGGTGGAAACCCCGGACCCCAGCAAAGCGCTTCACACGTCGCCGGACCCGACCTTCGTCGGGTCATTCTGCACAAAAGGGCTAGCCAGGCTAGGGGAGGGACTGCTTCCAACTCGGCCCCGAACAATTCCAGGCCTGCGCAAGGGGACAGGCCGTCGGCACTCAGCCGCATCGGCCGAATTCCTACGCCCCGACCCAACCCTTCCGACCATGGCGCGGTCACCAGGGGCGAATTCAGAAGCTTCAGAGATGAAATCATGGAGGCACTCCATGGGGCGCCGAGGTCCGCGACTTATAGCCAACCCCCTCACATGAGCGAAGGGAGGAGTCGCACTCAAGCGCCGACCCCCCCTCCTGAACGCACAGACGAGGTGCTCCGACGCCTCCTGGAGATGGAGAATCGCCTCGAGCGTATCGGCGATGGGAATCCCAATCTAGTCCACGCTCGTGGACCTTCTCGACCTCCATTTTCCGTCAACATCATAGAAGCGGAGATCCCCCGGAACTTCCGACCTCCGCAGTTCGAAACTTACAACGGTGAGGGTGATCCAGCTGATCACATGGAGGGCTTCAAAACCCTCATGATGATTCACAGCGCTTCGGATCCCCTGCTATGCCGAGCCTTCCCGGCCACCCTCCGGGGTCCGGCCAGGGATTGGTTCTCCAAACTCTCCCCTGGCTCGATCTTCTCGTTCAACCAGCTGGAAGCCAGCTTCCTGGCCCACTTCATCACTAGCCGGAAGAGCGAAAGGACGAGCGCTTCCCTGCTTGACCTCAGTCAGAGGGAGGGGGAGTCACTCCGTAACTTCGTCAAGAGGTTCACGACCGAGGCCAGATCCGTCTCTGCCCTCGATGCAGGGGTCGCCTCGGCAGCTTTCCGACACAATGTCCGGCACAACCAGCTAAAGGTCTCCTTAGCAAAGAGGCCACCTCTGGACTTCCCTGACCTTCTCAACCGGGTCGAGAAGTACATACGAGCTGAAGAAGCTCTGAACCCAGAGGACAGCAAAGAAATCATGGGGAAGGGCAAGCGTAGGGTTGATGAAACCGAACCTGCCAAGAAAGCAGCAAAGGAAGGGGTCGGCGCGAAGAGGGCACCTCCGGTCCCTCGCTTCGAAAGGTACACTCCCTTGACACATAACGTGTCCGCCATCCTCTTAGAAATCGAGGATAAGGGTATTGTCCGACTACCTCCCCGATCAAATAACAACAAGAAGTGAGACCAGCGCTTCTACTGCCGTTTCCATAGAGAGCATGGGCACGAAGCCGACCAATGTCGGGCCCTGAAAGACGAGATTGAGGAACTCATCTCACGAGGGTACCTCCGAGAATTCACCAGAGAAGGCCCACGGGATCGACGAGATGCTAGGAACCGGAGGCCTTCGCCTCCGAACCTTACTCCGAACCGCATCCAGGATCGGGACCCCGAACCCGAGGGAGTTGCGGATACGCCATTCATCTTGCACTGTGTCCACGGGGGACCAATGGGGGGAGAGTCTAATACTTCCCGAAAAGCGTTCATCCGAGAGGTGAACGCTGTCCAAGACAACCCCTCACCCAAGTTGCAACCGGTGCCTGTCTCCTTCTCCGGAGAGGACCTCGAAGGCGTTCGCCTCCCTCATTACGATGCCCTCGTCATTGGCCTCCACATGGCTAACTGTGAGGTTCGACGAATTCTCGTCGACAACGGCAGCTCGGTAAATATTCTCTTCCTCGAAGCCTTCGAGAATCTCAAGCTACCCAGAGGCAAGCTCAAGCCAGCCGGATACACCTTGCATGGGTTCTCTGGCGTCCCTGTCGTGATAGAAGGGATTGTTACTCTCGACGTTACCGCAGGATCGGCTCCTGTCAAGAGGACCGAGTCCATGGATTTCATGGTGGTAAACGTCAAGGCGGCTTACAACGCCATACTCGGCCGACCCGGACTGTACTCTCTTCAAGCGGTACCTTCGGCTTACCATTTGAAACTTAAATTTTCCACCCCGCAAGGGGTTGGCATAGTCTGAGGTAGCCAGGAAGCAGCGTGGTCGTGCTACATGACCGCCGTCAGAGGGGGTGTGTTCCTCCTTGACGCCGTTGAGCTCGAACCCAAGAGGGACGGTCCTGCTCCAGAGCCGGTCGACGAGCTGGAGGAGGTCCCGTTCGGCGCCGAGGATGAATCCAAATGGTTCCGGGTGAGCCGCTCGCTCCGCGAGGACTTGAAGCCAGGCATAATCGCCTGCATCCGCCGCAACGTTGACCTCTTCGCCTGGAAGCCCTCCGACATGCCCGGGATCTCCGAAGACTTGATTATGCATCGGCTGAGCGTCATCCCAGACTCTAAGCCGGTCATCCAAAAGAGGCGCAAAGTTTTCCCGGAGAGGCAGCAAATTATGAAGACAGAGGTCGACAAACTCTTGTCGGCTCGATTTATTCAGGAAGTCAGCTACCCCGAGTGGTTGGCTAATGTCGTCATGGTGAAGAAGGCAACAGGGGGTTGGAGGATCTGTATCGACTTCACGGATCTAAATAATGCATGTCCGAAAGATCCTTTCCCCCTCCCCCGCATCGACGCCTTAATCGACGCAACCTCGGGGCATGAGCTACTGTCCTTCATGGACGCATTCTCAGGGTACAATCAGATCCGGATATTTCTACCGGACATCTCCAAGACCTCATTCGTCACCGACCAGGGTCTTTTCTGCTACCGCGTTATGCCCTTTGGGCTAAAGAACGCCGGAGCCACATACCAACGGCTCGTCAACAGAATCTTCAAAGACCTGATCGGCCGCAACGTGGAAGTCTATGTCGACGACATGCTCGTCAAGAGCCGGGCCGGGCCGGACCACGTCGCCGACCTCGAGGAGGCCTTCGGAATCCTCCGGCATCACAACATGAGGCTCAACCCGGCTAAATGCGCCTTCGGCGTCTCCACTGGGAAATTCCTGGGGTTCATCGTCAGCCAGCGCGGCATCGAGGCGAACCCCGAGAAAATCCAAGCTATTATTGACATGGCCGCGCCCCGGAATGTCAAGGAGGTTCAGAGGCTTACGGGCCGGTTGGCTGCAATCGGCCGTTTCCTCTCCAAGTCAGGGGAGAAGTCTCTCCCCTTCTTCAAGGCTCTACGCGGAAAGGGGGGCTTCGAGTGGGGTACCCATCAACAAGAGGCCTTCGAACAGCTGAAGCGGTACCTCGCCAACCCTCCTCTCCTCAGCAAGCCCAAGCCGGGTGAACCACTATGGCTCTACCTGTCCGCCTCGGATAGCGCACTCAGCGCTGTCCTCGTCCGAGAGGAAGATGGGGTCCATAGGCCATTGTACTATGTGAGCAAAGTTCTGCTCCCCGCCGAGACAAGGTACGCAATGATAGAGAAGGTGGCCTATGCTTTGGTCATGGCAACCCGGAAACTTTGCCCTTACTTCCAGGCCCACTCCGTCCAAGTACTGACCGACCAGCCACTGAAGACTGTCCTTCACAAGCCCGAAAACTCCGGCCGCTTAGTCAAGTGGTCAATTGAGCTGAGTCAGTTCGATATCAGCTACCAGCCGAGGACGGCCATCAAAGGGCAGGCCCTCGCCGAGTTCATAACTGAGTGCACCGTCTCCGAGCAGCCCAGCACCGAGGCCTCGGATCCGACCTGGGAGGTCTTCGTCGATGGATCATCATGCGAAACGGGGAGTGGAGCTGGCATCATCCTTCGTGGCCCCGACCAATTCCTACTTCAATACTCCCTCCGCCTCAACTTTCCGGCCTCCAACAACAAGGCGGAATACGAGGCCATGATCGCCGGACTGACCCTAGCACACCGAGCCGGTGCCCAGCAAATCCGAGCCTACAGCGATTCTCAGCTCGTGGTCAATCAGATCACCGGGGAATATGAGGCTCGTGACGATCGGATGATGAGGTATTTGGCGGTGGTCCGACGTCTCCTGGCATCCTTCAGCTGCGCTGCGGTTATCAGAGTCCCTAGGGAGCAGAACGCTCAAGCAGACGCGTTGTCCAAACTCGCCTCTTCCTCCTTCGAGGGTCTCGATCAGACGGTGCTCATAGAAATCCTCCTAAAGCCAAGTATCAACGATCAAGACCAGGAGGCAATGTGTGTCCAAAACGGTGCCAGTCCAGATGACTGGACCACTCCTATCCGGAGATTCTTAGTCAGTACCGAGCTTCCTGAAGACCGAGCCAAAGCTAGACGAGTCAGGGACCAAGCTGAAAGGTTCGTCATAATTGATGACATCCTCTTCAAATGCTCATACACCTTGGCCGACGGCAAGCCGTACCTCCGCTGTCTCACCAGCGACGAGGCCGGCTACGCGCTAAGAGACCTTCATGAAGGGATCGGCGGATGCCACATGGGAAGCAGGACACTCGCCCGGAAGGCCCTGAATCAGGGGTACTATTGGCCGACCATGCTCCAAGACTCGCAAGACCTAGTCAAGAGGTGCGGCCCATGCCAAAGGTTCTCCTCTATCAGGAGGCTTCCTCAAGCCAATCTCCGATCCCTGGCTAGTCCTACGCCATTCGCCATGTGGGGCATGGACCTTGTTGGCCCCTTCCCCGTAGCAGTAGGGCAAAAGAAATTCTTGATAGTCGCCATCGACTACTTCACCAAGTGGCTCGAAGCCGAGCCTCTGTCCAGCATCACCGAGCGCCAAGTACAGCAATTCTTTTGGAAGAACATCATTTGCCGGTTCGGAATCCCTCGGGTCCTCGTCACGGACAACGGAACCCAATTCCAAGGTCAGAACTTCCAAACCTTCTGTCCAGACATCGGCATCCAGCAACATTTCTCCGCTATTTGCCACCTTCAATCCAACGGCCAAGCGGAGAACGCGAACAGGCAAATCCTCGACGGCCTCAAAAAGCGCCTCGACAGTTCCCCCAAAGGGCTTTGGGTCGAAGAACTGCCTAGCGTACTATGGGCGTACCGAACCACCAAGAGGATTCCTACGGGGGAGACGCCGTTCAGTCTAACCTATGGGACAGAAGCAGTTATCCCCGTTGAGGTCGGCCTGCCTTCTCCCCGTATCATGGCCTTCGACGAAGCTAACAATTCATCCGGCGTGAGGGCCAACCTGGACCTCGTCGCCGAGGTCAGAGAAAAGTCTTCAATCCGAAGGAGCATCTACCAACAACGGATCGAGAAGTTTTACAACAAGAAGGTCCGCCCCACAAACATCAAGGCGGGGGACCTCGTGTTACGAAAACTGTCCGTCTCCGATCCAACCAAGAAGAGGAAATTGGCTCCCAACTGGGAAGGCCCATACCGTGTAGTCGAGGCTGTACGCCCTGGTACATACCGACTGGTAGATATGGACGGCCGGCTGATCAGCCGACCCTGGAACGCCGAGCACCTAATGAAGTTCCTGGAAGAGCGAACATAGGTTCTAGCTTGGCTAATGTAAATAGTATTTTTTGTAAGCTATCATGTGTAAAGGGCCGCTTTAGCGACCCTCCCTATCATGTATGAAAGAAATCTCTTTTTGTCAAACTCCAAACGCCTCGGCAGCCCCGACCTAACACCGAACAATGGGATCGGCACCCGAGTCTTCACTCCGGTATCGTCCCCAACGTCTCGGTAGGTCCGACTCGGCTTCAGGTCAGGGAGTCTTCCTAATGCCCCGCGCTGATCCCTCACGGATCGGCGGGGCCGAACCTTACCTCCGCCATCATTCACTACACTGTTGACCAGAGCAAAGAATGAAAAGAATTCCTTATTCATACTCCCTTATTAGTTCTGGAAAAACAAACGAAGACCGTTACAGGACCACTCCACTCATCTCAAACTGAAGGAAGCGCCATCTTAGGGCCCCTCGGGTCCGACAAATGGTGGGACCACTCCGACTGAACGACTAGGAGCCCTCTCCTCATCATGATGGTCCTTAGGCTCAGCTACGGTCGACACACCAGCCACAGAGCTCTGGGCATCGACTGGTCGCACACACTCCAGCAGCAGCAGCGCAGAGGGAACCCCCTTCGCTCGTCGACCCCCCGAGGAGGATGCCGAAACACCCAGCATTGTCTTGTAACGGTGTATCTCCATCTCCTTCTCCACAATGACATCACGAAATAGCCTCTCCGAGGAGGGCCTCTGCACCGATGCACTCAAAATGGTATATCCAAGGCCAATACTTTCGAGGTCCCAATCCACCATCGCCCTCCTCAGTCGGCTCGCCTCCTCACTCAGGGCTTCAGACTTGTTCCGGTAATAGTTAAAGGCCGCATCAGTGTCACGAGCCCCCTTTCGGTGGCGAACCAACGTGGCCTCCAGGGCCTCAACCTTGCTCCGGAGCCACGCCACGTCGGAGCGACGGGGGTCCACCTCAGGAAGGGGAGCCGCAACCTACAAGAGAACCACCCCACTCAAACCTTCTAAGGCACAACGGCTCGCCATCACCCTTGCCGACCCATAATCCCTCGCCAGCTCGAGGTACGGTCTAGCAGCAGGGTATTCTTCTCAGGAAGACGCAACGGCTCGCCAACACCCTTGCCGACCCATAATCCCTCGCCAGCCCGAGGTTCGGTCTAGCACCAGGGTAATCTTCTCAGGAAGACACAACGGCTCGCCATCAACCTTGCCGACCCATAATCCCTCGCTAGCTCGAGGTTCGGTCTAGCACCAGGGTAATCTTCTCAGGAAGACTCACCAGCTCGCCAACACCCTTGCCGACCCATAATCCCTCGCCAGCTCGAGGTTCGGTCTAGCACCAGGGTAATCTTCTCAGGAAGACACAACGGCTCGCCATCAACCTTGCCGATCCATAATCCCTCGCCAGCTCGAGGTTCGGTCTAGCACCAGGGTAATCTTCTCAGGAAGACTCACCGGCTCGCCAACACCCTTGCCGACCCATAATCCCTCGCCAACTCGAGGTTCGGTCTAGCACCAGGGTAATCTTCTCAGGAAGACACAACGGCTCGCCATCAACCTTGCCGACCCACAATCCCTCGCCAGCTCGAGGTTCGGTCTAGCACCAGGGTAATCTTCTCAGGAAGACTCATCGGCTCGCCAACACCCTTGCCGATCCATAATCTCTCGCCAGCTCGAGGTTCGGTCTAGCACCAGGGTAATCTTCTCAGGAAGACACAACGGCTCGCCATCAACCTTGCCGACCCATAATCCCTCGCCAGCTCGAGGTTCGGTCTAGCACCAGGGTAATCTTCTCAGGAAGACTCACCGGCTCGCCAACACCCTTGCCGACCCATAATCCCTCGCCAACTCGAGGTTCGGTCTAGCACCAGGGTAATCTTCTCAGGAAGACACAACGGCTCGCCATCAACCTTGCCGACCCATAATCCCTCGCCAGCTCGAGGTCCGGTCTAGCACCAGGGTAATCTTCTCAGGAAGACTCATCGGCTCGCCAACACCCTTGCCGACCCATAATTCCTCGCCAGCTCGAGGTTCGGTCTAGCACCAGGGTAATCTTCTCAGGAAGACACAACGGCTCGCCATCAACCTTGCCGACCCATAATTCCTCGCCAGCTCGAGGTTCGGTCTAGCACCAGGGTAATCTTCTCAGGAAGACACAACGGCACGCCATCGCCCTTATCGACCCATAAACCCTCGCCAGCTCGAGGTTCGATCTAGCATCAGTGTAGCCTTCTCGTGAAGGCCCAGCGATTCGCCATCCCATTTCCTTAACCATAAACACTCCTCTACGGCTAGCTCCCGCACCCCCGCAGGAGTGGGGGGCTTGTGTGGTAGGATAAAAATGGCCTGGGACCCAACCAGGGCCCAGGACAGCTCTTGCTCAAAAATGAGAAAAACAACAATCTGGCTCGGCCCCGGACCACTACAGCTTCGGCACCGAGCCGCAAGTTCACCCCCACAGAACTGGTCTCCTCGTATCCGACGAGCCACGATGGCCCTCGGCCTCCGATCCACGATAGCCCCACGGGCCGTCCGCCCAGCCTGGTAAAGAATGAAGATGACCTGGCGCAACCTAGGCCATCCGATTCTCCCAAAGGCACAGGAGCCCCATGATCAGCCATGTCAGCTCCAAATACCACCAAGGGCTTTGCCACGTCAGCCCTATACCACTCTTGGCGCTGCCACGTCCGCCCTAAACCCCCTGGGCCTCCTGCCACGTCAGGCCCATGGGCTTTCGGGTTCAGACCCGACCCCCAAGCGGATCCAAACCCGGTTGGGATTCTCTATAAATACCAGATCCTCACCCACCTTTTCAGGTAACCAATCTTTGCCACCTAAATTTCCCTAGTTATTGCTATTCTCTCACAGAGACTGACTAGATCGTCGGAGGGTCCGCCACCGGGATAAACCCCGGTGTTCCAGGACCGTCTGTAGGTACTCGAGGCGAGGCCGTCCGAGCCGACCCTCAAGCGCCGAAGCGAGCCCCTCGCTCACCGTCCGGCACCGTACTCTTCCCTCGTTACAAATTGAGTCCGAACTCACACCTGGTGCATCCACACTGCGACCAAAAACAAACCGCATCAATCACTAATTAATTAATTCTAAAAAAGCAAAAATCAATCTGACGAAATTACTTAACCTAAAGAAATTTTTTTTTTTTAAAGAGAGAGACGGACAACATGTCTCGTCTCTCTCAATTTTTAAATTCAAAAAATTGCGGGACGGTACAACGTGTATCGTCCCACGCAATTTTTTTTTAAAATTTGAGAGGGACGAGACATGTTATCTTGTTTTTTTTTTTTTTTTAACGCGCCATCAGACAATACAACATGTATTGTCTGACTATAAAAATAAAAATATTATAGCACACAACTACTACAGACAATTTTGCTATTTACCACTATTATAGCTGCCATTTTAAAAAAAATGGGAAACACCGTTGTGGATGCTCTCACAACTCATAGATGACTACAATGCTCACTTTGTTCACAACCCAATGAACCAATGGATTGGATTACTTTCAGTGCTCTATTTCTTATCTCATAATGTAGGTGACTTTACAATATAAAGCTATCTTTCTAGCTTCTTTTCAATCTATTTATAGATTGGGAAAAAAAATTAATAAAACGAAAGACCCATTCAATCAAAAAATTTCCCTCTGGTTCTGCTTCGATCTTTGTAACGTTCATGTAAAGAACAATTAAAAAGAAGAATAAAAATAAAACATGCATCACGCATGGCTGACAGTCATGCAAGAAATGTGGGTAGTTAGTAGGCACATTGTTACTTAGTTTACTACTATGAATTGATTTGTTTTATTGCACAAGTCTACTGGATGCTGCTTGTTTTTGGGTATGGGGACAATAGGGGTGGGTTCAGGTGGAGAAATGTTCATTACTTTTGAAAGTGAATAGGAGATCTGGTATTTATAGGCAAGGGCTAATGGGTATTCTGGGCGGGATCAGATCTGTTTGCTTGTGGGCCAGAAGTGGTAGAGAGCCTGTCTGACCGGTTGACCTGATGATATGAAATAAACGAAATCTGAGAAGATCTGACGGGCCTAATTGGACAACGTCATCTGTACCACATCACCTACTATGAAGTTTTTTTTTAAATTTTTTTTCTTGTTTTAACCCTAGTATCATGAACCAGATATGAATGAGGTTATTTCCACTGGATGAGAAGATGCATTTAAGGTCCTCAGGATGATGTGATGTCCCTTTGTTTACTTGCTTTGCCCCTCTACTTCAGTAGTGAACCCAAATTTTTTTTATATAAAAAACAGGGCAGAACAATTTTATTGCAGTAGAGTAAATAATAAAATCAGTTAATGGTAGCAAAGTTGGTTCATGTTAGGCGCAGCCATGGACAATCAAGCAAGGTTATCCTAGTCAAGGGAAAAGGAAATAATGTAGTTGACAATGTGAGAATAAATTGTGATATTGTATAAATTACATGGCCCATCTGGGCCTTCAGATGTGTTCAAATTCTGCTATCCTGTGATTATTGTTAGAACCCGATTTTATAAATAAGAAAAAAATCTCAACAGCAATTGCGAAGAACTGAAATACAGGAAATAAAACAGTAAACAAAAGACTTTGCACAGAGTCGAGACTGAGAATCTCTCACCTTAAAGCAGAATTCGCTACTGATGCTGCTTGTTTTTGGTCGCAGTGTGGGTGCACCAGGTGTGAGTTCGGACTCAATTTGTAGTGAGGGAAGAGTATGGTGCCGGACGATGAGCGAGAGGCTCGCTTCGGCGCTTGAGGATCGGCTCGGATGGCCTCGCCTCGAGTACCTGCAGACGGTCCTGAAACACCGGGGTTTATCCCGGTGGCGGACCTTCCGACGATCTAGTCAGTCTCTGTGAGAGAGTAGCAATAACTAGGAAAATTTAGGTGGCAAAGATTGATTACCTGAAAAGGTGGGTGAGGGTCTGGTATTTATAGGGAATTCCAACCGGGTTTGGATCCGCTTGGGGGCCGGGTCTGAACCCGAAAGCCCATGGGCCTGACGTGGCAGGAGGCCCAGGGGGTTCAGGGCGGACGTGGCAGTGCCAAGAGTGGTATAGGGCTGACGTGGCAAAGCCCTAGGTGGTATTTGGAGCTGACATGGTTGATCATGGGGCTCCTGTGCCTCTGGGGGAATCGGATGGCCTAGGTTGTGACAGGTCATCCTCATTCCTTGCCAGGCTGGGCAGACGGCCCGTGGGGCTGTCGCGGATCGGAGGCCGAGGGCCATCGAGGCTCGTCGGATACGAGGAGACCAGTTCTGTGGGGGTGAATTTACGGCTCGGTGCCGAGGCTGTAGTGGTCCGGGGCCGAGCCGGATTGTTTTTTTTTCTTTTCTTTTTGAGTGAGCCATCCTGGGCCTTGGCTGGGCCACAGGCCATTTTTACCCCACCACACAAGCCCCCCACTCCTACGGGGATGCGGGAGTTAGCCGTGGAGGAGTGTTTCATCGTCGTGGAAATGGGATGGCGAACCGTTGAGCCTTCCTGAGAAGACTACCCTGGTGCTAGACAGAACCTCGAACTGGCAAGGGATTATGGGTCGGCAAGGGTGATGGCGAACCGTTGAGCCTTCCTGAGAAGACTACCCTGGTGTTGGACCGAACCTCGAGCTGGCGAGGGGTTATCGGTCGGCAAGGGTGTTGGCGAACCGTTGTGCCTTCTTGAGAAGACTACCCTGGTGCTAGACCGAACCTCGAGCTGGCGAGGGGTTATGGGTCGGCAAGGGCGATAGCGAACCATTGAGCCTTCCTGAGAAGACTACCCTGGTGCTGGACCGAACCTCGAGCTGGCGAGGGGTTATCGGTCGGCAAGGGTGATGGCGAACCGTTGTACCTTCCTGAGAAGACTACCCTGGTGCTGGACCGAACCTCGAGCTGGCGAGGGATTATGGGTCGGCAAGGGTGATGGCGAACCGTTGTGCCTTCCTAAGAAGACTACCCTGGTGCTGGACTGAACCTCGAGCTGGTGAGGGATTATGGGTCGGCAAGGGCGATGGCAAACCGTTGAGCCTTCCTGAGAAGACTACCCTGGTGCTGGACCGAACCTCGAGCTGGCGAGGGATTATCGGTCGGCAAGGATGATGGCGAACCGTAGTGCCTTCCTGAGAAGACTACCCTGGTGCTAGACCGAACCTCAAGCTGGCGAGGGATTATGGGTCGGCAAGGGTGATGGCGAACCGTAGTGCCTTCCTGAGAAGACTACCCTGGTGCTAGACCGAACCTCGAGCTGGCGAGGGATTATGGGTCGACAAGGGTGATGGCGAACCGTAGTGCCTTCCTGAGAAGACTACCCTGGTGCTAGACCGAACCTCGAGCTGGCGAGGGATTATGGGTCGGCAAGGGTGATGGCGAACCGTTGTGCCTTAGAAGGTTTGAGCGGGGCGGCCTGCTATCTCCACGGAGCATTAAAGGCAGACGCCAGTCCCTTGCAAAATTTTGACCCTGAGAGCGTTGGACGGGTGGTCACTCTATTGCCTTGTTCTTCTTCCGTTCCTGACGGCCTCGATGTGAGTGTCAGGGTCGGGGGAGAACAAGGCAGAAGGGATGGCTGCCGTAGTCCGGGCTCGGGGGACAAGGTGCTGCTAGGTTTTAACCCTGGGAACCTCGGACTGGTGGTGACTTTGTCGTCCAGATCCTTTTTCGGGTCAGACGGCCCTGACACGGCTGTTTGCCCGAGAAAGATCCGGACGGGAGGGGTATCAACCGAATTTCGGACCTGGGTCTGAGGAGCCTCGAATAGATGGGTCGTCTCCGATCTCTGTCTTCCTTCTGGTGCTGACGGTTTCTGATGGTTGTCATCCCAAAGGAGTTAGAGATGGGAGGTGGGCCAATCTGCTTTCCGATAGGGTTCTAGGCGATGGTGGCTTTCCTCCCACCCTCGAACAGTTCGGGGTTTCGGCTGCCGAGGCTGTAAGCCCCGAGTTGTTCGGGGGTGAGAGGGGAGCCGACCGAGCCCTGGAGCCCGGGGTGCCTGTCTAAGGACGATGCCTTAAATCTTAAGAAAAATTTTTCTCCGTCGAACACTTCATCCGAGCCGACCTCTGTGTGGTCTCCAACCGGCGCTAGGTGACGTAAGCAGCGCCAGTTTCGAGGATGACGTGGCGCGATTCTATTGGTGGCAGACGTGCGCTATTCGAGGAACAGTAATGCGAAAATCGAGGCATCACCTCCCCCTCTATAAATATCCCCCCCTCTTCCCCATTCTGTTCATTTCCTTTCTGCTGTCTTCTTAAAAAGAAATCAAACAATTTAGCGCTCGACTTGACTGTTTAGCAGCACCGACTCGTCAGTCCGAGGCAACACAAAGGTTAGTTTGTAAGTTTCTTTTTTTAGGCACAGATGTCTAGGGCTCAGTCTGGCTCGTCGGCGTCGACGTCGAGGGGGGAAGGGAACCCTGCCTTAAAATCGACTTCGTGGGAGGAGCCAGTGTTCGAGGAGGAGTCGGTACATGACGTGAAGCCTTCCGATTCGACTTCGTGGGAGGAGCCAGTATGTGAGGAGGAGCCGGTATACAACGTGAGGCCGTTACGCTTCCGGAACCCTTTCGTGGTGGAGAGTAGCGAATCTGAGGAGGCAAGTGACAGCTCTGATGTTTTGGAGATAGTGGGTACGGATTCCGAAGGGGAAGGTAGTGAAGGAGAAGGTGAAGCAGCCAAGGCTCGGACCAGAGGCACAGGAAGGGGCCCTAAGGTTCGGGGGGGTAGGTTCGTCCTCCACGCCGGCCGGCCTTGAGCGTTTGTCCACCCCCTCGCCAGAGAAGGCTCGGAAGAAGAGGGTGCCGAGAAAGAAAGGGATCAAGGCCGAGGGTTCGAGCAAGGCGCCGGTTGTTCGGAACTTGGTGACGGGGTCTCCAGCGCAGCCGGACCACTTCCGGCGGTACCCCGATGATCTTTCTGACACGGTGCTCTTTGGGGTCCAACCTTCTTCGCCGAGTCAGAAGATTGTAAAGATGGATTCGATTCCGACGGTACTGGAAGATGGTGACTTGGATGTTGCACGGTCGCATTTCCACATCGGGCCGGAGTATTAATTGATGCTGCCGAGCCTGACCCTTCATCCCACCGATCCTCTGTCGGAATGGTACTGCGTCTTCCCTGTAGACGCCTTCGGCTCCGGACTGAGGCTGCCGATGCATCCGTTCATTAAGGAGGTGCTCAACTGGGCGAAGCTGGCCCCGATGCAGTACGGGCCGAATTCGTGGAAGCAGATCATCTGCTTTGTGCTGCTCTGCGAGGAGCAGAATGTATCCCTCCGGCTGAATGTGTTCCGAGCGATGTTGGGGATCAGCTCGTCGGGAGAGTCGAAGGGGGTATACTATATCTCCCCTCGGGGTAAGGAGAAGGTGGTTCACAGCCATCCGAACTCAATTAAAGAGTGGAAGCGGAAATACCTCGTGATCCGGATCGAGGGGCTTTGGGACATCCCCACTCGGTGGAATTATTACAAGCCTCAGTTCAAAGCGCCGAGACCGAGGGATATGTCTGCCGAAGATTGGGGGTTTGTTGGGCGTCTGCGGCTGTCGCATAGCATCAGCTAGCCGAAGGTGACGGAGGGTCACTTGGCGAGCGTTGGACTGAGCCCGGCCATGCTTTGTATGTAGTTGTTTCTTTCTCTCGGTCTTATTGTTCTTTTGTGATCATTGTCCTTAATGGATCTTTTTGCAGGTATGGATCCAGAATCAATCAAGGCAAAGAGGCTCGCCATGAAGAAGCAGAAGGCCGAGGCGAAGGGGGACGCGATGAGGACGAGGGGGTCGTCCCAGGTGATCTCCGAGGCCCAAGACGAGCCTCCGGCCAAGTGGACACGCTCGGAGACAGGCAAGGTGGTGGTTGCTCTGAAGGGTTCGGACCCGGGCAAGGCTATTGATCTTGACAAGGGGAAGGGTCCCCTGGTGGGGTCAGAGGAAGAGGAGAGGTTGCGGCGACCGTGGGTGCCGGCTTGGTCGATCCGTGAGGGTGACAGCTTAACCCGAGGGCGCCAGGCCATCGAGGTGGCGGATAAGCTGGCTACCCCCCGGGACCGCTCGGAGATGAGAGCCGAGACCCTGGAGGACGCGTACACGTGCCTCGCGCAGGCTAATGTGCTGGTAAGTTTGCCGACCCCGCTTGCCTTGTGATTATGCCGTAAGGGAGGTTTTCTTAGTAGTGCTTGGTTACTGCAGGCGACCGTGCAGGGGTCCCACATGAGAGGCCTTTATGAGGCGGCCTTGGAGCGGGAGCGAGACCGGGCTGACAAGGTCTTGCAGGAGATGAAGGAGATGAAGATCGAACTCGAGGGCTCGCACAAGAGGGAGCAGAAGAAGAAGACCGAGTTCGACGCCAAGGAGGCAGAATGGGGGAAGAAGATGGCGGCTCTGAAGAAGAGGTTCGCAAAGGAGAAGGAGGAGTTGACTGAGGCGGGTCAGAACATGGTGATCAAGGCCCAGGACGAGTGTTATGCAAAGGCCCTCAGTCATGTGAGGCACTTCTACCCGACCATCGACCTGTCCAACTTTGACTACGACATGGAGGTCGAGGGGACACCGAAGACCCTTAATGAGGAGGGGCCCCAAGTCGAGGTACCGGCAGTCGACCCTCAAGTGAACCCGGCCGAGCTCGAGGTGGGGAAACAAGATGTTTAGCTTCGTTTTTGTTTTTTCTTTTCTTCCCATTGTATTTGCCGAACGCGGACTGGCCACCGCCTTTTTGTACACCGAACTTAATTTATAAAAGAGGATTTTTTGACTGGCCAAGTGTTTTGACCTCGGATATTTCCGAACCTCTTTGCATATGTGTCTTGAGTGATGGCTGGTCGGTCAGTACTTGGACGGAGTGGGCCTGGAAGTAAGGACGAAGTTTCCGGGCTGCCATGACCAAAGCATAGGCCACCTTCTCTATCTTTGCGTACCTTGTCTCTGCGGGGAGCAGGACTTTGCTCACATAATACAATGGTCTCTGAACTCCATCTTCTTCTCGGACGAGGACGGTGCTGAGGGCGCTATCCGAGGCGGACAGGTAGAGCCATAGTGGTTCGCCTGGCTCGGGCTTGCTGAGAAGAGGAGGGTTGGGGAGGTACTGCTTCAGCTGTTCAAAGGCTTCTTGTTGATGGGTATCCCACTCGAAGCCCCCTTTTCCGCGTAGGGCCTTGAAGAAGAGGAGAGACTTCTCCCCTGACTTGGAGAGGAAACGACCGATTGCAGCCAACCGGCCTGTAAGCCTCTGAACCTCCTTGACATTCCGGGGTGGGGCCATGTCAATAATAGCTTGGATTTTCTCGGGGTTCGCCTCGATGCCGCGCTGGCTGACGATGAACCCCAGGAATTTCCCAGTGGAGACGCCGAAGGCGCATTTAGCCGGGTTGAGCCTCATGTTGTGATGCCGGAGGGCTCCGAAGGCTTCCTCGAGGTCAGCGACGTGGTCCGGCCCAGCCCGGCTCTTGACGAGCATGTCGTCGACATAGACTTCCACGTTGCGGCCGATCAGGTATTTGAAGATTCTGTTGACGAGCCGTTGGTATGTGGCTCCTGCGTTTTTCAGCCCGAAGGACATAACGCGGTAATAAAAAAGATCCTGGTCGGTGACGAATGAGGTCTTGGTGATGTCCGGTGGAAACATCCGGATCTGATTGTACCTCGAGAATGTGTCCATGAAGGACAGTAGCTCATGCCCCGAGGTTGCGTCGATTAAGGCGTCGATGCGGGGGAGGAGGAAAGGATCTTTCGGACATGCCTTATTTAGATCCGTGAAGTCGATACAGATCCGCCAGCCCCCGGTTGCCTTCTTCACCATGACGACATTAGCCAACCACTCGGGGTAGCTGACTTCCTGAATAAATCGAGCGGACAAGAGTTTGTCGACCTCTGTCTTCATAATTTGCTGTCTCTCCGGGGCAAATTTGCGCCACTTCTGGATGACCGGCTTAGAGTCTGGGATGACGCTCAGCCGATGCATAATCAAGTCTTCGGAGATCCCGGGCATGTCGGATGGCTTCCAAGCGAAGAGATCAACGTTGTGGCGGATGCAGGCGATTATGCCTGGCTTCAAGTCCTCGGGGAGCGAGCGGCTCACCCGGAACCATTTCGATTCGTCCTCAGTGCCGAACGGGACCTCCTCCAGTTCGTCGACAGGCTCGGGAGCGGGGCCATCCCTCTCGGGTTCGAGCTCAACGGCGTCGAGGGGGAACACACCCCCTCCGACGGCGGTCATGTAGCACGACCGCGCTGCTTCCTGGCTACCTCGGACTATGCCAACCCCTTGCGGGGTGGGAAATTTAAGTTTCAGATGGTAAGCTGAAGGTACCGCTTGAAGAGAGCATAGTCCGGGTCGGCCGAGTATGGCGTTGTAAGCCGCCTTGACGTTTACCACCATGAAGTCCATGGACTCAGTCCTCTTGACAGGAGCCGATCCTGCGGTAACGTCGAGAGTAACAATCCCTTCTATTACGACAGGGACGCCGGAGAACCCATGCAAGGTGTATCCGGCTAGCTTGAGTTTGCCTCTGGGCAGCTTGAGATTCTCGAAGGCTTCGAGGAAGAGAATATTTACCGAGCTGCCGTTGTCGACGAGGATTCGGCGAACCTCACAATTAGCCATGTGGAGGCTAATGACGAGGGCATCGCAATGAGGGAGGCGAATGCCTTCGAGGTCCTTTCCGGAGAAAGAGACAGGTACCGGCTGCAACCTGGGTGAGGGGTTGTCCTGGACAGTATTCACCTCTCGGATGAAGGCTCTCCGAGAGGTATTTGACTCTCCCCCCATTGGTCCTCCATGGACACAGTGTAAAATGGCCGGCATGCCTGCGGCTCCTTCGGGCGAGCGATCCCGATCCTGGATACGGTTCGGAATGGGGGTCGGAGGCGAAGGCCTCCGGTTCCTCATATCCCGCCGATCCCGTAGGCCTTCTCTGGTGAATTCTCGGAGGTACCCTCGTGAGATGAGGGCCTCAATCTCGTCTTTCAGGGCCCGACATTAGTCGGTTTCGTGTCCATGATCTCTGTGGAACCGACAGTAGAAGCGCTGATCTCGCTTCTTGTTGTTACTTGGTCGGGGAAGTAGTCGGACAAGGCCTTTGTCTTCGATTTCTAAGAGGATAGCGGCCACGTTGTGTGTCAGGGGAGTGTACCTCTCGAAGCGAGGGACCGGAGGTGCCCTCTTCACGGCGACTCCTTCCTTTGCCGCTTTCTTGGCAGGCTCGACCTCATCGACCCTGCGCTTGCCCTTCCCCGCGACTTCTTTGCTGCCCTCTGGGTTAAGAGCTTCTTCAGCTCATATGTACTTCTCGACCCGGTTGAGAAGGTCAGGGAAGTCCAGAGGTGGCCTCTTTGCCAAGGAGACCTTTAGCTGGTTGTGCCGGACATTGTGTCGGAAAGCTGCCGAGGCGACCCCTGCGTCGAGGGCAGAGACGGATCTGACCTCGGTTGTGAACCTCTTGACGAAGTTACGGAGCGACTCCCCCTCCCTCTGGGTGAGGTCGAGCAGGGAAGCACTCATTCTTTCAGCCTTTCGGCTGGTGATGAAGTGGGCCAGGAAGCTGGCTTCCAGCTAGTCGAACGAGAAGATCGAGCCAGGGGAGAGTTTGGAGAACCAATCCCTGGCCGGACCCCAGAGGGTGGCCGGGAAGGCTCGGCACAGCAGGGGATCCGAAGCGCTGTGAATCATCATGAGGGTTTTGAAGCCCTCCATGTGATCAGCTGGATCACCCTCACCGTTGTAAGTCTCGAACTGCGGAGGCCGAAAGTTCCGGGGGATCTCTGCTTCTATGATGTTGACGGAAAATGGAGGTCGAGAAGGTCCACGACCTTGGACTAGGTTGGGATTCCCGTCGCCGATGCGCTCGAGGCGATTCTCCATCTCTAGGAGGCGTCAGAGCACCTCGTCTGTGCGCTCAGGAGGGGGGGTCGGTGCACGAGTGTGACTTCTCCCTTCGCTCATTTGAGGGGGTCGGCCATAGGTTGCGGACCTTGGTGCCCCATGGAGGGCCTCCATGATTTCATCTCTGAAGCTTCTGAACTCGGCCCTGGTGACCGCACCATGGTCGGAAGGGTCGGGTCGGGGCATAGGAATTCGGCTGATGCGGCTGAGTGCCGACGGCCTGTCCCCTTGCGCAGGCCTGGAATGGTTCGGGGCCGAGTTGGAAGCGGTCCCTCCCCTAGCCTGGCTAGCCCTTCTGTTCTGAATGACCCGACGAAGGTCGGGTTCGGCGACACGTGAAACGCTTCGTTGGGGTCCGGGGTTATCACCTGGATTGTTTGATGCTTGCCCTCCGTCGAGGGCCCCCTCGGGAGGAGGCCCGTCTGGTCAGGCGGAACGGGCCGATCTTCGGGCTCGGGGAGCCATGGGAGATCGGGTCGAGGGAGAGCGTGGTGGCGAGGCTCGGACTGTCGTCCGTACCGGATAAAGGTTTTCCACAGACGGCGCCAACCTGATGCTGCTTGTTTTTGGTCGCAGTGTGGGTGCACCAGGTGTGAGTTCGGACTCAATTTGTAATGAGGGAAGAGTACGGTGCCGGACGATGAGCGAGAGGCTCGCTTCGGTGCTTGAGGATCGGCTCGGATGGCCTCGCCTCGAGTACCTGCAGACGGTCCTGAAACACCGGGGTTTATCCCGGTGGTGGACCCTCCGACGATCTAGTCAGTCTCTGTGAGAGAGTAGCAATAACTAGGGGAATTTAGGTGGCAAAGATTGATTACCTGAAAAGGTGGGTGAGGGTCTGGTATTTATAGGGAATTCCAACCGGGTTTGGATCCGCTTGGGAGCCGGGTCTGAACCCGAAAGCCCATGGGCCTAACGTGGCAGGAGGCCCAGGGGGTTCAGGGCGGACGTGGCAGTGCCAAGAGTGGTATAGGGCTGACGTGGCAAAGCCTAGGTGGTATTTGGAGCTGACATGGCTGATCATGGGGCTCCTGTGCTTCTGGGGGAATCAGATGGCCTAGGTTGTGACAGGTCATCCTCATTCCTTGCCAGGCTGGGCGGACGGCCCGTGGGGCTGTCGCGGATCGGAGGCCGAGGGCCATCGAGGCTCGTCGGATACGAGGAGACCAGTTCTGTGGGGGTGAATTTACTGCTCGGTGCCGAGGATGTAGTGGTCCGGGACCGAGCCGGATTGTTTTTTTCTTTTCTTTTTGAGTGAGCCATCCTGGGCCTTGGCTGGGCCACAGGCCATTTTTACCCCACCACAGCCCCGTAGTGTGATGGTGGCTGGCGAATTGTTTCCCAGAATACAACTGTACCTTCTATGAAGAGCAGCACCCTTGCTTCAGAGCTTCAGCGAACTTCTGTCTGTGGTGTACTCTCAGTTGACACAGAGGAGAAGAAGAAGAAGAAGAAGAAGAATAAAAAAATACTGACTCTGTAAAAGACTCTGTCTGGATTTTGTGTCTTTTATAAAGAAGATGGAGACTGGACTGGAGACTCTTCAGAGGCCCATTACTCTGGAACACCAGAGTAATGGAGACTCTTCAGATTCATAACTAGTGAGCCATTACTCTGCTGTTACAGAGTAATGGTACCAGTTACTGAATCTGAAAAGCCTTATTAGGTCAGTAGGGGAAAAGTTTTTGTCTGGGCAAAAAAAAAAAATTAAGCCAGACCAGACCAAGCCGAGCCGAAGCCGAAGCCGGGCCGGGCGCGCGAGCGTGTGTGTTTGTCATTTTGGCTAAATCCTCTCTCCACTACACGTTAGTGGTAACCCCCAGGCCACGCCCTTTAGTCTAGTTTTCTAGTATATATACTAGAAAAAATCTTTCCCAATTTTCGATATGGGACTATCAATTTTCTCCAAGCTGCCAAGTTAGTACATTTCACGTACCCAACTTTGGACCAACATTTCTCATTCATACGGAATTCGTTTTTGGCAAGTGAGTACACTACGGAATAGTACTCGTCGAGAGGATCGCAATCCACTCATTTTCTGGTGCCGCCGGTGGCCGGAGCATGCCGGAATCTGGCCCGAAACACTGCAAAAATTAATTCCAACAATCCCCCACATGAATGGAAATTACCATACCATGTAATCCAGACACGACAGAGAAACAAAAACATGACAGAAAAACTCTGAAAGTACAATCGAAAAATCACTGCATCAGGAATGGTAGTAATTTTTCAACTTTGAACCACCCTTAGTAATTAGCTATCGGATTCACATGACCAGGTAGTGATCATGATGTCTTGAACTACCCGGGCTTTGATGTGAACCTAGACAATAACTATCACACAGTTTTATCTCCTCACAGAACTAAGTTCACTTGTTGTGTTCATTTTTGCCTTGAACATCCCTGGTTAATCGTAAGTGAACTTAGAGAATGTAGCCTCTCTTCATTCTCCTAGAAACGGCTCCATTTCACACTCACAAGGTGATTGTCCATAAAGAGTATCCTGCTATACCCCACTTTTATTTCAAAGCTATGGGAATCATTAAAAGCCAAACTTATCCTAACTCTTTGTAGGCAGCACTGTTTTATCATCCTAAGAGTGGGTATGAGATTTTAATCTCTCAGTGCTCCCGTCGATTCAACAAGATTTAGTTGTCCCTTTAAACCTAGATCTTGGGATCTCCAATTTCTAGGTAGGGTTTCCATCAAGTATCCTCTTTCGTCATAGGCTTTAAAGCCATTCCTCTTGATGATCTCACAACCTGCTCTCGCAACAGATATTTAGTAAATGGATCCGCTAGGTTGTCGATCGATTTTATATATTCTATAGAGATTACTCCATTTGAGAGCAGTTGTCTAATGGTTTTGTGTCGCCTTCTGATATGACGAGACTTACCATTATACATACAATTCAGTGCCCGTGCTATAGCCGATTGGCTGTCACAGTATACACATAAAGCAGGCACTGATTTTTTCCACATAGGAATATCCTCTAAAAAGTTTCGAAGCCATTCTGCTTCCTCTGCCGCTTTGTCTAAAGCAATAAACTCAGATTCCATGGTGGATCTAGCCAATAGCGTTTGTTTAGAGGATTTCCATGAAATAGCTGCACCACCAAGTGTGAAGACATATCCACTTGTGGATTTTGAGTTCTTGGTGTCCGATATCCAGTTGGCATCACTGTAGCTTTCTAGTACTGCTGGATATCTGGTGTAATGCAGCGCATAACTCTGAGTATATCTCAAATAGTTCAATACTCTAGTTATTCCTTTCCAGTGACTTCGTCCTGGATTACTCGTGTATCGACTCAGTACATTTACCGAATGTGCTAGGTCCGGTCTTGTACAATTTGTTAGGTACATCAGACTACCGATTATACGTGCATATTCCAGTTGTGATATGCTTTTGCCTGTGTTTTTGAACAAGTGAAGACTTGGATTGACGAGACTTTTTGCTGTCCCATTGGAGTAATTCTTGAATCTTTCAAGTACTTTCTCAGCATAATGAGCTTGAGACAAAGTAATTTCCTCAGATGATCTAGAAACTTTGATTCCTAGTATGACATCTGTAACTCTCAAATCTTTCATGTCAAACTTTCCACTCATCATGCTCTTAGTTTGTTTGATAATGTCGTTATTGCTTCCAATAATGAGCATGTCGTCTACGTACAGACATACCAGAATGTATCCATTTGGAGTATCTTTGATGTAGATACACTTATCGCATTCATTTATTTTGAAATTATTTGACATCATAACATTGTCAAATTTTGCATGCTACTGCTTTGGAGCTTGTTTCAGGCTGTATAGAGATTTTACAAGCCTGCACACCTTGTTTTCCTGTCCAGGAACTACGTAACCCTCAGGTTGTTTTATGTATATTTCTTCTTCTAAGTCCCCATTTAGAAATACAGTTTTAACATCCATTTGATGTATTTTCAGGTTACGTAGAGCTGCAATAACTATCAACATTCTTATGGATATTATTCTTGTAACTGGGGAATATATATCGAAGAAATCTAGGCCTTCCTTTTGCCTAAATCCTTGTACCACAAGTCTAGCCTTATACTTCTCTATTGAACCATCTGGTTTTAATTTTTGTTTGAAAATTCATTTGCATCCTAGAACTTTACATCCAGAAGGCAAGTCGACTAACTCCCATGTATGATTTTGCATAATAGAGTCTATTTCACTTTTGATTGCTTCCTTCCACATAGGAGCATCAGGTATAGACATGGCTTCCTTGAAAGTTCTGGGCTCATTCTCTAACAGAAAGGCCGTTACAAAGTCAGGACCAAATGATTTTGATGTTCTAGCCCGTTTACTTCGTCTAGGCTCATCAGTATCATGTTCTGGTTCATCAACTGAAGTGCTTGCATTCCCTTGTTCACGTGTACGTTTGGGATACGTAGTATCATTGTACGGAAACACGTGTTCAAAGAAGGAAGCATTCCTTGATTCCATTATTGAATTCACATGGATATCCGGTATATCTGATTTGTATGCCAATAACCGATATGCACTACTGTTGTGTGCATAGCCTATGAATATGCAATCAATCGTCTTAGGTCCGATGGTGACCTGTTTTGGGTTTGGTACTGCCACTTTTGCTAGACACCCCCACACTTTGAGGTATTTATACGAAGGAAAGTTACCTTTCTACAGTTCATATGGTGTCTTGCCAGTTTTGTGAGGTATTTTATTGAGACTGTAGTTGGCAGTCAGCAACGCTTCCCCCCACATGTTTTGGGGTAAGCCAGAATTCAACAACAAGGCATTCATCATCTCCTTTAGAGTTCGGTTCTTGCGCTCGGCAGTACCGTTTGATTCGGATGAGTAAGGAGCAGTTGTCTGATGAACTATTCCATGTTCTGAGCAGAACATGTTAATTGGTGCATCATATTCTCCTCCTCTATCACTTCTAACGATTTTAATCGTTTTGCCAAGTTGATTCTCAACCTCAAGTTTATATTCTTTGAATTTATCCAAAGCCTCATTTTTGCTATGTAACAAATATACATAACAGAATTTTGTGCAATCGTCTATGAAAGTCACAAAGTACTTTTTGCCACCTCTGGTCTGCACATATTTTAAATCACACAGATCCGTGTGAATTAGACCTAGAGTTTATGTGTTTCTTTCTACAGAACGTGATGGAGTTTTAGTGAGTTTGGCCTCCGTGCAAACTTCACATTTTTCGGAGTTATCTACCTTAAATTTTTGTAGCAAATTCATGTTAATTAATCTACGCATAGAATTGACATTAATATGGCCTAGTCTTTCATGCCAAACAGAGGAAGACTCAACAACATAGGTAATAGGAGTTATTTCATTAACATTGGGAACAGCAGGAACAATAGTTTTAGGGATGACTGTCATTAATTAAACTTGAGCATTTCATCCTTTACATATTCTTTACCCAAGTATACCCCATTCTTAGACAATACAAAATTATCAGAAACAAGAACAACCTTAAACCCATTCTTGCTTAGCAAAGAACCTGATATCAAGTTCTTTCTAATGTCTGGAACATGCAGCACATTTGTGAGTGTTAGTTCTTTGCCTGAAGTCATTTTCAGCACTATCTTTCCCGTTCCTTCAATTTTGGAGGTGGAAGAGTTTTCCATGAACAGCTGTTCATCTTTGTTGCACTTCGGGTATGAAGTGAACATTTCTTTGTCCGAGCAGATATGCTTGGTGGCCCCAGTATTGTACCACCATTCACGAGGATTGCTCCTCACAACATTTACCTCTGATACTACAGCACAGAGGTCCAGGTCCGAGAGACCAATGGACAAGTTCTCAGCTATGTGTGCGTGGGATTTTTCATTCCCTTTTACATGTTCTGTTCTTGAACAATTACTGTACTTGTTGCGGCACTCATAAATTTTGTGCCCCAGCTTACCACACTTGTGGTATTTCCCAGCAAACCTCTTTGCAAGAGTTCTTTTGTTGGAGGCCTGTGGCAGAAACTTTCTCTTCTTGCCCTTCTATTCGTGCTCCACCACGTTGGCCTTTTGTATGGACTGATTTCCATAGGACCTGTTAGTCTTGCGATTCTCCTCTTCGATCCGCAACCTGACAATTAGGTCTTCAAGAGACATCTCATTTCGCTTGTGTTTGAGCTAGTTCTTGAAGTCTTTTTATCTAGGTGGAAGTTTTTCGATGAACGCTGCAACCTGGAATGGTTCACATAGCATCATGTTCTCTGTAGCAATGTCGTGCATTATAACCTGCAGTTCTTGGACTTGACTCACAACAGTTTTGGAGTCAATCATCTTGTAGTCCAGAAATTTACCGACCACAAACTTCTTGGACCCGGCGTCTTCTATTTTGTACTTCTTTTCCAAGGACCCCCACAGGAGTTTGGACGTCTTGAAGACACAGTAGACGTTGTACAGGGGGTTTGCCAAGCCATTCAGGATGTAGTTCTTGCAGAGGTAGTCTCCCTGAGTCCACGCATCAACTGCAGCAATGGAGTGTGCATCCATTGGTGCCAGCATTGGGGCAGATTCAGTGAGGAATCTGTCCAGCTTCAATGTGGTCAGGTAGAACTGCATCTTCCCTTGCCACTTCTTAAATCCAGTTTCATTAAACTTCTTTAGTTTTTCTCCCACGGTTATGTGCGTGGTCAGAACGACCGAATGTGTCGCAACCGATTGTGCAGTCACATTTTGGGTCACCGGTGTTTCGGTACTGATAAGCCCATTGGCAATATCAGTTTGTGTGTTTTCCATATTTTTATCTGACATAGTTTGAAATAGAAATTGTTAGGAGTTTTTTCCGAATTGATAACACCACCTGTAAATAAACTTCACAAAACTGTTAGAATCAGTGAGGAAAAAATTCTGCTTTAAGATTGTTAGAACCCGATTTTATAAATAAGGAAAAAATCCCAACAGCAATTGCGAAGAACTGAAATACAGGAAATAAAACAGTAAACGAAAGACTTGCACAGAGTCGAGACTGAGAATCTTTCTCCGTAAAGCAGAATTCGCCCCGTAGTGTGACAGTGGCTGGCGAATTGCTTCCCAGGATACAACTGTACCTTTTCTGAAAAGCAGCACCCTTGCTTCAGAACTTCAGTGAACTGCTGTCTGTGATGTACTCTCAATTGACACAGAGGAGAAGAAGAAGAAGAAGAATAAAAAAAATACTGACTCTGTAAAAGACTCTGTCTGGATTTTTTGTCTTTTATAAAGAAGATGGAGACTGGACTGGAGACTCTTCAGAAGCCCATTACTCTGTAACAGCAGAGTAATGGAAACTCTTTAACTAGTGAGCCATTACTCTGCTGTTACAGAGTAATTGTACCAGTTACTGAATCTGAAAAGCCTTATCAGGTCAGTAGGGGAAAAGTTTTTGTCTGGGCAAAAAAAAAAAAATTTAAGCCAGACCAGACCAAGTCGAGCCGAAGCCGGGCCGGGCCGGGTGCGCGAGCGTGTGTGTTTGTCATTTTGGCTAAGTCCTTTCTCCACTACACGTTAGTGGTAACCCCCAGGCCACGCCCTTTAGTCCAGTTTTCTAGTATATATACTAGAAAAAATCTTTCCCAATTTTCGATATGGGACTATCCATTTTCTCCAAGTTACCAAGTTAGTACATTTCAAGTACCTAACTTTGGACCAACATTTCTCATTCATACGGAATTCGTTTTTGGCAAGTGAGTACACTACGGAATAGTACTCGTCGAGAGGATCGCAATCCACTCATTTTTCGGCGCCGCCGGTGGCCAGAGCCTATCGGAATCCGGCCCGAAAAATTGCAAAAATTAATTCCAACAATGATTATCAGGTAAAACTAACCCAGCGGGCTTCAACCAGCTCAGGCCCAGGGGCAAACAGGTCCAATTCGACCAATTAGGATCTCAGACCCGTTTACCCTTACCTATAAAAACCAGACCTCCTCCTCACTTAGAAATGTAATAAACTTTTTCCCACCTAAACCCTAGCTACTGTTACTTTCTCAGTGACTGACTAGATCATCTGAGGGTCTATCACCGGGACTTCTCCCGGTGTTTCTAGGCAGTGTTCAGGTACAAAAGACTGAGCCGAACCTCAAAGATCCGAGCCGAGCACCCGGCCTTTACCTCTCTCCTGCTACTCCCGAGCTGGTCCTACAGCCTAGATCATATCAAAGCCAGCACCGCATCTTACGCTACAAAAATTACAAGAACTTACACCTATTGCCCCCACACCCCAAAAACAAATAGCATCAGGTTGGCGCTGTCTGTGGGAACTTTCAGTATTGAAGCCATCCGATCCCTGCCAGGGACGTCATCCCAAAGTCAAGCTCTTACATGGCTCCTAAAGCTAGAAGGGCCATCGCCTCTGGATGTCATCCAGATCCTCCTCCCCTTCACAGCCGCACTGTCGCCTAGGGCTCTAACTAATAGCAGGTCGAGGGTGAGGCCAGATCCGGGCCGGGCGCTTCTCATTCGGTAGGGACTGATTTACGGCGCGTCATCCTGAATCGGCAAGCCAGTAGAACAAGGGGAGGGGCCGCTTCCAACTCGGTCCCCCACCATCACAGGCAGCCATCCCTGGAACGGGAACTAGGATATAGCCACACGCCCTGGGGGCCTCCATCCCTGTGTGACCCGGTGGAGCAAGCCCCAGTCACAAGGGCCGAGTTCCAAAACTTTCGGAACGAGGTCCTCCAGGCAATCTGAGGTGGCCCTGGAACCGAGCCGCTCGACAACTCCTATCCCCGGTCAGAAGCCAGAGGCATCGAATCTCATGCATCTACCCACCCCATATAACAGGAAGACACCGTCCTTCGATGCCTACAGGAGATGGAGAACCGCCTCGCCCATCTCGGCGACGGCGGGCCGATGCCAGGACATGGTTATAGGCCGACTCGACCCCCATTCTCCATTCAAATCTTGGAAGCCGAGATCCCCATAAATTTCAGGCCTCCCCAATTCGAGACGTACAACGGCAATGGTGATCCTGCTGATCACATGGAAACGTTTAAAACCCTCATAATGATTAACAGTGCTTCGGATCCCCTCCTATGCCGCACTTTCCCTGCCAAACTTCGAGGACCGGCTCGGGAATGGTTCTCAAAATTCTTCCCCGGCTCGATCTTCTCACTCAACCAGTTAGAAGCAAACTTCCTGGCTCACTTCGTGACCAGCTGGAAGGTCAAGAAGACAAGCGCATCCCTTCTAGACCTCAGACAGAAGGAAGGGGAGCCACTCTACGAGTTCGTTCGGAGGTTCACCGCTGAGGCGAGGTCTATTTCCTCTCTCGACGCGAGCGTCGCTTCCGTAGCTTTCCGACACAACGTTCGCCACGGCCAGCTTAAGACTTCCTTAGCCGAAAAACCACCCATCGACTTCCCTGACCTACTCAACAGGGTCGAGAAGTACTATCACGCCCCACTTTCCAAAAGGAATACAGAATATGGTACACGACTAAGCCCAGCGGATAGTTTTCACCATCCGTAAGCTGTACGGATCTGCTTGACTCATTATAACGGTAAATATAACAGTATACTCTAACCAAGCATGCAAAAACAATCATATCTCAACAGTATTTATTGCATAAATAATAAATATCCCAATAAATACTAGATCCGAAATAAAACAATAATCCTGAACAATAAGTGTAACGCCCCGGATCTCCGTTACCGGGCATCCGTGATGCAATCAGAATCTTAACCTTCAAATGCATATCAACACAGTAATAACACAGAAATTTAATTTTTTTTTATTGCCAAATAAGGTCATTATATCATCAATTTCAACCAATATTTTGTTCTTGAACAAGAATACAAATTACATTAACTCATTACATCTTATTACAAAATATTTTCCAACTCCTCTTGTAAAGCTATCAGCTGTCTCCCGGAATGGCAGTCAATTGATCGCCGCCAAAACTATGCTGAGTGGTTAATCTGCTTTCCTGGGACTTGCTCCTCGGCTTGAGTATTATGCTGCGCGACTCTGATATTTCTACACCTGCTCGAAAGGTAGGACCGGTACCTAAAAGGTGGGGAACGTCAGTAATTCTACTGACGCAATTCTGATAAGAAACAGTGATCTCCAAACTGGCAACCATAAACCATCTTGAATGGAAAAAGAAACGTGCATCCTAATTCCCTAGTGTTCGTGTATACCATGACCGAACAACTAAATACACCAGTCACATGCCTTATTCTAATGTAAGCAAGACTTTGAAACTCTGGATCTGCATGCATCCCATACTACATACGTTCCAAAATCAAGCATGACTTAATCTAATGCACAAAACAAGAAATGTACATGATGCACCTACTCTAATGCAATTCATTTGGGAACGTATGCATCCCATACTACATACTTCCCCAAAATCTACTTCAATAGAAACGTATGCATCCCATACTACATACTTTCCAAAGAGTTCGCCTCTCTTGATTGTATGCTTCAATCTCTCGCCATGCATCCTACTCTTGTACTCATCCTGTTTCCAATAGATTTCCGTATCTGAGGAGGTTGCAGTCATTCGGTCTAATCCGTTACTGCAGTCCCTAAAGTGGTGGTCGTGTTTGCCACTTAGTACTAGCGCACGGGCATCACTCAAAAAGTCGTGAAAAACCTTCCAGTACAAAACCATGTACCCATGACGTCAAGATAATAAACAACACCTACATGCATAGGAACACAACGGTCTCGAGGGTCAAATCCCATTCCTTACCCCAGCTCTTTGGAAATTAACAGATCGAGATACGGGACTCGTGAACCCAAAATCTGAGAGCCAAATCTGTATCCCTAAAACAGGAAAAGTACACACCCGACTATGATCTGCTAGTACTAATGCAATGTACATACCCCTAATATACCACTCTAATCCAAGACTCACACTAACCATTCAGGTAACATAAAGGGTTCCTCCCATAATCCTGCCTATCGACTCGCCGCCCCGGCGACACAATGTCCTATTCGCCACTTCCCCTAACTTGGAATTCGTCCCTCACCATGGCCCGCGTTCATCCTTAACCGGCATGAATACAACTCGACGGCACCAATTTGGACGTCCAACGCCTCGGCGGAAGTCACATTTAGGGACGATAGACGTAGGGTATCACCCTACCCTTGTGACTAACTCGAGTCACAACATCCACAGCAAGAGTCAACACGAACAAACCAGCAATAGACACCATTCATCCCCAAACAACGAGTCATCAACTCTTAGGTACACAAGGGGAAAGGTTCTCTCAACACTTAGTCAAAATCATGACTAAACAAACTATGGTGTTTCTACCTGAACTTAAAATGATCATAACTTACACAATACAACTCAGGTCTGGGTGTTCAAGCCTAATATAGAAAGGTAAAGATCTAGGCTAAAACTCTCTAGTTGATCATCACCTCAGATCCAGTCATCTAAATTCTCAAAATAGCCTCACAAACCTCAGCCTGTGTACTTCTTGTACACTGGCTACACCTTATCGATAGCATAAAACTCTACCTGCTCATCGGAAGGTTACAAATCTAGGTTCTATGGAAAGGTGTGAATGTCCTCTACAACTTCCTAGTTGGTCACCAATCCCAATTGTTTCATATGATTACCCTAAAACAGTCATCTCTCTCAGGTATACAAAACCACACACAAAACATTACTCAAAACAGAGCCTATAGCTCAAAATCTAGTTTCTGTCCAATCTTGCAAAAATCATATTTATTAATCTACTCACAAGAATTTCTTAAAATAGGGCTTTTTGGAAAGCTCAAGATGTCTACAAAAATTTCCTAGTTGTACACTTTCTCAAACTCTGCTCTCACAGAGCCACAAAAGTTCCATCTTATCAGAGTGTCAATCTTGACTGAGTTATGTACAGTACATGCTAAAATATTCATAATAAATCACATGCATAACCAATGGTCATCAAATTTGCATTTTTAGAACTAGACATCATCATGTATAACATGAAAAAAGGTTCACATCCAAATACCAAGTATTCAAGGAGTTCTATCTGTTATAAACATGCATAAAAGTTCTGATGTTCTTCAGTTACTGTCTTGACTACTCTTGATTAATTAATTTTGAATATGCATAAATTTCCGTCCAAATAATTCCATGTTTTTCTGTAGAGTCCAGATGCATGCAAGATAACATGGTAAAAATTTCAGAAGTAGATCATATCTCAATTAATTCTAAGAATTCTCACAAGTTTAGTTGTTACAATAGACAGCCCCAGTCTCTGCCTCACGACTTAGTCCTCAAAATGAATTTTATTAAAATATCAAATAACATCAAAAAAATCCGAAATAAATCATGTAGCTTCTAGACATACATGAGATCATTCTGTGAAAATTTTAAGATCAAATTCCAATTATTTTATTCTTTGAAAATTCGGGAACATAGCATGCAGATCATGTTTTCTATTTCCATTTTCAGATTCTAACAATCTATTCCTAATCACCCATTCTCATAGATATTACTACTTGATTCATGCAAGAAAAATCAAACAAGAGAGACAAGACTAAAGTTCAGAGAACTCCCTACACTTGGTTGGCTTGAGAAGATGAGATTTATCTTGGGCTCCCACCTTTAAATCCTACTCCAAAAGCTTGAGAACACTCCTTCCTTTTGGCTCCTTTCACTCTCTCCATTTTTTTTTCTTCTGAAATTTCAGAGCTCATGAGAGTGAGAAGGGGGTTTTTATCAAGATAGGAGGAGTGAGGGTGAGAGGGGGGGGGGGGGGGGGGGTGGAGTTCGGCCAAATAGGGGGGGTAGGGGGCGAGGTGGCAAGTGGTATTTCCCCAAACAATGGTTTCTAGCCCCTTGTTTTAGAATGGAAGTTTGGCTGAAATTTTTGGTCTTGATCAAGCTCTAGATGAGAGATGAGAGGTTAAATCTGAGTGCATGCAAAGAGTATCCATTGTAGTACCATACAATTACATATTTTCATATGCACCGCACTCAAAACTAGTGTATGTACTAGTATCGGTCATTCTCATTCTCGTGTATCATCAAGAACGTAACCACCCACATGAACTGCCCCGCAAACATAAACGCACTCCATCATTCATACATATACAATCAAGCAAACACTGTAATATATATATATATATATATATATATATATATATATATATATATATATATATATATATATATATATATATATAGTTAGTCTATTAAGAGATGGAGAGCTGGATGCCTTATCTGAGCTGGAAGTGATCAGCCGTCTGATCGAACTTGATCAAGATCGGACGGCTGATCTCCCCTCCGCTTTCTCTTCAGATTTTAAGAGGGGTAAAAGGGGTATACCCCTTATCTCAAAGCCAGATCGCGTATACCCCTTCGATTCCTTATCCCGCTTTCTCTCTTCTCTCCCGCTCTCTCTCTCTCGTTCCAAACCCTAATCCCCCTCTCTCCCGCTCTCGAATCCCGCTCTCGATCTGTGTTTGCTCTCTTTGGATTCCTCTCTTCTCTTCTCACCCTATCTGAAGAGATCGGCACCTTCGAGCACCCTAATCGAAGGTCTCTTCGAAACCCTAATCGGCACCTTCGCTCCTCTCCCGCTATCTTTCTTCCTCACCTGTGACAAACCCTACCCCTACCATGAATCGAGTATAACCCTTCGATTCCTTATCGACTAAGCCTACCTCTCTTCTCTCTTCTCTCCCGCTCTCTCTCGTTCCAAACCTTAATCCCCCTCTCCCCGGCTGAGCTTCCCTCCGCCTTTCTCTTCAGATTTTAAGAGGGTTAAAAGGGGTATACCCCTTATCTCACAGCAGATCGCGTAAACCACTTCGATTCCTTATCGATTAAAGCATCGATTGGAGTAGAGCTTTGGTCTGAATGTCTCATCGATCGGAGGTGGAACTGATCAGCCGTCTGATCTCTCATATTCCAGAGGGAAGTATTTGACTCTCATAAATGCTTTAATGATATCTGTTTAATTTCTTGCATTTTCTTTCGGTTTTGTTCGTAGGCAATGATGAGAATGATTTGGATATTAGTTGGTTAAAATATTTTGGGCCATTGAAATTATGGTTTCGAAGAGATTTTTGATTGTGTACCATGATATTTATTCAAAGTTGAGTACACACCTGGGGTTTGAGCGGGAGAGAAGAGATGAAGGCTTGAAAGTATCAATTTTTGAGTTTTAACAATAGCTCAATTCACATAAATTTTGGGCACGGATGACTCACAATGGTTTAGGCAGTGATGCAAAACACTTTATGATCTGAATAATTATTTCAATCCTGTTTTAAGTATTCTTGATTATATATCTATCATATTCTAGTTGGCGTGGCAGTCCAATGCAGCCCTACTTATGATTACTGTTTTCTGAGCCTATAATAAACCCCCCCCGCTCCCGATAAGGCATTCAGTTCCCCAGCTCTTAATAGACTTACTCTATATATGATCTGCACAGTTGATGATAAGCTCCAACCAACATAGACAGAACATGAAGTATCAAATTTTTTCAGCCCAGAACAAACACAAACAGATCATGAAGTATACAAAAACAAACTGTATATTAGGCAGTGATGCTAAACACTTTATGATCTGAATACTTATTTCAATTTGTTGTATATATTGTTGATTATATATCTATCATATCCTAGTTGGCGCGGCACCCCAATTGCAGCCCTAGTTATGGATAGTCTGTTCTGAGCCTACTTGATTGTGGATAGACAGAGCATGAAGTATGCAAAATTTGTAATGCTCCAAACAACAGAAAACTAGATTTAAAATCTGAAGAGAAAGCGGAGGGAAGATCAGCCGTCCGATCTTGATCAAGTTCGATCAGACGGCTGATCACTTCCAGCTCAGATAAGGAGCTCAGCTTTCCATCTCTTAATAGACTTATAGAGTAAGTCTATTAAGAGATGGAAAGCTGAGCTCCTTATCTGAGCTGGAACTGATCAGCCGTCTGATCGAACTTGATCAAGATGGTGTAGGCCGTGATGCAATACAGTTTATGATCTGAATATTTACTTCAGGATTGTTGTATTTATTCTTGATTGTATATCTATCATATCATAGTTGGCGTGACACCCCAATGCAGCCCTAGGTATGAATAGTCTGTTCTGAGCCTACTAGTATTATTTCAACCACATTTATAGTTTCTGTTGTTCAGTATGAGCATAACAAATTTTGCATTCTACATGCTCTGTCTGTGTTTGTTCCCAACTCACAAATTTTGCTTGCTTCATGATCTATCTGTGTCTGTACTGGGCTGATAAAATCTTTAAAGAACATGCTCTATACATCATGATCTGTTTGTGCTTATTCTTGGCTGTTTTAAATTTTTATACTTCATGCTCAATCAGTGTTTGCTCTGGTCTGGAGAAAAAAATGAGACTTTATGTTCAGTCTGTGTTGTTTATGAGCTTCACAAATTTTGCCACTTCAGGGTCTGCCTGTGCTTGTTCTTGGCTGTTTAAAATTTTTATACCTCATGCTCCATTTGTGTTTGCTCTGGTCTGCCAAAAATTTGAGATATCATGCTCTATTTGTGTTGTTTATGAGCATTACAAATTTTGTAAACTATATGCTTTGTTTGTCTTAGCTCTAAGCTTACAAATTTTGTCATACTTCTTGATCTTTTTGGTGTTGGTTCTGATCGAGGAGGAAAATTTAACACTACATGATTTTTGAACTTCAGGTTCTACCTCTATTTTCCTGAGCCTACATTATTTATTTGAAATTTTGTTCTCTCTGGAATCGTCTATCTGTTATCTGTTTGTCTTTGTCCTCTCCATGTTAAATAATTTCAGTTTACTTTTGATTTCAGGTAGATTTCAGCATGAAGTGCATTTTGGAGTGATTGAAGACTGCAG
Organism: Hemerocallis citrina; assembly: GCA_017893485.1. Taxonomy (NCBI): domain Eukaryota; kingdom Viridiplantae; phylum Streptophyta; class Magnoliopsida; order Asparagales; family Asphodelaceae; genus Hemerocallis; species Hemerocallis citrina. The sequence continues at coordinate 146,366,525 of CM030367.1, forward strand.
TACGGCAAAGTTTTATATTCGGAGCATATTATGTAAATTTTGTCATGTACTTGAAATTTATTAAACAAAGTACTATGCTGTAAATTAATATTTCTTATGCTGTACAAAATTTGTGAACTATCACTTTGCAATTCTATGAAGATCCAATTTTTTGCAAATAATCTGTTCATTATTGTCTTAATGTAATGATTGAAATTCTGTGTATTTTTGGGTGTATTACGCAGTATGGCGTGTCCACTTGATTTTCATGCTCAGAGCTTGAAGTAACAAATTTAACAAAATAAGATAAGCTGAGAAGCAACACAGACATAACATGATGTCTGCAAAATTTGTAAAGCTCATAAACAACACAGACTGAACATGAAGTCTGAAATTTTGGCCAGACAAGAGCAGACACAAAGTGAGCATGAAAATAAAAAAATTTTAAACAGCCAAGAACAAGCACAGGCAGATCATGAAGCAGAAAAATTTGTGAAGCTCATAAACAGCACAGACTGAACATGAAGTCTCAAATTTTTTGCCAGACCAGAGCAAACACAGATTGAGCATGAAGTAAAAAACTTTTAAACAGCCGAGAACAAGCACAGGCAGACCATTAAGTGTGCAAAATTTGTGAAGCTCATAAACAACACAGACAGAACATGAACTCTCATTTTTTCCTCCAGACCAGAACTAACACAGATTGAGCATGAAGTATAAAAATTTAAAACAGCCAAGAACAAGCACAGGCAGACCATGAATTGAGCAAAATTTGTAAAGCTCATAAACAACACAGACAGAACATAAAGTCTCATTTTTTTCTCCAGACCAGAGCTATCACAGATTGAGCATGAAGTATAAAAATATAAAACAGCCAAGAACAAGCACAGGCAGACCATGAATTGGGCAAAATTTGTAAAGCTCATAAACAACACAGTTTGTACATGAAGTCTCATTTTTTTGGCCAGACCAGAACAAACACAGTTTGAGCCTGAAGTATAAACATTTTAAACAGCCAAGAACTAACACCAACATATCATGATGTATAGATCATGAAGTATAAAAAATTGATATTCGGGGTACAGACACAGACAGATCAAGAATTAAAATTTTTAACAGCCCAGTACAGACACAGACAGACACAGGCAGAGCATGTAGCATGCAAACTTTGTATCATTCATCAAATATTCATCATGTGTTCGGCGCTAACGATCATCTCGTTCTTTCTATTCGATTCCTGCACCAAAATATTCATCAAATAGAAGAAAATTCAAGTACGTATGATACACGTTCATGGTTAAAACTTGTAGGCTCAGAATAAGTGCAACAAAAAACATTATCTCATTCACTCGGACTTTAAAAATTCATGGCGGCTCAGAAAAACAACAATTACCACTTTAATATCCCGCAAAAACTTACAATGGTGCATTGTTAATGGAGCAGAGCTCCCGAAAAAGCATTCAGCTTCTGAGCTCTTAATAGACTTATCGGAGCTGGAGAAGATCAGCCGTCTGATCAAAGTTGATCACGATCGGACGGCTGAGCTTCACCCTGCCTTTCTCTTCAGATTTTAAGAGGGGTAAAAGGGGTATACCCCTTATCTCAAATCAGATCGCGTATACTACTTCGATTCCTTATCAATTAACCCTTCCTCTCTTTTCGGCTCAAAACAAAACCAAAATGAACATGAAGTTCAGCACCATCAAATAATCATGAAACATGAAATCATGCATAAACTTTTCATCACTGCCGCATTGAAGTTAAATCAGGTTGCATATGGAGTCAAATTTGGAATTTTGAATTTGACACTAGGGCCGCTTTATTAAGGCACACCGGCTAGTGTTCAGGAACAAAATTCAAATTGCATATATTTTTCATCATTGCCTACTAAATAGAGAATATATGAACTTCAAATTAGAAATTTTTTACCAACTTTTCATGTACTAAATGATGCTTATCGAGCATCATTTTTTTCTAAGAATGATTTACCTGCAAACAAAAAAAAAGTTGGTTAAGTTAACAAATGTGTTATAATGTAATAAACTAATATAACAGCAGATATATATGACACTTACCTTGCAAAAGACACAGAAATCGAAGGGGTATACGCGATCTGGCTTTGAGATAAGGGGTATACCCCTTTTACCCATCTTAAAATCTGAAGAGAAAGCGGAGGGGAGATCAGCCGTCCGATCTTGATCAAGTTCGATCAGACGGCTGATCAGTTCCAAAGACAAACAAACACAAACAAAGCATATAGTTTACAAAATTTGTAAGCTTAGAGCTAAGACAAACAAAGCATATAGTTTACAAAATTTGTAATGCTCATAAACAACACAAATAGAGCATGATATCTCAAATTTTTGGCAGACCAGAGCAAACACAAATGGAGCATGAGGTATAAAAATTTTAAACAGCCAAGAACAAGCACAGGCAGACCCTAAAGTGGCAAAATTTGTGAAGCTCATAAACAACACAGACTGAACATAAAGTCTCATTTTTTTCTCCAGACCAGAGCAAACACTGATTGAGCATGAAGTATAAAAATTTAAAACAGCCAAGAACAAGCACAAACAGATCATGATGTATAGAGCATGTTCTTTAAAGATTTTATCAGCCCAGTACAGACACAGATAGATCATGAAGCAAGCAAAATTTGTGAGTTGGGAACAAACACAGACAGAGCATGTAGAATGCAAAATTTGTTATGCTCATACTGAACAACAGAAACTATAAATGTGGTTGAAATAATACTAGTAGGCTCAGAACAGACTATTCATACCTAGGGCTGCATTGGGGTGCCACGCCAACTATGATATGATAGATATACAATCAAGAATAAATACAACAATCCTGAAGTAAATATTCAGATCATAAACTGTATTGCATCACGGCCTACACCATCTTGATCAAGTTCGATCAGACGGCTGATCAGTTCCAGCTCAGATAAGGAGCTCAGCTTTCCATCTCTTAATAGACTTACTCTATAAGTCTATTAAGAGATGGAAAGCTGAGCTCCTTATCTGAGCTGGAAGTGATCAGCCGTCTGATCGAACTTGATCAAGATCGGACGGCTGATCTTCCCTCCGCTTTCTCTTCAGATTTTAAATCTAGTTTTCTGTTGTTTGGAGCATTACAAATTTTGCATACTTCATGCTCTGTCTATCCACAATCAAATAGGCTCAGAACAGACTATCCATAACTAGGGCTGCAATTGGGGTGCCGCGCTAACTAGGATATGATAGATATATAATCAACAATATATACAACAAATTGAAATAAGTATTCAGATCATAAAGTGTTTAGCATCACTGCCTAATATACAGTTTGTTTTTGTATACTTCATGATCTGTTTGTGTTTGTTCTGGGCTGAAAAAATTTGATACTTCATGTTCTGTCTATGTTGGTTGGAGCTTATCATCAACTGTGCAGATCATATATAGAGTAAGTCTATTAAGAGCTGGGGAACTGAATGCCTTATCGGGAGCGGGGGGGGGTTATTATAGGCTCAGAAAACAGTAATCATAAGTAGGGCTGCATTGGACTGCCACGCCAACTAGAATATGATAGATATATAATCAAGAATACTTAAAACAGGATTGAAATAATTATTCAGATCATAAAGTGTTTTGCATCACTGCCTAAACCATTGTGAGTCATCCGTGCCCAAAATTTATGTGAATTGAGCTATTGTTAAAACTCAAAAATTGATACTTTCAAGCCTTCATCTCTTCTCTCCCGCTCAAACCCCAGGTGTGTACTCAACTTTGAATAAATATCATGGTACACAATCAAAAATCTCTTCGAAACCATAATTTCAATGGCCCAAAATATTTTAACCAACTAATATCCAAATCATTCTCATCATTGCCTACGAACAAAACCGAAAGAAAATGCAAGAAATTAAACAGATATCATTAAAGCATTTATGAGAGTCAAATACTTCCCTCTGGAATATGAGAGATCAGACGGCTGATCAGTTCCACCTCCGATCAATGAGACATTCAGACCAAAGCTCTACTCCAATCGATGCTTTAATCGATAAGGAATCGAAGTGGTTTACGAGATCTGCTGTGAGATAAGGGGTATACCCCTTTTAACCCTCTTAAAATCTGAAGAGAAAGGCGGAGGGAAGCTCAGCCGGGGAGAGGGGGATTAGGGTTTGGAACGAGAGAGAGCGGGAGAGAAGAGAGAAGAGAGGTAGGCTTAGTCGATAAGGAATCGAAGGGTTATACTCGATTCATGGTAGGGGTAGGGTTTGTCACAGGTGAGGAAGAAAGATAGCGGGAGAGGAGCGAAGGTGCCGATTAGGGTTTCGAAGAGACCTTCGATTAGGGTGCTCGAAGGTGCCGATCTCTTCAGATAGGGTGAGAAGAGAAGAGAGGAATCCAAAGAGAGCAAACACAGATCGAGAGCGGGATTCGAGAGCGGGAGAGAGGGGGATTAGGGTTTGGAACGAGAGAGAGAGAGCGGGAGAGAAGAGAGAAAGCGGGATAAGGAATCGAAGGGGTATACGCGATCTGGCTTTGAGATAAGGGGTATACCCCTTTTACCCCTCTTAAAATCTGAAGAGAAAGCGGAGGGGAGATCAGCCGTCCGATCTTGATCAAGTTCGATCAGACGGCTGATCACTTCCAGCTCAGATATGGCATCCAGCTCTCCATCTCTTAATAGACTAACTCTATATATATATATATATATATATATATATATATATATATATATATATATATATATATACAGTGGCGTAGCCAGGATTTTCGTCTAGGGGGCGCGACAATTACTATTAAAAAAATTATAATAAACACATTTGCAAGCCTCAAAATATCATATATTATTATCAAATGTCACAAACTATTACAATCACTAAATAACATTTTTCTTTAGCAATAAAACCCTTCGAGATTTCATATTCTGAAAATATTGAATGATATCTTCATTGTCAATGGCATCCAATACATCTCTTTCAATTTATGCAACCAAACAATCATTCATCATCTCATCTCCCAATCCGTTTCGTAATAAAGTCTTGATGATTTTCATTGCAGAAAATACACACTCTACTCTTGCGGTTGCAACGGGTAATAGAAATGCCTTTAAAATAAACTAGTAGTTAAATCTTCTCTATTTTCAACTTCAATCATCAGTCTACCTCAAAGTAATTAAGTGCATCAAGCATTAGATGTTCATCTCATAAGCATATGCATAGAAAGAGTAAAAACTAATGGTTAGAATTACCTACCCACTTTGTGTTTGTTGTTTGATCTATTTCTTACTCCTCTCAAACTCCTCTCAGGTCTCCTTTGAATTTGCGATGAGATTTGTAAGTTGAATTCAAAAGAGAAAAAGATAAAGAGAATGAAGGTGAATCATAATAGCATATGTTTGTACAAATAATCAGATTGGGCATTGAACAATGTGAAGTACAAATTTAATGTAGCGCCTTGAACCTGGGTTTTCTCCAAATATCATGAAAATTTGTGGAAATGTTGCTCACATATATAAGATACGCATATAAAAAATTCAACTCTAAACTCCATGTGTTTAAATATAAAAAATTTCAAAAATTAGCTCAAAATTGGGACAGAAATTAACACTATAATATGTACCCATTTGGGTTCTAATTTGATTACATATCATACTAATTCAGTCCATTCTCAAACAAATCAATAACACTGAAACAGAAATTAGCAATCTAATTATCCTATCATATATGAATTCACGAAATTTCAGAATATGAACCCTAATTATCAAAATGTACAAATTTTTTTACTTACAATAGGGTTTGGAATCGATCGACTCCTCATTCTTTCTCTCTTCTGACCTCCTCTACAAATCCAACTAATCACTTGTAGATTTTAATCCCTCTTACAAATTCATTATGAAGTGGGTTTGGGTTCAGTAGAGTGGAACAAAAGAGTGGAAGAAGAAAGAGTAAAATAAATCGGTAAATGACTAAATGGGTTGGGAATTTTACACATAAACCCTTATTAAATTTCTTTTTACTAAATATATTTTTTTTTGAATTTTTTTTGAAATCCCAGGGGGCGCAGCTGCACCCCCTGGGCATAGGGCAGCTATGCCCCTGTATATATATATATATATATATATATATATATATATATATATATACAGACATTATATATGTACAAAAGCATTATATTATCCGAGGTATTACAATAAGCCCAAATACAAGTCTCAATACAGTTCATGAAATAAAATAGTTCATCAAAACATTTAAGCAAATGATTTCAATTGCGCAGCTCAAAACTTTTGCTCACCAACTCCAGCAGGCAATTGATCAGAAAAACATGCTCATATGGCAATTACAAGGAAAATAAGAAAATATGAGAACATAATGCCCGTTAGATGCAAGTCTGGACCGCAAACAATACAAGTAGGAAAATGAAGGGAAAAACTAACTAAACAGGTAATACTAACATGGAGAGAGTAGCAAATATAACAGTCTACAGATGACAGTAAGCCGTGTAGTGATAACAAGAGAAGCATAACAGTTACAGTAAGGATCAACAATAACAGTGTGTCAACAGTAGCAGTAATCAACAGTAACAGTAAAGTCCACAGTAACCGTAACAGGATGTGACAGTGTAAATAGTTATTCTTATGTCTATTGTTCATTACTAACTAGGTAGCACTTCATGCATCCCAGATTTTACCATATGGTTGCTACATCAAACAGTTTTGCTTTAAATTTTTGTAATGGAACTTCTATATGGCAGTATATTCAGACAAACAGTAACAGTAATAACAACAAACGGTGTCATGGATCATGCCCTCATGCATCCAGAGATAAACAGTAGGTACCATAGCAAATAGTGGGGAAACGAGTCCCTTCTGAATATGCATTTCTATATTGTCCACTACTCGATCTTTTCCCTTAAAAACCCTGGCTTGATTTCTTTTATTATTAATAAACATGTGTGAATGAATACAAACAGGCTAAAAACATGGTAGGAACAGGAAATAAGTCTAAGCTGAAATAGTGATTGCAACAGTTGATAAAAATAACTCGTAATGGTCAAAATAACAAAATTTTCAGTTCTGGATAGCAAGACACTACTGTACCAAATCTGCGATTCCCATTGCTACAGAATAGGAAATCTAGATCCATAAAAAAATCTAGAAACTAGACTCTCTGCCAATTCCAGCATATATATATAAGTCACATATCAGCCACAGAAACAGGGTCGAAAATAGCATTTAATACAGAAATCGGGTTCAGCCAGAAAATGCAAAATCTTGTTTATAGGCATGAAAAGAGTTTAAAATCATCATAATTAAATCTGAGAAAATTCTGAATGATTCCTTAACATATCTAGTTTCAAAATATAAAATATCGTGAATTTATATTATAGATAGTATGGTCAACAAAATTGGAAAAACAGAATAATGCAACAAAATCTCAATTCTGAAAGTTCAGATACAGCAGTACCAAAATAGAGATAATTCATAAAATATAATTCAAAATCTAGATCCGTCAAAAGGGTAGTAAAATAGACAAATCAGGCTACAATTTATATTCATAAAGTTTTCATCAAAAATGAATAGAATTAGGTTGAAAACATAATTCTTTATTTAACAGAATGCGGTTTGGAATATTTCCATTGGTTTTAAAAGCCTGAAATGAGATAAAGTCATTAATTAATTCCACAAAAATTAGGTATTGCACCCAGTCATATCTAAACATACTCATAAAAATATAGAGTTCAAATTCTACTTTTAATATCAGTTTTAAAATAAAGTTCTATACAAAATACATATGGTTCAGAATCTAGAATATACGATATGACTGCAGTAAAATGGAAATAACTCATGCATAAAAAATCGGAATTAAGATCCGTCGAAAGTTCTAGAAACTAGAAAATAATGGATACAAATCATGTTCACAAACTTATTTATTTTATTGATATTAACAAGGTCGAAATTACTGTACAAAAAAGGACAACAGCAAAACAAAGGTTCTTTTCAGCATTTTATCAAACAACTTAACTACAAACGGTCCAATCTAGATGTCATACAAAGCATGGTATATGTGGGTTACTCAAATCCGCATGGCATGTGAATCAAATAGTCCATAATGATATAATACATCCAACAAACATTTATGCAACAGTCATCTACAACATACGGTGTGACACAAACAACATACAGTCAAAGTATCATCTAATCTAATTGTTTTCATGCAACATGTGTCAATTATTGTAACTGCTTATGATCAAGAGATGATGTCAACGGTTAAACTAATAAATATGGATAATCATGAGAGACCACACATTTTCAGACTAGACTACTTACGGTATTAACTTGTATAACAAAAAGAATACATACAAGCTACTTGCCTGATACGAAGACAACATAAATGAAGAATACAATAGCGGGAACGGATCCCGAACAACGAACACACGAACAAGAGACGAGAGACGAGAGACGAGATCCAACACCACCGAAACACGTGCACACAAAAGCATGTGCACCACACAAGAGAGACAGCGACACCCAAACAGTAAGGGCGGCGGACAACAGCAACACTAGGGACGACGACGGCGCGATCAGGGGACGGCAACGACGGTGCTGGGACTGCGGCGATGCTGCTTTGCAGCATTGCTCGACCACAGAGGATGGCAGCACAGGTAGGGCTCGGCTTGGGGTGGATCGCGAGCACAGCAAAGAGGAAGAGGAGAGGGAGTGCGTTGGTGGGGTGTCACCGGCGATCAGAAACAACGACAGGGAGAAAGGGGAGGTCAGGGGTGAGATCGGAGGTCGGGGGTGAGAGAGGGTGGCGGCTTAGAGAGAGAGAGAGGTAGTATTAGGGTTTGATAATTAGGGTTAGGGTCAAATTAGGGTGTTTATATAGGGACAATATGGGTTTGGGTGAACTGGGTAGTATCCAATAGGAAGAAAAGAATCCAATAAGAGACAAATAGGTCATGAAATAGGTTTAAACAATACACAAGATCAAGAAAAAATTGTATGCCAAATAAATGAGAATAAAAAGCTGAATCAATGTAAAATGAATCACAAGATAGAGAAGGACAACACACCATACAAAGGAATGAAATTCAATACAACCAAAAATAAAATAAATAATCAAGAATTTTATTAAATTTAATTAAAAATATAAATAATGAGCAATAGGGGTTACAAGTACATTTGCGTGGAAGAGGCCCTACACCCTGAGGGCACCAAAGGGGAAGCGCAGACAAGACGACATTGAGCCTGTCAAGAAAGTCACGAAGTAGGCGGCTAGTCTGAAAAGGATTCCTCCGGTCCCCTGTTTTGAAAGGTATACACCGCTGACACAGAACGTGTTCGAAATCCTCATGGAGATCGAGGATAAAGAGATCTTCCGGCTCTACTGCCACTTCCACCGAGACAATGTGCACGAGACGGACAACTGCCAGGCCCTCAAAGACGAGATCGAGGCCCTCATCCAATGAGAGTACTTGAGGGAGTTCACTCGAGATAGCCCAAGAGATCAGAGGGATCCGAGAAATCCGAGGCCTTCGCCTCAACCTCGAACGATCAACCGGCGACCCGAACGGGACCTCGAGCCCAAGGAGACCGTAGGGCAGGCCATCCTACACTGCGTCCATGGTGGACCCATGGGAGGGGAATCCAATAACTCCCACAAAGCCTTCGTTCGATAGGTCAACTCTGTTCGAGACCATCCCCCCTAGATTCAGTAGCGGCCAGTCTCCTATTCCGGAGAGGACCTGGAGGGATTCCGGCTCCCACACTGTAACACCCCGAATTCCAAAATACAACTGAATTCGAAGTTCCACAGGATCTTTATACTTCTTTCGTACAATTTTACAAGGAAATAAAGAAATTTTGTTACATCAGAGCTTATAATTACATTACATATTTACAGCGGAAGCAAATTACAACAATTTACATAAATTGAAATGTATAACACTTGAATCATCCCTTAATCTGCATGCATTCTTTAGTCTTGTTAACCACTTTATCCTGCATAGAAACTATGGGCGCGTCCGTTGCTTACAGTCGATGAAATATTATACACGGTTATCCTCTCTATGCCGAAAACAGTATAACGATTCTCAAATACTTAAACAATCACAAACTTGATCACAAACAGAACTACAAGGGGCTATCCTATAGATGTTGTGTAGTGCGGTGCACTTAGTCCTTAATGCAGTTATGTATATTATATGACACTAATGCGCACTTGTTCAGATTCTATGCATCCCATACTACATAGGTCTGAGGACAAGCTCTTAACCGTTCTTCATTTTGTAGGGTTCAATCCCTCGTCATGACTTAAACTACTTCAGTAATTACGATAAGTATCCTAGATGTTCTATGAGTACGAGCTCATGTCCAGACAGCCTGGAGGGGAATCCCACGTCATGTCACGACGCATCGTGAAGAACCTATGGATAATTCAGCCTTCGTCATGGGACATGACACCACCCGCAGTCACCAAACAGCCCACGGGCATTGCCTGCGGTACGGACTCCTGGAGACATATCCATGTCATGTCACGACGCATCGAGAAGACAGCCTGTGAATACTCTCACACCCTAGCTCTGAGGCCCTCATACTTGTATTTTTCTCTTATTTTCATCACATCTTCACTATGTATCTAGTCCTTAGTTATTTGAATCATGAACAAAATCAATTCTCTAGAATTTGCCCTTCCACTATACCGGTCTCAACCATTTATATCACATGACCCAAATCTTGGTCGTTTCATTTCAAATTTTATTTTAATATATTTCTTTTCGATGCCGGTATGAGGTTTAGCTACATTCTAGTTTTCAATTTCAATTCATAATCACAATATTTGAGTTCTCATACTCATATAGTTCTTTTTCATAATTAACATGATTTCCATTCTTTTCAATAATTCAATGTTCCAATTCAATTCATAACATTCTCATTCAACCACAATAAGTCTTAGTTTCCGTACTATTATTTCTTTTCCTCCAAATTTCAAAAATTATATTTCTCATTTACTTTTCAAAGCACACATTACGCAAAATAATAACAAAATTCTTAATGAAACACACTCCAAGTTCTTTTTACACAAAATCCCCTTTTATAAATCTAGCATAACTCAAAAAGTCACTTTTATACTTGTACTTGTGCAAAATATCGATTTTTATAAGGTTCTACTCAATTTTCCCTCTCACGCTATTTAAATCAAGTCGAAATTGTGTACAATTATTTTTCATGAAGTCTACATATTTTTATAACAATTACAGGATTTTTTCCGAATTTTTAAAGTCACAAAATCACCAAAAAAAAACTTAAAAAGACCAAAAGTATTCAATTTGCTAAGTTCGGGTTTCGAACCAGCGACCACAGATAAAGCCAGCACATGCACTAACCAAAGGGACAGAGTGCAACCACGTCACACAGATGATTCAGATTCATTTGAGTCCAATCTCGAGTTCAGATTTCTCCAAAAGAAAATAAAATGAAAAAGTCTCGTGTTCGGTTTCGAACTTGAGACCAAGGTCAGAACCCACGCTACAGTAAGCACGCCCAACACACCCACTAACCAATTAGGCTAAGTGGTCAACTGATATGAATTGGGTTTAGGGGGTTTGATCTTAGTTTCGGTTCATTGACCTTTTTATGAAAAATAACTAATTTTAATTTCGTTTCTTCTCCATTTTCTTTCAAAAATTCCAGAACATAACTTTTATACATTTCTAACATATCAGTAAATTAAATCTTAATTTTTGACATAAAAACATCACTTTTTCTATTTGACTACAAATTTGTCTTCAATTTCCAAAATGTACAACCGAAGTCGTTTCTTTTGTAAATTGGCATTCAAACTTCTCGTATTTCCTTCTTATTATGACTATTAATATTACTTAATTATTTCAGTAACAAAAATCTCTTTTTTCTCATTTTTAACCATTGAAATAGCAAATTCACCACTAAGCATGATTAACATTTCATTCCAATTAGGCATACAATCATGTCTCCTTGGTATAGAAAAAATCATCAATTAAAGCATGGTAGAAATGTCAAGATTAAACTAACTATCAAAATTTGCAACTAATTATCATTCTTTTCACACACAATCAAGCATTCTAATTTGTCTTAAACATATGGCTAGAATAACTATGTCTCTTTTCAAATGCATCAACCATACTCTAGCATGAACCGTGTTAGAAGTGTAAGAGATTCACCCACCTTTGATGGAGAGAAAAACAAACTAACTCCTAATGATCTCCTACAACGATCGAGCGAAGCCGTCTCCTCCTAAATCAAGCCACCAAAAAGCTTCTCCTCCTAATGACGCCGCAACCCGAGCCTTGCCCCCTAGTGTGGTCCGGCCTCCTCCTTGGATGAAGAACAAAATAGCACACAATCTCACAACTCCTCAATCTTTTGTCTCAATCAAATTACTTCTCTTTCTTTTCTTTCTATTCTTTACTTTCAAAAATTCTAAGTGTGAGAATGAAGAGTATAGGGAGGGGGTATTTATACAATTTTTTGGGGTGAAGGTAGGGCTAGGATGTGATCAAATGGTTAAAGATCAATGGTCTAGATGAACTAGGGAGTTATAAAAACTACCCATGATACATAACCACCTCTCCACCACTTCCATCTCTCCCACATCCCTCCATCACAATTTGGCCTAGGTAAAGGTGTGCAATGCAGACCCTAGTGCTTGCACGTGCCAACTAGTACCCCCTCTTTATAAGTGTACATGTGCATAAAAATTTATTTGTTCATGACAAGAGTCTACAATACAAGTTAAATTATTTAAAAAGAGAAATAAGTTAAATGGGCTCACTAATGGACCAATTTAACCATGTGTTTAAATAATTAAAATAATTAATTAATAAAGTGGGATTAAAAGACAATTTGGGCTTTAGATTTTAATTAGACTTTAAAAGAAAATAATTTTTGGAAAAAATAAGGGAGAACAAATACTATAAAAATATTTTATATGAAAAATTACACAAATAAAATCATACGTACAAAACACGTAAAATCATAAAAATCTCATAAATCAAATCTAGGGTATTACACACACTGCGACGCCCTCTTCATCAGCCTCGTCATGGCCAACTTCGATGTCCGTCAAATTCTCGTGGACAATAGAAGTTCAGTTAACATCCTCTTCTTGGAAGCATTTGAGAACCTCAAGCTCCCCCGAGATAAGCTAAAGCCGGCCGGGTACAGCCTCCACGGGTTCTCGGGCATCCCCGTACAAATCAAAGGGATCGTGACACTGGATGTAATAGCCCGCATGAACCTCATCATACGGACCGAATTAATGGACTTCATGGTGGTCAACGTCAAGGCCGCGTACAACGTTATTCTCAACCGACCCGAGCTCTGCTCGTTTCAGGCCGTCCCCTCGGCCTACCACTTGAAGTTGAAGTTTCCCACTGACCTTGGGGTCGATGTTGTCTAAAGGAATCAAGAGTTTACACGTTCGTGCTACATGACCGCAGTAGGAGGCGGGGTGTTTCCCCTTGACGCACTCGAGCTCCCACCTGAAAAAAGCCAGCCATACGAATTGGAGGAGGTCTCATTCGAGGTAGAAGACAGGTCTAATTGGTTCTGCCTGAGCCGCTCCCTTTCCCATGATCTGAGGCCAGGCCTCAGTGATTGTGTCCACCGTAATATCGAGATCTTCGCATGGACCCCGTCCAACATGCCCAGGATTTTCGAAGACCTGACCATGCACAGGCTAAGAGTCACCTCGGGCTCTAAGACGATCCACCAGAAGCGACCCAAGTTTGCCTCGGAGAGGCAACAAGCAGTAAAAGTGGAGGTGAACAAACTGTTCTATGCCCAGTTCATTGAAGATGTCAGCTATCCCGAGTAGCTGGCTAACGTTGTAATAGTGAAGAAGGCCAGCGGGAGCTGGAGGATCTGCATAGACTTCACAGACCTGAATAGGGTGTGCCCCAAAGATCCTTTCCCCCTCCCAAGCATCGACGCTCTGATCGATGCAATGTCCGGTCAGGAGCTATTGACTTTCATGGATGCCTTTTCAGGGTATAACCAAATCCGGATGTTCTTTCCGGACATTACCAAGATCTCCTTCGTTACCGACCAAGGTCTCTACTGTTATCGAGTCATGCCCTTCGGGCTTAAGAACACCGGTGCCACCTACCAGGGACTCATCAACCGAGTTTTCAAAGAACAAATCGGTCGTAACATGGAGGTATACGTCGACGACATGCTCGTCAAGATTCGACGAGGGTAGGACCATGTGGTCGACCTCGAGGAAACCTTTGGCATCCTTCGGTCCCACAACATGAGGCTCAATCCCACCAAGTGTGCCTTCGGCCTCTCCTCAGGAAAATTTCTCAGGTTCATCATTAGCCAGCGTGCCATAGAGGATGTTCAACATGGCCCCTTCCAAAAACATTAAGGATGTTCAACTGCTCACGGGAAGACTAGCGGCCATCGGCTGCTTCCTCTCCAAGTCCGGAGAGAAGTCCCTCTCCTTCTTCAAGGCTCTGCGAGGAGCGAAAGGCTTCGAATGGGGCGATCCCCAGCAATAGGCATTCGACCAGTTAAAGTCCTACTTCGCCAACCCCCCACTTCTGAGCAAACCCGAACCGGACGAACCCCTCTTGCTATACCTCTCAGCCTCGAAAAATGCACTCAGTGCCCTGCTCGTCTGGGTAGACGACAAAATTCATAAGCAACTCTACTATGTGAGCAAACTGTTCCAAAAGCCAACCTCCGCTCCCTGGCCAGTCCGACCCCCTTTTCTATGTAGGAAATGGACTTGGTCGGCCCATTTCCAAAGCGACAGGCAAAAGGAAGTTCCTGGTGGTGGCGATTAACTACTTCACTAAACGGATCGAGGCAGAGCCCCTGGCCACGATCATAGAACTCCAAAATCGGTAATTTTTCTGGAAGCACATCATCTGTCGGTTCGGAATCCTGCAGGTACTCATCACAGACAATGGGAACCAATTTACAGATAAGAACTTTCGGAAGTTCTGCAAAGACATCGGTATCCAGCAGTGCTTCTCATCAATATGTCATCCTCAGTCAAATGGCCAGGCCGAAAATGCAAACCGTCAAATCCTTGACGACCTCAAGAAGCGGTTGGATAATTCATCCAAGGGGTTGTGGGTCGACGAGTTGCCAAGCATACTCTGGGCGCACCGGACGACAAAGTGAACCCCCACGGGTGACTCACCATCACCTTTCAACCTAACCTATGGCAGAGAGGCAGTTAACCCCTTGGAGATTGGGCTCCCTTCGCCCAAGATCATGGCCTTCGACGAGGAGAACAACTCAACGGACCTCAGAGCCGACTTGGATCTAATCGATGAGGTCAGGAAAAAATTCACCATCAGAAGAAGCATATATCAACAACAGATCAAGAGGTTTTCTAAAAAGAAGGTCCGCTCCACCGACATCAAGCTAGGTGACCTCATGCTCAGAAAGCTAGCAATATCCGACCCCAGCAGAAAGAGGAAGTTGGCCGCTAATTGGGAGGGCCCATATAAGGTCTCCAAAGTAGTACACACCGGGACGTACCGACTCACAGACCAAGGGGGTAAGATAGTGAAGAGGCCCTGGAATGCAGAACACATCATCAAGTTCCTCAAAGGGGAGGACTAGAATTCTCTTATAACCGAGCTTATGTAATCGATCCCCTGTAATCGGCACTACATGCCCCTCTTTTTTTATTTTGTTGTAAATAATAAAGTGTAGACCATGGCATTTCCATTATTATTTTTATTTGTGCATTCGCCACACCCTAGCTTTCTCACAAGCATGGGGCTCGACATTCGGCATTGACCTCGGCAATGCCCTAGCTTTCTCAAGCTGTATGGGCTAGGTGCTCGGCAATGACCTCGAGCCACACCCTAGTTTTCTACAAAGCACGGGGGGCTCGATATTCGGCTTACGCTGCAGGAAGCGTCCTAAGCTTTCTTACAAGTTGAAGGAACGGAAAAATCAAATTTCATTCATCATAACGCCATGAATGGCCATGGTATAATAGAGGTTATTACAAAGTTTCTTTTTACCCCAACCTAAGTATTTCTCATGGGGCTTCTTTGGCTAATACGGACCATCTCGAGCTCCACCAAGCGGGTCCGTCCTCCAGTGAGCTCGTCAGGCACCACCGGCATCGCCAGTGTAGACGTCCCGGCAATGGAGCTTTGCGCATCAGCTGGCCTTGCCATTTTCAGATACAGGGTCGGTAAGGATCCCAAGATAGAGGGGGAGGCAGGCCGAACCAGGATCTGCCTGTACCGAGCATGACCTTCAACCTCTGAATCTCCAGCTCCTTCTCCACCATGACCTCATGGAGAACAGAATCAGTGGTCGGTTGCCTGGTGGAGGCATCAGACATCGACCAGTTCATCTCGGCACTCTCCCAGTCCTGATCGGCTATAGCCTTCTTCAGGCGCATCACCTATAAACTGAGCTCCTTGGACTTGTTCATGAAATATCTTACCGTGGCTTCCCGATTGCGGTCCTGTTTGCGATAGCGAATCAAGACACTCTTCTTGGACTTTAGCCTGTTCCGAAGTTGCCTAGGCAAAACTGAGGTAGGCTCATAGGGTCTCGTCCATCTGACAAAAAGGAGAGGAATCAAGATTTCACTCCATGTTTTTCAAAAACAAAAAATCACAACAGGTCGGCTAAAACACATGATTATATTAATCCAAAAAAAGATGGTTACAAAAAAGCCGTGGTCAGTCTGTGCTCGGCAAATACAAAGAAAAAGGAAAATATAAAAACTACATCTTAAGGAGGATCTGCACCACTTTGTCGGTCGTCGCCCCCCTGCCTCTCTCTCTATGCTCGGGTCTCTCGGCACCTCGTCGCCCTCACCTCTGGGGGTCAGCGGAAGCATGGGCGGTTGCCAGCCATAGTGGAGGTGGTCGATTTTTGCTTGAGGGTAAAAGAGCAGAAAGTGCTCCTTCGCTCGATCATATGCCTCGTCTTTGGCGTTCGTCAGCTCCTCCCCTACCGCGGCCTATAGCTCCTCATACTCCACAGCTGCCTTGCCTCAAACCTCTGCCAAAGCATGAAGGTACTGGTTCTATTGGGAGGCGAGCTCAGCTTGAAGGACCTGCACCGCACCCCGAGCTGTTGTCAGCTCAAGCTTCAGGTCCTTCGCTTCACACAAGTACCTGTCGGCGTTCTGCTTCTCGGCCTTGACTTCTTTATCAAAGCACCTCTTCAGCTGCGCTCCGGCCATCGATGCCTAATTGGAGAGACAAGAATCAGAAAACAACTCCAAGTACAAAAAAGCTAAAAACAAGTGAACCAACACTTACCACCACGAGGGCTTGAGCCCACTTCATGTAGCACATCTCGACCGTCTCGGCCGCCAAGATGGACCAGTCGTGCACCGTGGCGAGGTTATCTACAACCGCGGTCGAGATCGGGCCCTCTGTCAGTGAGTCGCCCTCCTTCACTGACCAGCCCGGGGTGAAAGGCCTTAGCCCCCTCTTGCCCACCATCTCCTGGGCGTCGAGTCGCAAGGAAGGGGTCCCTGCCTTCAAGACCTCGGCAACCTTGTGGCTGCTGGAGCTCGACGCCGACTATGGCGCTTCCCTGACAGAGAGGTTCTTTGCCCTCTTATGGGACCGCTCCGAAGGACCTTTTGAGCCCCCATGGGCAAACCCCGCCATCGGCGCCGCCTTCTCGGCCCTCCTCTTTTGGGCTAGATCCTTCAGTGCCTTACGTGCATCGAGCTTTTCCTGGTCCATCACTGTAAGAAAGAAGAGGGAATGTTAACGCGAAGGCAAAAAGTTAAACAAAAATAAAACATAAACATACAAGGGTCGGCTGGGCTCAGTCCGGTCCGGGCTAAGTACGATTCTGTCACATTCGGCCAACTGATGCTGTGTCCCTCGACAATCCTATCAACATCATCCCACTCCGCCTTAGTCAAGTCCCTCCGCCTCGATGGTTTGTGGTTCGGCTTGTAGAAATTCCATGTTGTAAGAATTTCCCAAGGTACCTCACTTCGGACCATGAAGTACTTGGCCTTCCACCTTTTGATGGAATCTAGATGTCCGTTCACCACTTTCTTGTGGGGGCGAGGCAATATGTAGTAAATGCCCTCCTAATCTCCGAGCGAGCTCACCCCTAAGATGGCCCGAAAATACTCCGGCTTTAGAGGCACCTTCTTCTCTTCCCACTTCAGAATGAAGCAGACCAGCTGCTTCCACAAGTTGGGGCCGTACTGCATCGGGCAGAGCTCCCCCCACCTTAGCACCTTCTTGATGAACAGGTGCAACGGCAGCCTTAGCCCCGAGATGAAGGTGTCCTTGAGAAACATACTGATGTCGGAGGCTAACTCGGTGGTGGGGCGAAGACCAGGGCTCGGGGTCATCAGCTCGTACTCCCGCCCAATAAAGTAGCTGGCCCTTATCTCGGGCAGATAGTCAGCCTTCAGGACACATGGACCCTGTCCATCTGTATTTGGGTCCGGCTCGACGAAGATACCTCCACGCCAAATTGAACCAAGTTCTAGACATCGTTAGGATACATCTTGATCGACCGGGGGTTCTTGTAGTATGGGACGTTAAGCCCGTGTGCTGGCTTGAACTTGTTTGGTGTCCTTGGACTGTCCGGTAGGTGCCACTTCCTCTTCTTCTTCCGAATTTGAGGAGCCTTCGGAGGAGATGGTGTCGCCAAAGGCGGGAGAGGGGGGAGAGCCTCTCCTTCCTCACTACCTTCCTTATCCACCTCTCCCTCGACCCCTTCCTCACTACCTTCCTGATCCACCACTCTTTCTATCACCTCCTCACCTAATACCTTGACCTCGGCGGTAGAAGTGCTGGACTCTACCACGTGTGGCTTACGGCTTCGGAGCGGCACCACATCCAAAACCTGTTCGTCTAGATCCCAGGACGTGAAGTCCAATTGAAGATCCACCTCATCTTGGCCGGAGGTACTCGCTTCGGAACCAAACTGAGAGCGCTACATAACAAAAAATTACTAACCCGAATTTCTTGAACGGAGAGATCAACAGAAAAGTCGTCGCTGGTGGGTAGAGAGAAAAGCTCCTATTTTTGGAAAGAGAAAGCAAAATGAAGAATGGAGAGGGGGTGGAGGATTTATAGAGTGAATAACAATGCCTCGAATTCCGCATTGGAATCCTGACCGTTCAATCTTGATCATCAAGATCTAACGGCAGATGAGATTTCGACGCCTCGAATTCTATGTTGGAATCCTGATCGATTCAATCTTGATCATCAAGATCTAATGGCTGATAAGATTTTGACGCCTCTAATTCCACTCCCATGACGTCATCATCACATGCAACCCCCTAACTTTCACACAAGCAGAGGGGCTCGACCCTCGGCAGTAACCTCGAGCTACCCCTAGCTTTCACACAAGCAAGGGGGCTAGATGCTCGGCAGTGACCTCAAGCCATCCCTAGCTTTCACACAAGCAGGGGGGCTCGATCCTCGGTATTGACCTTGTAACGCCCCGCCTCAATCTCAATCTCAAATTCTCAAATCCGCACAGACCAGTCGACTGCTAATCCAACCAGTTGACTGTTCGCTGCCAGATCTGGGGTATTACAAACCTCGAGCCATACCCTAGCTTTCTCACAAGCAGGGGGCTTGATGCTCGTCAATGATCTCGAGCCACGCCCTAGCTTTCTCACAGGAAGGGGCTCGATGCTCGACAGTGACCTCGAGCCACTCCCTAGTTTTCACACAAGTAGGGGGCTCGACGCTCGGCAGTGACCTCGACCCATCCCTAGCTTTCACACAAGCAGGGGGGCTCGACGCTCGGCAGTGACCTCGAGCCACCTCCTAGCTTTCACACAAGCAGGGGGGCTCGACACTCGGCAGTGACCTCGATCTACCCCCCTAGCTTTCATATAAGCAGGGAGGATCGATGCTCGGCAGTGACCTCGAGCCACCCCTAGCTTTCTCACAAGTAGGGGGCTCGACGCTTGGCAGTGAACTCAAGCCACCCCTACCTTCCACACAAGTAGGGGGGCTCGGCGCTCGGCAGAGACCTCGAGCAACCCCTACCTTTCATACAAGCAGGGGGCTCGACGCTCGGCAGTGAACTCGAGCCACCCCCTACCTTTCACACAAGCAGGGGGGTTCGACGCTCGGCAGTAACCTCGAGCCACGCCTTAGCTTCCTCACAAGCTATACGGGCTCAACACTCGGCAGTGACCTCGAGCCACTCCTTAGCTTTCTCACGAGTAAGGGGTCGGTGCTCGGCACTGGCGCGACGCTCGGCACACGAGCATGGAAGCTCGACCTTCGATGCTGGACCCTCGAACGCCCGTCATGATCTCCAAGCTAATTCCTAGCTCTATCAGATGCCAGGGCTCGACGCTCGTGCTCGGCCCCCGACCCTTGGTACTTAACCCTTGGCGTCCCTTTTTCTTCGGGGGATCTCCTTCGTCCTACCCCACTTGCCTATCCAAAAAACTGCAAATCTTCACCAAATACTCCCCTCCTCTCTTCCCATAGAGACAGACTACTCTTACACGGCTGGGTTACACAGCCCTCCAGGAGTGGGGGGCTTATGATATGGTATAAATTACATGGCCCCATCTGGGCCCTCATATCTCCTCAAATTCTGCTCTCCTGTGATCATCAGGTCAAACAAACCGAACGAGCTTCAACCAGCTCAGGCCCAGGGGCAAACGGGTCCAACCCGGTCCGTTAGGATCTCAGACCCGTTTACCATTGCCCATAAATACCAGACCCCCTGCTCACTTAGAAAGGTAATAAACTTTTCCCCACCTGAACCCTAGCTACTGTTGCTTTCTCAGTGACTGACTAGATCGTCGTAGGGTCTGTCGCCGGGACTTCTCCTGTTGTTTCTAGGCAGTGTGCAGGTACAAAAGACCGCGCCGAGCCTCAAAGATCTGAGCTGAGCTACTAGATCCGAGCCGAGAACCCGGCCTCTACTTCTCTCTTGCTACTACCGATCCGGTTCTATAGTCTAGGATCGGATCAAAGCCAGTACTGCATCTTCCGCTACAAAAATTACAAGATCTCACACATGTTACCCCCACACCTCCTAAACAAACAGCATCAAAATGGATGTGTACAAGTGTAAATGTAGCGGGAAAGTTATTTATCCACTTTCATCTTATAAACCAATTTGTATGAATTAAAGTGAAGAGCGAAAGTGAGAAGTGCAAGTGGGAGATATGAGTTTATACAAGACAATTAAAATCTTTTTAATTATATCCTGTTAGTTTTTTTTTAATCAATAATACATGATTTATTATTCTTTGTTACTTCTTTTTTTGCACTTCATCTTTTTCTCAGGGTTATCTATCCTGCTTGGCAAATCATTACTATTATTATTTTTTTAAAATCAAACCAAATATATAAAGTGGTGAAAGTGTGTTTTCACACTTTTTCTCACCCTTGCGCCCAGCTCTCCTCCTAAACTAGAGCACCTTATAGTAAAAGGCCATGCTTGTTAGCCATTTTAGGGGCACGTTTATGCCTCCTTATTCTAATAATACTTGATGTGTTTTTAAAAGTCAGAGATTCACTGCATTTAGATTTAAGATTAATTACTACATGGAGTTGATTTAGATAGCAGATCACCTAAATGTGCATGCATGCATGGTGATCAATTTCAACATGACAAGCTCTTTAACTTAATGTTGAAAATAACGATAACGTATAACGTAGTGTTAGGTCTTGGTGAGGACCGATCCAAGCCCAGAATTATCAAAACTAGGGTTTTAGGTTTCCAAATTTTTTTATTATCTAAAGAATAAAGGCCTCTTTCTTTCTCTTCGTTTTTCTCTCATCTCTCAGCTGCTTTCTACCACTTTCCCAATCCGCCCTCCCCAAACCACCGCTTTGTTAAAAGAAATCCAAGAAAGGTAGCACCTCCATTCTCTCTCTTTCTCTCTATCTCATCTTCTGATCTAACTAGGGTTTGGTTTTCGAAGGTCTTTGGCCATGGCGTCCAAGCGCATCCTGAAGGAGCTCAAGGATCTCCAAAAGTACCCTCCCACTTCCTGCAGCGCTGGTATACCCATCTCTCTCTCTCTCTCTCTCTCTCTCTCTCTCTCTCTCAATCTAATGATCGGTCTTTGATTTGATCGGATCAGATTCGATTCGGATTTTGAACATGTTCTTAAAAGTACATAATCTTGAAATTGCCAAAAAAAAGGAGAGATTTTTGGTTTACATTTTCCTATGGTTCAGATTTATTTTATAGTTTTTGTGGAATAATGTGAAATTTGTTCATAATAGCACTGAAAGGTGTCACTTTTGGTGTTGCTAAATGTTAAATGAAATTGATTACAATAACATAATAAATTTTGCATCTCAAAAAATCCGAAAGATAACATTTAAATAAAAATATATTAATTAAACAAAATATTATTATAAGCTTTTAAAATGCCTCATTTCGGAGTTCACTTTAGGCCTCATTAAGTGTTGAGCCAGCCCTAGTCCCGGTAGTGCGAAGTGCAAATAGCTTAATACAATAGTGTAATAAATTCTAAATAATTTACTACAATCGAGAAAAAAAAATATTTGAAGGCTAATAATGATAAATACTATACCGAAATGATACATTTATAACAGTGTTGAAAATAGCGGTAGCGTAAGTGTAGAGCTCAAGCCATCAATAGAGTAGAACGTAAATAGCATAATGCATAGCCTAAGCTATGAAGAGTTTTTATTTTTTTTAATTTAAAATTTCTTTTAGAAAAATCGAAGGCTAAAAAATGCTAATAAATTTCACCAAAATGAGACTTCAATGTTCAAAATGTGAACATAAAATGGAACAGAACTGCTAAGTGAATGAAGGAGATTAGTTTTCTTGACTCTAATAAAACACCTCTAATTCAAACTTCAAAATAAAAAAAAATAATAAAACTATGAGATTGAAATGAAGAATTGAAAAAGAATAATGAAAATAAGAGAAACCCTAATAGTTGGGTTGCTAGCTGGAATAAAATAAAATTAAAGAAAAGAAAGAAATACTAAGAAGTTCACTGGTAACGGACATATATATAGTTGTTGGAGTCTTCGCCATTACTTGAAGAAATTGGAGTCCTCACCAGGATCGAATGTCTTAGTGTTAAGAAAACATGATGAAAGGGGAAAAAAATAAGGGGTTCGTCACTTGTGGTTATACCTTATATATTTAGTTAAATAAAATGGTATGTTTATAGCGTAGACTATTTTAGTTAAGTTACGATGCGCAAATATCTTGAGCTACACAAAATAGCGCAGAGCTATATATGTAGAAAATGGGTTATATGCAAATGAGCATTGTAACGAAACGGGTAGAGTTAATATACATAACGAGCTATATCGAGTTTCATAGAAGACTATTTTGTACATTGCTTTAACCATTACCATAGCTTGCACTTGCAGAGCGAACCTAATACCTACTACATATTTAATATATTGGCTCTTTACTGGGTAGTTAATCAAATGAACTCATTTTTTCATATTATTAATAAAGACCAAAGTCCAAAGTCCAAACGCAGAGAGCACACATAACATCTCTTAGTAGAATGCGAACAAACATGTTGCAAAATATATGTAAGTAGAGCAGTCGCAGCAGGTGTTGGTAAGGTAGATATCCATTGCTTTATACACTCAGCAATTACGTCGACGATCGGTAATGGACGGTCTACTAGATTTTGGTGGGACGAATGGTGTGGGGCCCATATCCTTAAGGAAACATTCCCTGAGCTGTATGAGAAAACGAATCGACCAAATATTTCTGTGGCCGAGACTTGGAAGAGGGCAAATTGGAGGCCGTCGTTTCAAGGAACTCTTACCCTAGAGTTACAGCAACAACTGCTTGAATTGTAAGAACACATCACACGGACCGGTGTAATGTGCGCTCAAGGCCCAGATCAGATGCGCTGGGGACTCGAAACCAAGGGAGCTTTCACGGTCAGGTCTTTGTATCATCGAATTCACTATCGATGATGCAGACCCAGCTGGACACAGGTGTTATGGAAGGTGAAAGCCCCCCTTATAGTCAGAGTCTTCCTCTGGCTAGTGCTCAATAATGCAATCCTCACTAGAGAGAACCTTGCCAAAAGACAACCCAGATTGTGACCAACTGTGGTTTTTGCAATAGGCAAACGGAAAATTTGAATCACCTTTTTTATTCAGTGTCCAAGGAGTAAGGCAACTATGGTGGAGGTATTACGAACCTTAGGAATATGTGACTACCCTAGCGAATATGAGGAATTGTGGATTGGTCCCAAATTTGCCTCGATTCGTCAAGAAATGAAGGATGCGTGGTACATTGCCATTGCGGCAACTACATGGGTGTTATGGCTAGACAAAAATAATTTTTATTTTCGTGCTTCATGTAATAGTATTTCTGGTAACCTTACTCATATCATGCATTTTATCACTTTTTGGGCTACAACTACTGCCACAGGAGCGAGAGGGACGATTGCCAGAATCTTCCAGGTGGAAGAATTTGATGATGAGGAGGTAGAGTTTAGGCCGACACTGGACTGAGGGGTGACGCCCTCCATACTCACCAAGATTCTCATTAGCCACCAGCTCTACTATTTTGTGTTTTGTACCGACCTACTGTACTTTTGGTTGTTTGATGTTTGGATGATTAGACCCACCCCCCCAGGGTTTGTTGGGGAATTATGTTTTATTTCCTGCACTGTACTTTTGTATTTTCCTCGGTACTCCGGGGTGTTTTATTAACCTCTTATTAATGAAACAGGGTGGTGTTACTCCACCTTTAACCTCAAAAAAAAAAAACATTCGATGAATAGGAAAAGCACACAGGCTGTAGTATTAATAGCTTTCACAGTATAAGTAATTTGTGACGAGTTTTGCAACTACCGATTCAATGAACAAACCCTTAAGCAGTAGTAGATCAAACCAAACATATAAAAGTACACAATTTTGTTCCGGTTTAGACGACCCTAATTCGAGTGAGAAATAACCGAAATATTATTTAACTAGAGAAGATACAAGAGTTACGATTACTATCACTAAGAACATATCTAACTTTCAAGTTTCACTAGAATATAATATGCTGTTTACAATGGAAAACTCTCAATGCAGTTTTTTCTCTCTGTTGCTACTTATTTTGGTGTGGGAGCAAACGGATAGTGGGTTAATATTTGATGAAAACAACTAAAAATCTGACATTTGATCTTTGCTGTGAAATGCGGTTAGAGCTCCAGAGATTAAATCTGAATTTTTGATTGAACACCGTGGGTGACCCCAGAGACAGACCCTCTGACTCTCAAGTCAGAACCAGAGAGAGAGAGATAGAGAGAGTTTGAGAGAGAAACTGTTGATTACCTTCTGACTGAAGAGGGGAGAGGGTATTTATAGGCATGAGAAACAGTACAAGAGATTGATATGAATCAATTACATCGACTATGAATTCCTTATCTCTCCTATGCGAATCTCCCTTTCAAGAGATAAGCTCTTATTTGGGAATAAGAGACTTGACTAACAACCTTTATGGGCTGGGTCTCTCTTAGTGGGCCTAATCCGCCACTTTTTATAGGCTTGAAAGAGGCTCATGTCTTTTAGAGGAGTCTAGAGAAGGCCTGGACCTGTTAAAGAGGTCCATTATGATTAATCTGTCTGTAGAACCTTTGAGATCTGTACTGAAATCGTACGACTCTGATTTGCTGCGACTTTTACCATTATCACTTTCTTACGTCTCAAAGAAGGCTATTACAATGATATATAGAGATCTAGAGAAACCCTAGGTTATAGTCTTGATACAATAACCGTATGATATACCATAAAGAGAATGCTATACGATAGGAGCCGTAGGATCTAACTTGGAAAAAAAGTTGGACTTCAATCAGATCACCTAGACCCGATACCCATCTACTGCCACTGCACAGTTGCAATCGACTGCCCTAAAGTGCATTCGACTATAATGCCCTGACCCAAGTTAGAGAGCCATAGTAGTCGACTGCCTTTTAAGGCAGTCGATTGATGCTGTTGTTGTTGCTGTTGCTACACTTTCTTCCTCTAACGACGCTTCGATCATCTTTTCGATTCACTGTTTTCTTTTCACATGGAACCCAGTATGCAATACATAAACCCAACAAGCTCCACATTGGGTTGTATACTCATGTTTTCACACCTATGAGATTAATCGTCTCTAGACTCTTTCATTCTCTTCTTGCCAACAACCCAGTTCAGTGACTTTTTGTGCTAGTTGAATCTATCTCCACCTTTATTTCTTCAATTGTATGCCCCCGTCAAGGTCATACCCTAATAGGCATTATTACGGAGGAGTCACCCTCCGCACGAACTCCACCTACCCCGAGGCACTCTCCACATCCCGACGATATTCGAACATCGTGATCTTGCTTTGATGATTCCAGTGGCAGTGAGCTAGATAATGCTTTAGAAATGATGGGCTTTGGAATACTCACGCAAGATTTCACGTTTCCACAAAGTTTGTAGAGGTTGTGCTGAACACCCATCATTCTCTTCATCACCTTACAATAACCTTTCCAAACTGATAAAACTCCACATTGAGTTGTGTACTTGTAGCTCCGTGCTTCTAGAGTTCCCAAAGATATTAGGTTTCATTTCAACAAAGGAATATGCACGACATTCTCTAATGTGAGCCATTTTTTATCTAGCATCTCCAACTCAATTGTTCCCTCACCCACTACGTCACAAATCTCACCAGTCTATGTTTTTACACAAAGCCCTGTTGTAGACTTGTAAGTAAAAAATATCTTGCTCTCGGAGCAAATGTAAGAAAAACTACCTGAATCAAGGTATTAGCTACAACAAATTTAAAGTACTTAAAACAAGAATTCAGTCTAAGTTATCACCTGATTTAGTGGCACTTTCTATGTTGACACCTTTCTTATTCAACCACCTGTGACAATCTCTCTGCAGTGGTGGCAAAGGAACTCACCCTTATGTGCACTTTCCCTTCTAATTGAAGTACCATTCATTGCCAAGTAACTCACAAATAGACGCAGTTATCCGACTCTCCTTCCCGAGTAAATCCTCCTTCAAGTCCTCGAGAACACATGTTACCGAAAATTTATCATTGGTAGATTTTCTGTCTAGCATGGTTGTTATCAAATGCTTGTATGGATATGGTAGTGAATATATCAAGTTGAAAGCTTTAAGATCATTTGCATTTATCTCACCCTTAATTCAGATAACTCTGTATTGAATTCCATCGTATAATCTTGAAGAGCGGTACCTTCTTTTATTGAGTAACTAAACGGTTATCTCATCCAGTACATCCGATTCTGTAACGTGATTCTTAGTAGTCAGTTCTGAGTCTCGCCCATAGCCTCGATGCGCTTCTCCTGCACCTGACGTCGTTCACCGATAACATTTGGATTTAACCTAATGTTTCTGAAAAAGTCTCCTCCCAGTTCCCCTGCTTCATTTCAGATGTTCTTCTAGGAAAAAAATGCATGCTTTATTAAACCAATGTGTTATACATGTCCTTCTTCCAGAAATTAAAGTTGATCTTACCGTCGAACCACTTGATCTTCGTGAAACCCGGATCTGTCATCTCCTCCACGAGAACTCGAGAAACCCCTTTCTGCAACCTGACGCCTTGATACCACTTGTTAGGAATTCATGCTAAGTTTTGTGACAACCAATCTAATGAATAAACCACCAAACAATAGTGTATCAAACCAAATACACAAAAGCAAACAATTCCGTCTCTTACATCTCAAAAGAGGCCGATACAATGATATATAGAGATCTAGAGAAACTTAAGGTTGTAGTCTTCATATAAGATCCATTCGATATAACCTGAAGAGAAAGCCACACGATAGAAGCCATATGATTTAACTTGGAGAATATGTTGGGCTTCAATCAAATCACCTAGACCTGATACCCATATGTTGTCGCTGCACAGTTGCGGTCGACTGCCCTAAAGCGTAGTTGACAGTAACTCCCTGACCCAAGTCAGAGAGCCACATGGGTCTACTGCTCTTTAAGGCAATCAACTATTCCTACTGCTGCTTTTCCATTCTGTTGCTGCTGTTGCTTTTTCTTCCTCCAACGATGCTTCGATACTCAGCTTCTTGCTTCACTGTCTTCTGTTCACATCGAGCCTAGTATTTAGGACATAAACCCAAGAGTATTATGAACAGTTAATTAGTGATTTTGAAGCAAGAAATGCGGGAAGAAGTCACTTTATGTGATACATTATTATAATAATAAAATATGTTGTTTTGCTTTGAAACTGTGCAATTTTTTTATATATGTATGATTTTTTAAATTTTTTTCTTTAAATTAGGGACCCCATTCTGGGAGCTCACATCGAGCCCCATGAGCTCAGGGACGGCCCAGAGACGATGTCTCTTTGTTTGTTACTTTTTCCCTCTACTTCAATATTGAAGTTTAAGAAAACACTAAAAAAAGAAACAAAACAAAACACTTTTACGACGGTAGAATGAATAATAAAATAAGTTAATGGTAGAAAAGTTTAAAATGCAAAGTTAATTCACGGTAGGCGTAGCCATAGACAATCAAGAAAGTTTACCGTAGTAAAGGAAAAAAGAAATAAAGTATTGGTAGTTTGACAATGTAAGAATAAAATGGAAGTGTGCAAGTGCGAAAGTCGAGTGAAAGTTATTTCTCCACGTTCATCTTGTTCATAAGCATTGAAAATAATAAACCTTTTTATTTGAATGAAAATGAAGGGCGAAAGTGTAAAGTATAAGTTTATAGAAGATAATTAAAATATTTTATTTATATTATAGTAGGGTTTTTAATCAGTAAATAGATTATTTATTATTCTTTGTTATCTTTTTTTTTTCAAATCTTTTTCTTAAGGAAAGGGTATAATTATCTATCCTGGTTGGCAAATATGAAATCATTACTATTATTATTTTTATCTTACCAAATATATAAGTCCTGAAAGTACCTTTTTTTATAAAGTGCTGAAAGTGTACAAGTGTAAATTTGGGGTGAAAGTTATTTGTCCAATTTCATCTTGTTATTACACAAGTATTACAACTGATAAACTTATTTTTATGAATTAAAGTGAAGAGCCAAAGCGAAAAGTATAAGTTGGAGATATGAGTTTATACAAGATAATTAAAATCTTTTTAATTATATCCTATTATTTTTTATTATCAATAATAGATTATTTATTTAACGCCCCTAGCGAGTGCGATGGTGCGGTGGTTCTCTACTTTGGGGCTCTCACTAGCCCCGCAGGGGAGGTGGCGTGCGGGGACTTCCGGTTATGCTTCAGGCATTGAACAGGTCATTCAGGTTGACGCATTCCAGCATCCTTTTCGTCAGGGGCGGATCCAGGATTGAAAAGTGAGGGGGGCTGGAAATTTTTTTTGCACAAGGTAACATGCAAAATATATATAAAGTTGTTATAGATACTAGAGAAGTAAAGTTGTTATGGATATTAGATAGAATAGAGTTGAGCTTGGCCCAAAAAAATAAATAGAAGACTCAAATATATATGGGGTGGGCTTTAAAATATATTTGGGGGGGGCTAAAGCATATATATATTCCATACTAATATACCAAAAAAAAAAATTTACAAACAAGTACCAAAATTTGGGGGGGGCTGTAGCATACCCCCCCCCCCCCCCCCCCCCCCCCCCCCCCCCCCCGGGATCCGCCCATGCTTTTCTCTGTGGATTCGTCGTCTGCCCTTGTTATTTCACTGTTTTGAGAGTCTTGAGGATGTATTTAGTTTCTTTTGCGTTACTTCATTTTCTCTTGACTTGCTCTGCAGGTTTACTTCTTGTAAGACTCTTATGTATGATACTTTTGTTTAATCTATATATTTGTTTCGGCTGGAATCTTAGACTCTATCTGCTCATTCAAAAAAATAATAATAGATTATTTATTATTCTTTGTTGTTTTTTGCACTTCATCTTTTTCTTAGGGAAAGCGTATATTACATTATCTATGCTGGTTGGCAAAAATGAATAAATCATTACTATTGTTTATTTTTATCTTACCGAATATATAAAGTGCCCTCTATTTTCACACTTTTTCTCCCCTTGCCAGCTCTCATCCTAAACTAGAACACCTTATAGTAAAAGGCCTATGCTTGCTAGGCATTTCAGGGGCACGTTTATGACTCCTTATTCCAATATTACTTGATGTGTTTTTAAAAGTCAGATAATTACTAAAAGGAGTTGATTTAGATAGCAGATCACCTAATGTGCATGCATGCATGGTGGTCAATTTCAACATGACAAGCTGTTTAACCATTACCATAGCCTATATATTGAATAATGTAGCTGGGTGGGTGGGTACTGGGTAAGTAATCAAAAGAACTCATTTTTTCTAATTATTAATAAAGACTAAAGTCCAAACACAGAGGGCACACACAACATCTCTTCGAAGAAAGCGAACAAACATGTTGCAAAATATATGCAAGAAGAGCAGTCGCGGCAGGTGTTGGTAAGGTGGATATTCACTGCTGTATACATCCTGCATCCCGATAACGTACGATGAATAGGAAAAGCGCACAAGCTGTAGTATAAAGAGCTTTCACAATATAAGTAATTTGTGCTGAGTTTTGCTTCAATCGATCCAATGAACAAACTGCCAAGCAGTGGTAGATCAAACCAAACATACAAATGCATACAATTGACCCTAATTCGGAGGAGAAATAACCGAGATATTATTTAACTAGAGAAGATAAAAGAGTTACAATTACTATCACCAAGAACCTATTTTTCTTTCAAGTTTCACTAGAAGATAATCTGCTATTTACAATGGAAAACTCTCAATGCTATTTTTTTTTCTTTTTCCTCTCAAAGGAGGCAGTTACAATGATATATAACGATCTAAAGAAACCCTAGGTTGTAGTCTTGATACAATAACCATCTGATATACCTCGAAGAGAAAGCTACACGATTGGAGCCGTACGATCTAACCTGGAGAAAATGTTGGGCTTCAATTAGATTACCTAGACCCAATACCCATATGTTGCCGCTGCACAGTTGCTGCAATGCCTTGACCCAAGTCAGAGAGCCACAACAGTCGATTGCTCTTTAAGGCAATTAACTGTTCCTGTTGTTGCTGCTGCTCTTTCTTTCTCCAACGACGCTTTGATCCTCTTCTTGATTCACAGACTTCTTTTCACATCAAACCCAATATGCAAGACATTAACCCAACAATCTCCATATTAGATTGTATACTCATGCTTTCACACTTGTATGATTAATTGTCTCTAGACTCTTTCATTCTCCTTTTGCCACAAACTGGTTCAGTGGCTTCTTCTGCTAGTTGAATCTATCTCCACTTTTATTTCTCTAATAGTATGCCCCCTTCAAGGGCATACCCTAGTAGGCATTATCACAGAGGAGTCACCTTCTGCACGAACTCCACCTACCCTAGGCGCTCTCTACCTCCTGACGATATTCGAACATCGCGGTCTCGCTTCGATGATTCTAGTGGCGGTGAACTAGATAATACTTTAGGAACACTTGGCTTTGGAACACTCGCGCAAGATTTCACATTCCCACAAAACTTATAGAGGTTGTACTGAACACCCCTCCTTCCCTTCATCACCTTACGACGATATTTTCGAACTGATAAAACTCTACCTTGAGTTGTATACTAGTAGCCCCGTGCTTCTAGAAATCCCAAGAATATCATGTTTTGTTTCAACAAACGAATATGCATGACATTCTAATGTGAACCCCTTTTGATATGACATCTCCAACTCAACTGTTTCCTTACCCACTATGTCACAACTCTCACTGGTCACCGTTCCCACACAAAGCCCTGTTGTAAACTTGTAAGTAGAATACATCTCCTTCTCGGAGCAAATATGAGAAAAAGTACCTGAATCAAGAAATCAGCTAGAATCCATATTTGAAGTACTTGAAACAAGAAGACAGTCTAAGTTATCACATGATTCAGTGACACTGACTATGTTGACACCATTCTAATTCAACCACTTGAGACAAACCCTCCGCAATGTTAGCAAAGAAACTCACCCTTACACGCACTTTTCCTTCCAAGAAACTTACAAAAGTAGACGCAATTATCTGATTCTCCTTCCTAACTTAATTCTCCTTCAAGTCCTCGATCACACATGCAACCGAAAGCTTATCATTGGCAGATTTTCTATCTAGCATGGTTGTTATCAAATGCTTGTACAGATATTGTAGTGAATATATCAAGTTGAAAGCTTTAAGATTATCTGTGTTTATCTCACCCTCAATTTAGATGACTCTGTATTGAATTCCTTTGTATAATCTTGATGAGTATAATATTCTTTCATTGAGTAGCTATATAGTTATCTCTTCAAGTACATCGGATTCCTTAATACGATTATGAGTAGTTAGTTCTGAGTCTCGTCTACAGACTCGCTACGCTTCTCCTACTTCTGATGTTGTTTGCAAATAACATTCAGATTAAACCCAATGCTTCTGAAAAAATCTCCTTCCAGTTCCCTTTCTTCATGTCGGTTGTCCTTTTACGGTAAGCTGCATGCCCTGTTGAACCAATGCGTCATACATGTCCTCCTTCCAGAGATTAAAGTTGATCTTACCTTCGAACCACTTGATCTTAGTGAAACCCGCATCTGTCATCTCTTCCAAGGCACTTGAGCAACCTCTTTGTGCAACCTGATGCCCTGGTACCACTTGTTAGGAATTCACGCTAAGTTTTGTGACAACCGATCCAATGAACAAACCACCACGCAATAGTATATCAAACCAAACACACAAAAGTACGCAATTTTTCCCCAGTTTGGACGAACCCTAATCCGGGGGAGAAATAATCAAGGTATTATTCGACTAGAGAATATACAAGAGTTACAATCACTCTCACCAAGAACATAGCTATCTCTCAAACCTCACTAGAAGATAATATGCCATTTACAATGGAAAACTCTCAATGATGTACTTCCTCTCTTACCTCTCAAAGGAGATCAATACAATGACATATAGAGATCTAGAGAAACTCTAGGTTATAGTCTTGATATAAGAATCGTTCGATATAACCTGAAGAGAAAGCCACATGATATGCCCGTACGATTTAACTTGGTGAAAAAGTTGGGCTTCAATCAAATCACCTTGACCAAATACCCATATATTGTTGCTGCACAGTTGAGGTCGACTGCCCTAAAGCGTAGTCGACTGCAATTTCTTGACCCAAGTCAGTGAGCCGCAATAGTCGACTGTTCTTTAAGGTAATCGGCTGTTACTACTACTGCTTTTTCCTCCGCCAACAATGCTTCGATACTCTTCTTGCTTCACTTTCTTCTATTCACATCAAACATAGTATGCAAGACATTAACCCAAGAGATTATGAACAATTAGTTAATGAGTTTGATGCAAGAAATGTTGGAAGAAGCCACTTTATATTATAGATTATTACAATAATAAAATATCTTGTTTTGCCTTAAAAAGTGTGCAATTTTTTATACATGTATGATTTAAAAAAAAAATTCTCATATTGTGTATGGGGGCCCCATTTTGGGAGTTCGCGTCGAGCCCCATGAGCTCAGAGCCAGCCCTGAGACAACGTCTCTTTGTTTATTACATTACCCCTCTACTTCAATAGTCAAGTTTAAAAAAACAAAACAAAACAATTTTATGACAGTAGAACGATAATAAAATAAATTAATGGTAGAAAAGTTTAAAATGCAAAGTTAATTCACTGTAGGCGTAGCCGTGGACAGGGCTGGTCCTGACAATTTGGAGGCCCAGGGTGAACAATTTATTATAAGGCCCTACTTTTAGTAATTGAAATACATTAATATATAAAAATAATTTAGATTTCCAAAATTACCACATAAATATAGTCATATGTAAATACTTAAATAGTATAAAAGCTTAAAAATAGTTCCAAAGGTTCAAAAAAAATATCATACAAACATTATAATAAATAGCAACAAATATGTCTACTAGTTCCAAAGTATTTTGACAGGTCCAAAATATTTTCAACTGCAAAACAAAATGACAACAAAATAAAAATTATCAATCAACATTTAAAATGAGTTATTCTGACAGTTTGAGAAGTAAATTCATCAATAATGTTTTACAAATCAGTTTTTCTAAGAAATTCTTTTCAGTACATATGATTGCTAATCCATTTAACATCACTTGTGACATAGTCGATCACAAATAAGATTTTAACATTTTTTATATGGGTAAAAATCGTTGCTAATCCTCACTGTTCGATCTCAGCACGGATCACGAGGCAAACTGGGACATGATGGAAATTTCATTGACATACTTAGGCCCAAAGATGTTTTATGAGCCTTGCTCAGACCCATTAGTCCATCTCGGCTTGTCCACAAAGGTTTTATCAACTATCATTCATAATCAGGGAATTGACACCTCAATCTCATTCATAATCATCATAATCTTATTAGGAAGCCAGAAATTTTTTCCTAACAGGTTCGTATTGTCCTATAAATACTGGACCCCCTCCACTGTAACGAGGTAATCACATTTTTACCTTCTAATCTGTGTTTAATTTGTTGATTACTGACTTGATCGTCGGAGGGTCAGTTGCTAGGAATCCTCCTGGTGTCTCAGACTTTTTTGTAGGTCTTCGGCGGTCGCTATATTCACACACCCACTCATATTAGCCTCACATCAGGGTCAGATCTACGGCTGAGATATGTGTTTCCACTCTAACAAAAGAACTCACTATCTATTGCACCCACACCCAGAAAACAACAGCAATAGATTGACACATCTGCGGCATAGATCAATTCAGCCTCTGATTTTGATCCTCCCTAGTAGCCATCTTCTCCCACCGCTTCGAAGGCCAAGAAAACTGCAACCACGGGCCTTCAAACCGACCCCCCATTACCACCTCCTCGTCCGACCCGCATCTAACAGGCCACTCAGAGGTGGCGGCAGCATCAAGACGAACGCCAGTCGAGGCCCGCTCCAAGTGCCTCCTGCTCGGTCCATGACAGGCCAACCGCCCCACCATGTCGGACCTCCAGAATGTCCTCAGCAATCGCCATAACGAAAAGGACCTCAGCCATCAGCTTAACCATTCCAGGAACGAGGGACCCTCGAACCACCCTCTGAGCCGAAGCTGTCCCTCTTCCAAGGGTTGGGAGAGGGAGCACAGTCTTTCCCCAAAGGACTGCCGACCCCTAAATGCCCATGGAGAAAAGGGCCATGTGATGAGGGTCGAGTTTCGGGAGTTTCAGAATGAGGTACTGCAAGCCCTTTGAGGCAGGATTCGGAACGACCATCACACCGGCAACACCCATACTAGAAGATCTGAGAATGAAGAATCCTATGGGTGTACACGATCTGAGGGGTGAGAAGACGATTTCCTCAAAAGTCTACAATAGATGGAAGACCGTCTTGCTTGGATCGGTGAAGAAGGAAGGCAGTCTAACAGATGGTATCGGCCATTCCGACCACCTTTCTCATCCTACATCCTTGAGGCCCCGATCCCGAGGAGATTCAAGCCTCCAGCATTTGAGACGTACGATGGAGATTCGGATATGGCTGATCACATTGAGGGGTTCAAAACCCTCATTATGATTTACAAAAATCCCCTTCTCTACCACATTCTTCTCCTTTGATTAGCTTGAGGAGAGTTTCCTTGCTCACTTCATGACCAAATGTAAATCTAAAAAGACGAGCGCTTTCCGACTAGACCTCAAGCAGAAAGATGGGGAATCCCTTCGGAAATTCTTCTGGAGATTTACAGTCGAGGACCGATCAATTTTCTCCCTTGACTTTGGGGTCGCGGCGGCTGTCTTTCATCATAATGTCCGGCACAACTCGTTGAAGGCCTCCTTGGCTAAGAAGCCACTGACCGATTTTTTCGACCACCTTCTTCAGAATGAGAAGTATATCCAGGCTGAAGATGCCTTTAATCTAGGAGGCCATAAAGAGTCCCCAACCAAGGGAAAGAGGAAGCTGGACAATTTCGAGGCCCCGAAGAAGTCCCAGAAGGATGCCTCCTGGCAAAGGCAACTCCATCATATTCCTCGCTTCGACAAATTCACTCCGCTTAATGCAAGTGTCTCCGCCATCCTGATGGAGTTGGAGGAAGAGGGGTTGATTCGAAACCCCCTCGGCCTAAAAATAATAACAAGAAGAGGGATCAGATGTTCTATTGCCGATTCCATCGAGATCACAGCCATGATACCGACAACTGTCAGGCTCTTAAAGAGAAAATCGAGACCCTCATCCTAGAGGGTACTTGTCTAATTTCACCCAGGACGGTCCAAGAACTTCTCCTCCTCCTCCCCAAGATGCGACCAAACACCCAGAAATGGAGTCTGAACCTCAGGACTCCGACAGGATGGCCATCCTCCACTGCGTCCACGGTGGGCCGATGGGGGGAGACTCAAACTCCACCTGCAAGGCTTTCATCTGGGAAGTCTATTCGGTCCATAACTATCCTCCTCCTTGAGGTCATGGACTGTCTGTCTCTTTCTAGAACGAGGACCTAAAGGGCATCATGGTTCCTCATTGCGATGTCTTGGTTATTAGCCACAGCCTAACAAACTACGAGGTCCGTCGCATTCTGGTGGACAATGGAAGCTCAATTAATATCATGTTTCTTGCTGCCTTCGAGGGGTTGAAACTCTCTCGGGATAGGTTAAAGCCTACAGGATACACCCTCCCCGGCTTCTCAGGCACCCCCGTTCAGATCAAGGGGATCATCACCATGGATGTCACTACCGAGAAATTCCTGACATCCCGAATCGAGGCAATGGATTTCATGGTGGTCAACATCAAAGCTGCTTAAAATGCCATCCTCCGTCGCCCTGACCTCGCTTCCCTCCAGGAGGTGCCCTCGGCCTACCACATGAGGATGAAGTTCTCCACCAAGTTTGGAGTTGGGGTCATCAAGGGTAACCAAGAGGCCACGCGGGCCTGCTGTACGACCACAGTGAGGGGATCAGTTCCTTCTCTCGATGTAGTCAAACTCCCTTTCAATCAACGTTCAATTGGTTCTGAGCTAGTGGACGAGCTAGAGGAGGTCCCCTTCTCCGAAAGTAGATCCGCTTAAATGGTTCCAAGCGAGCAAATCTCTCCCCACTGGCCTTAAAGAAGACATCATCAGCTACGTCCAGTGAAACAACGACCTATTCGCTTGGATCCCTCCGAAATCCTGGGATCTTGGAGGATCTCATTATGCATAAATTGAGCGTCCATCCGTACTACAAGCCAGTGCAATAAAGGCATAAAAAATTTGCCCCTGAGAGGCAGCATGCAGTGAAAGAAGAAGTGGAGAAGCTCATCTAAGCTCGCTTCGTCCAAGAAGTCAGCTACCCAGAGTGGCTAGCCAACATTGTGATAGTGAAAAAATCCAATGACAAGTGGAGAATATGCATCAATTTCCCCAATTTCAACAGGCCTACCTGAAGGATTCCTTTCCCCTCTCGAGCATCGACACTCTCATCAATGCGACATCCGGGCATGAGCTCCTCAGTTTCATGGATGTATTTTTGGGGTACAACCAGATTCAGATGTCCCCCTCGGATATTCGAAAAATTGCTTGTCACCGACCAAGGGCTCTACTACTATCGGGTTATGCCCTTCGGGCTGAAAAATGCAGGTGCCACTTTTCAGAGGCTTGTCAACCGGGTGATGGTGAAAAAATCCAATGACAAGTGGAGAATATGCATCAATTTCCCCAATTTCAACAGGCCTACCCGAAGGATTCCTTTCCCCTCTCGAGCATCGACACTCTCATCAATGCGACATCCGGGCATGAGCTCCTCAGTTTCATGGATGTATTTTTGGGGTACAACCAGATTCGGATGTCCCCCCCGAATATTCGAAAAATTGCTTTTGTCACCGACCAAGGGCTCTATTACTATCGAGTTATGCCCTTCAGGCTAAAAAATGCAGGTGCCACTTTTCAGAGGCTTGTCAACCAGGTCTTTAAGGGGCAGCTATGCAGCAACATAGAAGTATCATGCTCATCAAAAGCCTTAGGGGGGAGGACTACGTCAATGACCTCGAAAAAGCCTTCAATTCCTTAGAGAGCATAACATGAGGCTCAACCCATCCAAATGCACATTCGGCGTAACTTCAGGGAAGTTCCTCGGCTTCACGGTTAGCCAAAGAGGAATTAAGGCGAACCCTAAGAAAATCTGAGACATATTGGACATGGCCCCTCCTAAGAATGTAAAGGAGGTCCAAAGACTCATCGGCCGACTTGCAGCCATGGGCGTTTCCTCTGAAAGTCGGGTGAAAATCTCTCCTTATTTTCATGGCCCTTCGGTGGTCGAAGAACTTTGAGTGGGAAGAGCCTCAGTAGTAGGCCTTCGACTAGCTTAAGGAATATCTCACCAACCCCCCTCTTCTCAGCAAACCAGAGCTGGGCGAGGTCTTGTATCTCTACCGGGCAGCGTCCGAGCATGCCCTCAGTGCAGTCCTCATCAGAGAAGACAGTGGAGGATAGAGGCCCATCTACTATGTTAACAAAGTCCTTCGTGATGCTGATTTGTGCTACACTAAGATGGAGAAGGTGGTCTACGCCCTTGTCATGGATGCGAGAAAGCTTTGCCCTTATTTTCAGGCCCATTCTATTCAGGTCCTCACGGATCAACCTCTCAAGCAAGTTCTTAACAAACCGGAGAACTACGACCGCTTAATCAAGTGGTCCATCGAGTTTAGTCAACATGACATTAATTACAAGCCCAAGATTGCCTTCAAGGGACAAGCCCTCATCGAGTGCATAACCGAGTGCACCATCCTGAAAGCATCTGAGGTTCATATGGACGGGTCGATATAGGAGCTTTACGTAGATGGTTCATCGTGCGAAGAAGGGAGTGGGGTAGGAGTCATATTGAGCAGTCCGGACAGCTTCATCCTTCAGTACTCCTTGCGCTTCAGTTTTAAAGCATCCGACAATGAACCAGGGTATGAGGCCCTAATCGCTGGACTCCTTCTGGCCCGAAAGGCTAGGCCCAACCGAGTTAATGCATCCAGTGATTCCCAACTGATCATCAATCAAGTATGCGAGAAATATGAAGCTCGTGAGGCCAAGATTGACCCACTACTTGTCACACATCAAGCTTCTCCTAGCAGACTTTGAAGATGCTACTGTCGTTTAAATTCCCCGAGAGCAGAATATATGCTAGTATCCTCCTCCCTTGAAGGCTTCGATCACACAGTCTTGGTGGCGGTTCCCGTCCGATCAAGCATTGAGAATCATGAGGTTCTCTACCTAGATCCACCACCGTAGGTTGCAACATGGATGGATCCGATCATGAACTTCTTGAGAAATGGTGAACTGCAGCAGGATCTGTCCGAAGTAAGAAAAGTCTGGCTCAGGGCTGAAAGGTTCATGCTCGATAATGACATGCTCTTCAAGCGATCATACACTAATGTCGACGGAAGACCCTACCTCCCCCGCCTTTTCCTAGAGGAAGCCAAGTATGCCCTTGAGGAAACGCATGAAGGGATTAGGAGCTGCCATATGGGCAGCAGATCTCTTGCAAGAAAAATGCTCAACCATAGTTACTATTGGCCAACCCTCCTACAAGATGCTCAGGACCTCGTTAAGAAATACTGAACATGCCAAAAGTTCTCCTAAGTGAAGCATGTCCCACAAGTCGAGCTCAAATTGCTAGCTAACCCAGCCCCCTTTGCCATGTGGGGGATGGATCTGGCCGACACGTTAACCAAAGTAAGAGGTCAAAGACGCTTCCTAGTCATGACCATCAACTACTTTACGAAGTGGGTTGATGCAGAACCCTTGGCTACTATCACTGAGCAACAGGTCCAGCATTTCTTCTAGAAACACATCGTCTGCCGGTTTGGGATCCCTCGAATCCTCATCACCGATAATGGCACCTAGTTCACTAGCAAGAATTTTTGCAAGTTCTGCGAAGACTTGGGAATTCAGCAGAGGTTCTCTTCAATTTTGCACCTCTAGTCTAATTGCCAAGCCGAGAATGCCAATCATCAGATCCTCAACGGGCTCAAGAAGCGACTTGACAAATCCCTTAAGAGTTTGTAGGTCGATGAGCTACCCAGTGTGTTGTGGTCTTACTGAAAGACCAATAGGATTCCTATAGGTGAGTCCCCCTTTAACCAGACCTTCAGTACCGAAGCTATAATTCCCTTGGAAGTTGGACTGCTCTCCCGATGAATCATGAGCTTCGATAAGAATCTGAACTTAGATGGCCTCAGGGAGAATCATGATCTCCTTGACGAAGTTCATGTGAGATCAACAATAAGAAGGAACGTCTACCAACAGTGAGTATAACGGTTCTATAATAAGAGGGTCTGACCAACTAGCATCAAAGAGGGGGACATACTGCTACGAAGGCTCAACATCTTCGA
The DNA here is from genome assembly GCA_017893485.1 of Hemerocallis citrina. Classification (NCBI taxonomy): domain Eukaryota; kingdom Viridiplantae; phylum Streptophyta; class Magnoliopsida; order Asparagales; family Asphodelaceae; genus Hemerocallis; species Hemerocallis citrina. The sequence goes on from CM030367.1 coordinate 146,406,720, forward strand.
GCCAAGCAAAAAGGAGAAACTTGCTCCCAATTTGGAATGCCTGTATAAGGTCTTCAAAGTGGTATGCTCAGACACTTACCGACTTGAAGACCCAGGGGGCTGGGTAGTTAAGAGGACTTGAAATGAGGAGCACTTGATAAAGTTCCATGATGGCCCTTAACGGTTCGTACTTGTAATAATGTAATAAGCTCTCGCCTTTCAGCAGCTAATGAATATAATTATAAAAAATATTTTCTTTCAAAAATCATAGAAAGTTTACAAGTCTTACGCTCCGCACCTTCCCTCTAAGAATGGCATTCCGACCCCGAGGCCATAGCAAATTTCTTCGCTTACATGGCCCTAGTCTTAGCACCTCAAAATGGTGCTCCGACCCCGAAACCATCACAGATTTTCTCCGCTTATATGTCCCCAGTCTTAGCGCCTCGAAATGGTGCTCCAAACTTGAGGGCAACGTGGATTTCTCCACTTACATGGCCCTAGTCTTAGCACCTCGAAATGGTGCTCCGACCCTGAGGCCTTCACAAATTTTTTCGCTAATGTGGCCTTCATCTTGGCACCTAAAAAATGGTGCTCCGACTCCGAGGCCATCGCAGATTTCTTTGTTATCATGGCTCTGGCTTGATCATCGGTTTCCACCAAGGTTACATGTCTTGCACCTTTTTCCTTCAGAAAGGTGCTCCAACCTCGTCACAGACTCAAAATGACACTCCACTCGCGAAAGGTCGGGTCAACTCGCCCCAGGAAAATAGATTCATTCAATAAATAAGTTAACAAGGAAAAATGATTTTTATTTAATGGCAAATGATTAAAAGATGGGCAGTGGCCAGTCCGCAGTTGGCAAATCAAACACAAAACAACGATAGCTACGCCTAAATACTCCTATAATCGCCGTGTACTTCGATCCAAGCACAAGTATTTGCTCGAAAATCCCCACCCCGGTGGCAAGCCCTACATTCTGGAAACCACATCAGTATATTTGAAGTATGAGGAGGATGAAGAGACCCCTGAGCATAACCTCTCAGACCACCGAAGTTTAGAAAAGGCATCATAAGGGGGCATCGACAACCGGGATAACTGGCCTACCTAAGTAGACCCACAAGCTCTACAAGGATAATTCATTCAACCTCGGGCTTCAAAATTGAAGACGTGCTTCAGATCTTGAAACTCGGGATATACTTGATGATGTCCAACAGGGGTTACCCCGATCCTTTTCGGGCTCCTCTGAATCTGCGCCACGAGCACGAGAAGTACCAGCCGGGCCAAATGCCCCTGAGTCCTAAAGGGACACAATCAAGTAAGACCACATCCCTCGGGACTCTGGGGGTGAAACATCAGATCTTGGAACCCGAGACAAGTAGCATGGAGTAGTGCGACCGGACGCTGATCCCCTTTGGATCGAACCCTCGAACAGTAGGGCAAGCTCGCTCAGACCATGCTCCGAACGACCTACCCTCATCGGCACCGACCCTCGGATTGCCATTCAAGGTGCTCGAAAAAGTACCCCCGGGACCTTATCATCAAAAGAGTAAAGCAATGGAGTTTGTAAGCTAGTTACTTGAGGATAGGAGAAATTTATGGGCACTGGGGAGGAATACTTCTCGATTGTCACAAACTTTCTTATTTATTGCAGTCAACGTGCCTACTTCCAAGATCTACAGTCGCGTCAATTCCCACGAAAGATGACATAATCGAGCCCACGTAATGACTCATGTAGAGTTCAGAAGCAGGAGCAAACCTGGCACCCTGGATCGATCTCCAAAAGAGAGGACTGAGGTAATTGTTCCCTCGGCTCGAAAGCACAAGGTGAGGTATACAATCCCATGTCAGACGGCAGAAAGCAAAGGAATTCAAACACATTTTATTCATTATAAGAACCGAGTACAAGCATGGTGGCCAACCCACAAAAAAGGCAAAAATATAAGCAACCTAGGTCCGCTGCTTGAAGGCAGGCCCATTCTCTAAAATAGAAGTGGAAGGATCTTTTTCGATCCCAGCAGTAGGGTCAGGTAGCTCGTCGTTAGCCAGAGTCCCATTCACGGATGCTCGAAATAGTTCTGCTATCTTCGCATCAACAGCCAATCCCCTGATATTGTCCGGATACATAGTTTTGACATGTTAAAGGGCACAACCATACCTTTTGTCTTGGGCCCTGATCACCTGCAGCACGGTCTCATCATATTCCTTCTTGATCTCCTCCTCCTTTGCATGCCATGCCGATTTTTCCTCGACCAGCTTCTCCTTCTCAGCCGATAGCTCCTTCTGAGCCTTCTCACTCGCCAGTTCTTCCTTCAGCCCATTTATTATCTGCTGGATGCCTCCGGCCCGAGCCAACAACTCCTTCTCCCCCGCTTCGGCCACTTCAGCATGCTTAAAAAGTGCACCCAGCCACTGCTTCATCTCACCCCCACTGATGGCCGCCTACAAGAAAATGAAAATACTTAGCCAAGTAAAAAGTTGTGGGCCAAAAAACTAGCAAACGGGTCCCTTACTAGAACATAAGCCTGAGCCCAGCAAGCATAAACCACTTCACTTGAATCTCTCGCCAGAGCTTTCCTCTCACGGGGAGTGGCGAGGTAGTCCACCACTTGCAAAGCACTGAGGTAGAAAATTGTCAAATTCGGCTTTGTAATAGACCAGGAAGGGAACAATACCTTTGGAGTGGTCGTGGCCTCATTCGAGGACACGGACGTATGCTTCAGGGCTTCCTTCTTGACATCGTCAGATGCCTTGTTTCTCGAGAGTTCGGCATCCTTGGCTTTCCTTTTCTTCGAAGGTTCCTCCAGTCCCGGGGAAGAAGGATGTTTCTACCCAGGTGCTTTGGTTTCTGCAACTATCTTCGTCTCCACCTCTGTCCTCGCCCAAGCCTCTGCCTCAACTTTCACCCTCACCTCCTCCTTGGCCTTCACATTCGCCTCTACCTAGGCCTTGGGAGCCACACTTTTAGCCCTCAAGTACTCATAAGAAACCTTGGTTGTTTGTCAGTGGGAAAATGAGACATGAGAAGCAACGATGTGGAGAGACAACAATGGAGAATCAAGTCAATGATATATGAAGGACAAAGGGGACTATATATAGCGGAATGAGGACAATGAATGTTGTGCGAGGACGTGATGTCACATGAGAACACACGGGGAGAACACCAACACATTTTCTCAGGCCCCTTTAGTCTTGGCACCTCGAAATTGCTCTATGACTCCGAGACCATCGTAGATTTCTCCGCAAACATGGCCCTCATCATCATGCCTTGAAATGGAGCTCCGACCTCGAGGCCATTGAGGATTTCTCTGCTGCACGACTCGTGCCTAACACCCCGGTTATGACGTGTTCGCCAATGAGGGCCAATATATGAACACGATATTCTTTATTGCTTGTAAACATGGTACATTATCAGGGTTACATAAGCTCTTACAAATTCACGGCACAAGGCCCTAACTATTGGGGACTGCTAAGGTAGACCCCGATCCTGGATCCACCTCATCTCTGCCCGAAGGATCGGTTCACAACCCTGACAATCCAAGACCCGCTCAGAAATAGACGACACTGGAAGATTCAGCTACCCCACTCTGGGCATCCCCGGGTGCTCCCACTCTGGGGGGCGGGTCCCGGTGTATGGGTCCCGTCTTGAGAACGGACTCCAAAAGCTAGAGGTCAGACTCATATTTATGAGTTTTACCCTCAACTGATATATCTCCAAGTCTCTCTCCACAAGCATCCACCTGAATATCAAGTCCGAAAACTGCTCTCCGATATGGTCAGAGAGCACATTTTCCTATGCCTGAGAGAGGACCAAGTTGACATTAGGTACATAAGCTTCAGGTGAGCCAACTTAGCCGCCACTTCTTGTGATCTTCGGATATGGTATCCAAATGCCCTTTCTCTGTCGTGTGCCTCTTTTAGAAGATGAGAGATAGTGTCCTCCGTCTCGTGCAACCTATCTCAGAGGGCTCGAATCTCTTCCTCATATCCTCTTTCCTGAGGCTCGCACCTTACGATTTGAATCAACAAATAACCAACTTAAGACCCGGGTGGGTATACAAAACACAAGATTATCGAAAATAAGATGTGTTCTCATTATACAATGGGCGGTGGCCAGTCCGCGATTAACATCAATATAAAAACAAAGTTAAGAGAAACTTTCTAAGGTGGATGAGACACCTCCCGGGAAGACAAATGTCACTACAACATTTACAAGCTACAGCGGCATTTATTCTCCGGCGTTTTGTATGTCGCGTTGGGGTAGAGTCGGACCCTGAATGGGGCTAATAATCTGAACGATATACACCGGCATTTTATAACGAATGCCTCCGTAGGATAACATACGCCGGCATTTTTTATATAAATGCCGGTGAATGTAAGGCCTAAAATATCACCGTAACATACGGCGGCATTTTTTGTAAAAATGCCGCCGTAGGGAAAGGGATAAAATCCCCAACCCACAGCCGAACCCTAACGTTTCGCTGTCTACTCTCTCTCTCTTTAAATTTCGGCGGCAAAGGGTTTTTATTTTCGTGCTATATACCCTCATCACCGCACCTTCTCTCCTTTCCTTCAACGTCGTTGTCGACGTCTCCTCCCCCCATCGTAGCCACTCCTATCGCAGTCCCGCCTTCTCGTTATTGTCACTCTCCCCCCCCCCCCAAACTCCCGGTCCTTTCTCTTCTTGCCGTTGCGTTCTCGAATTTGGGCTTGCACCGCCGTCTCGTTCTCGAATTAGGGTTTGCACGTTGTCCACTCTCTCTCTCTAAATAGGCTTGTAAGTCTGATTTTCTTTTCTTGATTTTTGTTGTAAATTTGAAGAAAGTTGGGGGGCATGGTTTGAATTTTGGATCGGCTTGGTTTACAATTCCAGATCTGGATTGGGGATTTGCGATTTTTTGCTATTTCTATGATGTTTGATCTGGGTTGGGGTTTACAATTCCAGATCTGGCTTGATTATGTTTTTATTTATGTTTAGTTGGTTAGAAAAAATTCTATACAGGGGCAAAACCAATTAATTATTCCCGCCTTGAAGATGACATTTCATTACCATTATCCTAATTTCGGTTATACCACACACTATCTACTAATCAACACTTACTAGCTTATGATAAATAACTACGCCAATTGCTGTTTGTTCTTTTATGTTGTTTGTAAATGTCTTCTTTACATGGAATAATCATCTATATTTCCATTTCCATTTTCAGTTTTATTCTGTTATTGTGTGAGGCATTTTAAATGTCTCTTCTAAATTTCATTGTATTGAGCACATAATTACAATCTGTTTATACCTCCTTTCCAGTACAGCTGTGTCTCATTAAAAAGTTCAGTGCCCACCGAAAAAATCAGCGGGGCCATGATTTCTTATAATATAAAATCTAGTTCATCGGCTGGAGATAATGTATATAAATATTTGATAGCATTACTTGTGGCTAACTTAATCTAAACCATAAGCTATGATTTTTTATCAGTTCCAGTAGTGTCTTGATTAAAAACACTATTCGTGGTTTGGTTTTTTGTCGTACATTTTTAAACATCAAAGTGTGGATGGTTGAAGCACTTTGCAAATCTGGTTTCTTATGGCTGTTAATGGTGGTTAATAAATTGACTATTAATATTCTCCAATGTGTACTGGTCATCCCTTGCAGAACTGACACACACATACACATACGTGCCCTCACACAAATACAATATTTCTATCTATGTGTGATTTAGTTAATAATTTGTTTCTTGATCTGATGACCACAGCCGTATTCTGGATTCAGATTTAGACTACATTTTCAGTAGATGCCCTTTTCCTCTTTGTTTACTTTAGTCGTTTTTCATGTCTTATATCTGATCAAGGCATTGCTCTTGGACTTATATCTCAGTGTGCATGATGATCTTTATGATCTATGTCGTGCATTTGCTTCCTAGTTCTTTCCTTGAAATTTGTGGCAGGTGGTTAGCCACCTCAAAAGGAGGGAACCAGACAAATGTTTATCCTGCAACAATTTTCCTTAGATGCCTTGTTTCCGCCTAGGTCATCTGAGCTTTGTTGTGTGCCTTGTGTCTGATCAAAGCATTAGTCTTAAACTCATATCAGAAGTGCATGATGATCTTAAGGGTCTATGTCATGCATTTGCTTTATATTTGTACCCTTTTAGAAAGATTTGGCAAGTTGTTGGCCATTTCAATTGTTGTGTGTGTGTGTGTGTAGGGGGGGGGCCAAGTTATTGTTTATCCTGCAATGGCACATAGGATTTCAAAAGGGATAACAAACATGCATATTGAACTATGAAATACTCAACTACCTGAACAAAGGCTAGATATTAATATTTGTATATTCCCTCAATTTAGAATTCTTGTCAACATTGACAAATTGAACATAAGTTTTCCTAATTTTTCATCTGGTAGTGGGTTATGACCATATGCGGCGAGTTACTGAAATATTTATGGTGAAAATGTTTCATAAACTATAGGCCTAAACTATGAAGTACTCAACTATCTGAACAAAGGCTAGATATTAATTCCTAAGTTGATCATGTTAAAGAAAAACAGAATATATTGAATCCTGCACTTGATGATCATAACTGTTGCATTCGTCACTTCCACCTTTGTAAAGTGACTTGTTCTAGTACTTCAATGTCGTGATAAAAGTATTTCGCTACAGACCTTAATCTTTCAATATTAATAAATATCGAAGAAATGGGTCTTCAGTTTGGGTTCTTTGTAGTATGTGCTTCATTTTATTCATTGTTCAATACTTGAAGTTGATAATGATTAAAACAAAAATTGGGACCATACAGGACTGTTGGTTCCTCTGGTATCGTTGGTTTGGAACAACATTATATTGCTTTCTTATCTGCAATTCAAAGAAGTTTGCAGTTTGACAACTTTTTAAGAAAATTAACTGATGCTAGTTATATTGTGTTTTGATTAAGTATATATGATCCAATAGTTAATGAAATGAACTCTCAAATTGTCTCACTGCATAGTGTGTGCTTGTTTAAAGTTTGGTTGAATGCCAACATGCAACGAGTTTATAGCCTTCAGAATAAACTAGATTTATTATGCATTTGGAGATGGATTAGTTTCTTTTTTGTCTGAATTTGGAGATGAGATGGATCATGTATCTGAAGTTACACACTGTGATTTTTTTAGGAGCGACTAGTGATGGAAATTTTTTTATCTAAACTTTATATACAATTATATCATGATGTCTACATGAGTATCAGTTTCTAACATAATGTTCATGTTTGTTGCTTGGGTTTGAAAATGATATTGTTCTTTGCCAAATAGGCTTGTAAGTGATGATGAGATGGATTATGTAACTGAAGTTGCATACTATGATTTACAAAGGAGTGACTAGTGATGAAATAATCCTGTTTGAACTTATGTTCTGGTTTCAATTGATAGTTATCTCATGAGTATTATAAAAATATAAGTTTCTTTTCAGTTAGTAGCTTTTTTGCCTGAATTTGACAGTGAAAGTATTCTCTTTCACTCTTTGTAGTTCAATAATGTGAACTCCATATTTTGGTTTTGATTGTAAGTGTTGAATGGTTTTTTTTAAATTTTTTTTAAAAAAATTGTATACCTACATTGGCGTTTTACAAACGCCCGTGTAGATTTTAACCAAAATTAAAGCTCCTATGGCAGTGTTTGTAAAATGCCGGTGAATGTATATCAGTGGAAAAATAGGGCACTTAGAAATACCCATACACCGACGTTTTTACGGCCGCCGGTGTATACTCAAGATCTATCGGCGTTTTATAAAAATGCCAGTGTAGACCCCTAGTATTCCACGACGCTCGCTTCGGTGGCATTTGCACCGACATTTTTATAAATGCCGGTGAATTTTTCCCCGGCATTTTTAAACGCCGGTGAATATTCAAAAAAACACAGGTGAATACATTGTGGATCTTCATCCATGGCAGCCTCAAGCTTGCATGGAGTGTCGGCGACACCTAACGATGGCCCCGCACCTCTATCATCTAAAGGTAGCTCCCGAGTGGTCGGAGGAGTGCTACCAAGCCCCAGATCAAAGGATAGGCTGCTGAAGTCCAAATCGGGATACCTCCGACTGACGTGTTCGAGGGTCTACTTATAACCCTGGTCCTCCCCCTTGATTATCTGGTTCGCAAAACCTTCTAGCTCCACCCTCAGTCTTGAAAGCTCATCCTCACAAGTTTCCTTCTCGCCTGTTAGAATCTCCTAGTCCACGGACCCGACCGTGACGTTGCCCTCCAATTTCTTCACACTCTTTTTAAGCACGTTCGCATGATCCTTCTCATCCTGCCATTTCCAATCAGGCCACTCTGCCTTCTAGTTCACACATTCAGTAGGTTCTCGTAATGCCTCTTCATCTCGACCCCATAAAGCATTTCCTGCAGGAAGACAAAAAACTTAGGAAAATATCGAATGCGGAAATACAAAACTCATGCAAGACACCTACCATGACGGAACCTTAGGCAAACCTAAGGTAGATCGAAGTAGTGATCTCCTGATTAAGAGCCCTCCTGTAACTCGATGGGTGAAGATCTCTACTTCCTGGAGAGCCATTCTGGACTCCAACAGAGAATCTATCACCTTCACGAACCAGTCCAGCCTAAAAGTCTCCTCGGTCTGACCATGAATAAGGACCTGCAGCACTTGGTAGAATGGTGGAAGGGGAAACTCAGCTAATTTTGTGGCCCTTAGCGACCTCTTACTCGATTGGGCCATCAAAGAATCCTTCGGGGTATGGATGGTCAAGGCCTTCGATCTCTTCACCCTGTCAGATCGCCTTTCCAGAGATGCATCAGCAAGCCTTTTACCTTTGGGGTCCTCCATCCTCACCTCCGAAAATTCTGGAATCAAGGTGGAAACATTGTCAACCACAGCTGTAAGAGATCGAATGAGTTAGCATCTGATAAGAAGAATAAAAAAATGCGCAAAGGCAAGGAGGAAAGAATTATGAGGAACATAAGGGCTTAGGCCACACTTGGACATCATCTCTTCCATTACTTTTGTCCAGTCTATGCAGTTGCCAACTTGTAACAGACTCGAAAACTTGGCATACTCATCCGAAGTCAAGTCCTTGGGCTTCGGATTCTTCTTCAGTGGGCACCCGTACGATCATCTAGTAGGGATGTCCTAAGGCTCAGTAGGGATGTCCTAAGGCTCGGGATTATAGACAACAAAATATTTGGATTTCCACTCTTTGATAGAGTCAGGATGATTATACACCACCCAATATTTGTGGTGATGAGAGATGTACCACCGATGCTGGTACACAAAGAGGGCGCTCAACCCCAGACACGTACAAAAGTACTTAAGCTTCAAAGGAACATTCTTCTCAGTACAGAGCATGATGAAGCTGGTCAGATGCTTCCACGAGTACGGTTCGTATTGCATAGGGCTCATCCCTGCTTAATTCAAAATCTTCTTAATAAACAGATGAAGAGGGAGGTGCAAACCCGAAGCAAACACATAAGGATTGAACATACAGAACCACTCTGGGAGATTATCTGTCAGCTGAACACCGATGTTCGAAAGAAAAAGCTCAAATTGTCAAGGAACCTGGTACACCACGCAAAGAAGTTCGAGGTCGTCGCCGACCATGATGTTCTTCATCTCGTTAGTATCGATCTTTGGCTTGTTAGGCGAAGACGACAGAACTCCGAAGCAAACCCCGCCTCGTAGATCATCAGTTACATCTGAATGGGTTTTGTGCTCATGAGCGATCATTCTAAACTCCCTCCATGCTTATACGTCATTAGCACGTACTCCTTATGAGGGAGAGGTTATGCTTTTTCTTCTTTGATTCTCACGTGGGGGGGGGGGGGGGGGGGCAGTTAAAATATCGCAAAGCAACGGGCCCCTACTTCCCGATCATGAGGAACCCTAATTTCTTCGACCTTCTCCCTCACCTCTTGATGACTTCCCTCTGCTTCCTCCTCCTTGACCTCTTCTTCATCCTCTGCCGACCGCCTGTGACTCTCCTGATCGTTTCCGACTTTAGTCTCGTTGGAGGGGTCGTGTTCCTCTACCTCAGGATTCCCCCGTGCTTCTCTGGTCTCCAACATCCCTTCAATGCGACCGAGATCTTCCCCTTCAAGATTTGAACTCGACATGATCTTAACATCCACTTCCAAAGAAGGACCTCTCCCAGACCTCGGACGAGGGACTTCATCCTCCCACGAGTTTGATTGACTGGAATACCCCGAAGACAAATTGCCCCCGCTAGAGGAGGAAGCCGAGCCATGAGATTGATTGACTGGAAGACCCCGAAGACAAATTGCCCCCGTCAGAGGAGGAAGTCGAGCCAAGAGATTGACTAGTAGACATGTTGGGAGTAAAGATTGTTCTAGAAAGAGAAACTCTAGTTGTGGAGAGAGAGGGAGCAACCCCATAAAATTAGAGGGGGGAAGGAATGCGACTTCTCGAATGACCCCAATCACATTCCCCCTTTTCGTTAACTGCAAAATTACAAAATAGCTACTAAAAGGTCATGCAAAGTCACGTGCGCCCCGGTTCACCGTAGCGCTACCCATTTACAAAAAATTCTAATTGTATCCCCTTTTCTTAGTGCCTTGAATTGGCGCTCCGACCCCGAGGCCATCATAGATTTCTTCACTAACACGGCCTTCTTCTTAGCACCTCGAAATGGCGCTCTGATGCTGAGGCCATCATGGATTTCTCTGCTAACACGACCCTCATCTTCGCATCTTGAAATGGCACTCCAACCCCGAGGCCATCTCGAAATTCTCCGCTAACATGGCCCTCGTATTCGCAACTCAAAATTGCACTTCGACCCTGAGGCCATTGCAGATTTCTCTGCTAAACCTGGTCCTCGTCTTAGCACCTCAAAACGGTGCTCCGACCCTGAGGCCATCGCAGATTTTTCCGCTAAACATGACCCTCGTCTCCGCACCCTGAAATGGCATTCCGAACCCGAGGCCATCACAGTTTTTCTGCTAACTAAGGCCCTCATCTAAGTACCTCGAAATGGTACTCCGACTTCAAGGCCATTGCATATTTCTCCACTAACATGGTCCTCATCTTCGCACCTCAAAAGGGCACTCCGACCCTGAGGCCATCATGAATTTCTCCGCAAACATTGGCCACCTTCTCGGGCAAAGCTCCTCGACATGGTGCTCCAACTCTGAGGCACACACAAGACCCTTCGATCCTCGCTGCCTCTGAGTCTGGACCTCGGAAGGAGTCCCACACCAGTACAACGAGCAAATCCTTACGTTGGCACATTTTTCTCTATGAGTTACCTACTCCTCATAGACGATCGAGAGCTTGTCTATGAGAGTGGGGGGTTTGTGATATGGGTAAGAATCATGGCTAATCCCCAATGTTTGATTCCAGCATGAATCACGAGGCAAACTGGGACATGATAGCAATATCATGGTCAGGCTTAGGCCCACAAGCGATTTACGAGCCTTGCTCAGCCCCATGAGTCCATCTTGGCCTATCCACAAAGGTTTTATCAACTATCTGTAGCCAGTAGTCAAATCTCGAATAATCAGGTAATTAACGACTCAATCTTATCCCTAATCATCAGAATCTTATTAGCAGACATGAATCTTTCCCTAACAGGTTCCTACTGTGCTATAAATGCAGGACCCCCTCCACTGTTACTAGGTAATCACATTTTTACCACATAATCCCTCTTTGATCCGCTGATTACTGACTTGATCGTCGGAGGGTCTACTGACGGAAATCCTCCCGGTGTCTTAGACCTTTTTGCAGGTTTTCGGCGGCCGTTGTATCCGCACACCCCACTCATATTAGCTTCACATTAGAGTCGATCTACGGTTGAGGTATGATTTTCCTCTCAAACAGAAGAACTCATTATCTGTTGCGCTCGCACCCAGTAAATAGCAGCATCAATTTTTAATTTAGAAAAACTTCTTATGCCATAGTCACATGTATAGTCAACAATATTCTATAAGCAATCGAAAAATTAGGATAATAATAAAAAAATGTGTACAAACTCCAGATTTCAATGGCTGTCTTTTTTTCCTACTGGTAAAGTCACTTTTAACACTTTCAATTCAAAAAATGAATCATTTGAATCAATATCTATAAAGCTACCATGTTTCAAAGCATTTTCAAGATAGACACAATAATTTTTCAACTTATTATCATTGAAAGTTTTTAACTTTTTTGAATCAAACAAGAATCTAAAAATGTCAGCAAATACTTGCAGTTGTTCAAATCTACTTTTCAATGCAGCAATAGCAACATCCACTACAACAATAAAATAATTAACTCTAAAAGAATCTTCAATAGATTGTGTGTTATCTTCATGTGCATTCTCATCAAATTGTTTCATTCTTCAAAGTTGACGTTTTTTTAAGGAAAAATATGTTTAATTTACATATCTAATGCAGTACTTTTAGTAGAAATCATTGCAAAAGTAAACCCAATCTCTCTATAATTTTCGAAAAAAGAAATCAGCCTATTCAAATGTTGTATGGCACATCAATATGCATGTCTTTAGATTGCAATATTTTGCTAACTATATTAACACTAAACAAAACATCATGCTAGATAATCATGCCTAATAAAAACTCAAATTTTGAATTTCACGGAGGGTGACTGTTGGAGCAATGTGAAGGACTATCCAGCGATAAGAAAGAGAAAGAATTGTGGAATTTCCTTCAAATTGGACTGCATTCTTTCGTGGATGAGGATGAAATAATTGGATTTGAAATGGAAGAAAATTGAAAAGAAAATTTGAATATTAAAAACAATGATGTCCTATAAGCTATAATTAAATTCTTTTTTATTTTCATTTATGATTACCAATAATCATTATATTATATCTATATATTATACTAATAGAAGGGAGTGTCAACATCTCTCCTTTCTCTATTTTGAAATAAAGAAAGGAGAACAAAATGAGAAATTCGCATTTATTAACACGTGCAGTACACACATTTTTATTAAAAAAATAATATAAAAGCCCCAAAACTATAAATGTGGAACTTAATTACTAGAACTGTGTTTTGCTCATTAAGTGTTCAATGAAATGCCTATGTAGCACACAATGTGTTTGTGAAAAAATAGTTTTGAAAATTTGTGCGTAACTAAATCAATTGTATCTATGTGTGGGGTATGTATTAATTACTGAAACCCTAATTAACTACCTCATTTTATTTTCAATTTCTAATTTGTGTTTTTAAAATCCTGAAATTTGAATTTGGGAAAGAGTACGGGTTGAAGATGAGGATGACTGTGGTTTTGGGTCCAAGAATGAGATTTGGTGTGGAGGTAGGTGGCGGAGAGTAGGGTGAGACGAATGGAAAGGTGGAGGAGGATGTTAGAGAAGAGGACGTCGCTGCTGTCAAAGACAACGAAGATGCGGAAGATGAGGGATAAGGCATCCGATAGGGTGTGAATTTGGAAGGGGGAAAGGAGGGTTGAGATGAGGCGGGTCAATGCCTGAGTGTTGCCGGTCAGGATGTATACAAAGGCCGGACTGTGATCGTAGTTTTAGGGTAAACTTCACTAAACTATACACTTGAAGAGTTAATTTATCTCAGGTCTCTTAATTTTATCACACTTTTTTAAAGTTTCATATAATTTTATGAGTCCGTTAAAATTATTTTAGTCTGTGCAATTTGCACAATGGTAACACTAGTAATTACTTATTAGGCCCTAAATACAATTACCGTTGGAGACTTGGACTCTTGGAGTCTCATTGGAATTTTATTAAAATTTAAACTAAAAGAAAAAATAATTGAGAAGTTATCAGATAAGGACCATGTGAAGCCCCAAAATTTGAGGACCCGGGGTGGTTGCCCTTTGGGCCCTGCCCCAAGTCGGCACTGGTCGTGGACAATCAAGCAAGTTTATGGTAGTAAAGGAAAAAGAAAATAAAGTAGTGGTAGTTTGACAATGTAAGAATAAAATGGAGTGTGCAGATGTAAAACTGGAGTGACAGGTATTTCTCAACTTTCATCTTGTCACATAAGCATTGAAAATAATAAACCTATTTATTTGAATGAAAATGAAGAGCGGAAGTGAAAAGTGTTAGTTTATACAAGATAATTAAAATCTTTTTAATTATATTCTATTATTTTTTTTATATCAATAATATATATTATTTATTATCTTTTGTTACATTTTTTTATTGGCACTTCATTTTTTTTCTTAGGGAAAGCATATAATTATCTAGCCTGGTTGACAAAAATGAAAAAATCATTACCATTTTTAAATCTTTATCTTACCAAATATATAAGGTGAAAGTGCCCCTATATTTTCTCACTTTTTGTCCCTTGCGACCCGCTCTCCTCCTAAACTTTGAACACCTTATAATCAAAAACCTATGCTTGGTAGCCATTTTAGGGGCACGTTTATGCTTCCTTATTCCAATATTACTTGATGTGTTTTTAAAAGTCATAGATTCACTGCCTTCAGATTAAAGATTAATTGCTACAGAGAGTTGAGTTAGATAGCATGGCCACCTAACGTGCATGCATGTATGGTGGTCAATTTCAACATGACAAGCTCTTTAACCATTACCATAGCTGCAGAGCAATTCAGCAAACCTAATACCCATCATATATTGACTCTTTATATGGGTGGCTGGGTGAGTGGGTACTGGGTAGGTAATCAAAATGACTCTTTTTTTCTAATTATTAATAAAGACCAAAGTCCAAACACAACGCAGAGGGCACACATAACATCTCTTAATTAATTAGTAGTAGAAAGCAAACAAAGCACATGTTGTTACTAAATATATGCAAGAAGAGCAGTTGCGCGCCGCAGGTGTTGGTAAGGTAGATATCCTTTGCTTTATACATCCTGCATTCCGATAGCGTAGGACGAATAGGAAAAGCGCACAGGCTGTAGTATTCATAGCTTTAACAGTACAATTAATTCCTTGGAGTTGGCTGTGCGTCACCTACGTTTGTGCCGCTAGAGTTCCTTAGTACTGCTAGTGGAGTTGGATGTCTTCGTGGGGGGGAGGTTTGCTTTCCGGTTTCTTGGCTCAGTCGTTAAGATCCTGCTCCTCTATCGGGTGCGGCTGTTTGGTTTGACTTCCATCAGTTTGCTTGCATTGCCTGGCCGATTGCTCCGCCCTCTTGTGTCGGTGTGGTGCGTCTGCGATGGCGCAGTCCTCGGTTTTGCTGGCTTTTCAGCCTATTACTGTTTTCCTTTTTGTTCGATTATCGCTGTTTTATATCTTGTAAAGCCATTGATTATTTATTTGTAACTTAACTGTTTTTATTGATTAATATATTTTTTGATGGCTGGAGCTGTTTGGCTCTATCCGATTTATAAAAAAATACAGTACAATTAATTCGTCAAGAGGTGAACATGGAAGATGGCCGATTAGAATGGGAGAGTATCCCCTATGGTAGGAAATGGAAGCGCTGTAGGTAATTAAAGGAACTCACTGACATGGTATAAAAGAGAATGGGATACCGTAAGAATAAGATTACATATAGAAACTCATCAGATGTCACCTCTCCGTTCTGTTCCAATGCATATTTCAGTATAATATGGGGAATTCTTTTACCAAACTGACCCACTTTTGAAAGTTTTTACCAAACTGGCCCACTTTTTAAAAAAAATTCCAAACTGACTCACTTGCTTTCTCAGATAGCGAGTGTAGTCAAAACCTCTCGCTGTGTGAGAAAGCGAGTGTTGGTTTTGGGTTTTTTGATTTCTTCCTTGGCCAAGACTCGCTGTCTCAAAAAGCGAGCTTGTTTTAACCAAACTCGCTTTTTGAGACAGCTAGTATCGATTGGAGTTTTTAAAGTTTCTCAACCCAGACTTGCTGTCTCAAACAGCGAGCTTGTTTTAACCTGTAACACCCCGAATTTCAAATAAGTCTGAATTCGAAGTTTCACAAGATCTTTACACTTCACTTCGTATAATTTTACAAGGATTTAAAACTTTTATTTGCATTGGAGTCTTTTATATCAACACGCAGCAGAATAAATAAAATACAACAATGATAAATGTACAACTATAACAACTTTATTATTTAAGTAATCATCAGCATCAAATTCATCTTTATATTATCTTATAAATTCCAATCCTGCATATGAAATTGTGGGTACATCAGTTGCTTACAACCGACAAAATATTATACACGGTCATCCTCACTATGCCGAAAGTATAACGATTCTTAAATACTTTAAAAAATACAAACTTGATCGCAAGACAAAGCTAAAGAGGGATTATCCGTTTGATGTCGTGGGTACTGTGCACTTAATTCTTAATACAGTTATTTATATTAAATGACACTAATGCACACTTGTTTGAATTTATGCATCTCATTCTACATAAATCCGAGGGCAAGCCCTTAACCGTTCTTCATCTTATAGGGTTGAATCCCTCGTTATGAGTTAAACTACTACGGTAACTACGGCAAGTATCCTAAATGTTCTTTGAGTTACGAGCCCATATCCAGACAGCCTGGAGAGGAATCCCACGTCATGACATGAAGCATCATGCAGACAACCTATGAACAATTCGCCTCCATCATGGAATGATGGCACTACGTAGTCACCAAATACTCCACAAGCATCGCCACGGTCTCGATAATTTTGGAGATGTATCCACGTCATGACATGACACATCATGTAGACAGCCTGTGAACACTCTCACACTGTAAATCCAAGGCCCTCATACTTGTGTTTTTCTCTTACTTTCATCACATCTCTACTATAGTGTAGTCCTTACATTTTTAGTTTTTTTTAGAAAAAAATCATCATAACCTAGAGCTAGCTTACCCTACCGGACTTAAACCAAACAAAAGAGACAGTCAGCCATGTTAATCACCCTAGGGGGGTGAATAGAGTGATCGTGCGAAATTAAAAAATAAAATAAAGTAAAGTAAATGCAAGAGTGATAAGAAAAGCAAACACAGATGACGCAGCGATATAAAGTGGTTCGACCTCTAGGTCTACGTCCACACCACCTACTTGTAGCAATTTTTCGCCACAAGCATTCCACTATACTCAAAATCCTTGTACAGTAATTCTCGGATTCAGGCCAAGAGACCTATTACACCCACAGGACTTCTAATCCAAGTCCCATCAATCTCACCGAAGTGGAAAAGAAATGAAAAGAAAACCCAAGACCATTGATGATCTTGACTGAAGAATACAACCAAATAAATGCTCAACTCTGATTGATTAAATGAAGCATTAGTTCAGAAGTTTTCTCAGAAGTAATTGGATGGGGAATACACAGTGGATTCGTCAATATTAAAAGACAGGGAAGTGTATCGATCAGAAATAGAAACGATACTTTCCAAGAATATACACAGTGCAAAGTGTGGTCGATCGTCATATTGGTACTGTAACGCCCCGAATCCCAAATACACTAAATTCGAGATGTTCTACAGGATCTTTTCACTTTCTTTAGTACAATTTGACAGGAAAATTAAAACTTTTCATCATACATCAGAGATTACATCAAATTACATCTTTTCTTTTGCACAGCGGAAGTAAATTTTACAACAATTGAAATAAAGTACAACAACAATGATATAATCTTTAAGCATCCATTCTTCTTTAATCTTTAACATGACATATACCTGCATATAAGACTGTGGGTACGTCAGTTTATTCAACCGACGAACATTATATACGGCCATCCTCTCTATGCCGGAAATAGTATAACTTAACTTTTCATATTTAGCAAACACAAACTTATCACAATTCAAACTAAAGGGACTACCCTATTGATGTCGTTTGTGATTATGCACTTAGTCCTTAATGCAGTTAATTATGTTACATGACACTAATGCACACTTGTTCGGATTCTATGCATCCCATACTACATAGGTCCGAGGGCAAGCCCTTATTCGTTCTTCATCTTTATAGGGTTCAATCCCCCGTTATGTCTTAAACTACTACTGTAACTACGGTAGTGTCTTAGATGTCCTATGATCTATGAGCCCATGTCCAGACAGCCTGGAGGGGAATCCCACGCACTGTCACGACGCATCGAGCAGGCAACCTATGGACAATTCAGCCTCCACCATGGAACAATGGCACCACCCATAGCCACTCGAACATCCCACGAGCGTCGCCACCGGGACGATAATTCCGGAGTAGCGCCCACGCCATGTCTTGACGCATCAAGCAGGCAGCCTGTGGATCGCTCTCACACCGCTATCCGATGGCCCCCATACTCATGTTTTTCTTCTACTTTCATCACGTCTCCACTATGTACTAGTCCTTAGTTTAATTTAAAAATCATGAACAAAATAATCTCTAGAGTTAGCCTCTCCATCAAACGGACTTATTCATTTGTTCATCGTGACCAACCTTGGTCTAATTTCATCTCAATTCATTTTTCTCAATGCCGGGGAGACTTAGCTACTCTATTTCAAATTTCATTTCACAATCTTCAACTCATAACAATTTCCATGTCGAGTTCTCAAACTCACATGTATGTTCTTTTTCAATTCATGATTACACTTTGTTCACAAGTCCATAATGAATACTTTTAACTCATAAAGTTCATATGTATAGCCAACAATTTCTTTTTCCCTTTCATAAATCATGATTTTAATTTCATAATCATACATGAATTCATGCAACTTCATAATATCACTAGTAACATTCATACTTCACATTTTGCACAATATTCACAAGTGAGAATAATATTATGTTACACAACAAAGTACTTTTCCCAATTACTTTATAATAGCCTATTTCACTTAATCTTTATAAGTTATAAACTCCAAGGTATGTATCTTATAACCAAAGCTCTAATTATGCCTTTTGTTCACAAACCATATTGTATTTCATTCAAATAATATCCAAATCACTCTTATAAAATTCCTTGTATTTTTATGAGAATTACCATATTTATTTCATAATTTTTGGACTTCAAATCCTCCCAAAAAAAATATTTTTTTATATATGCCGAACCCAAGAATCGAACCAGGCACAGCACCGAGACAGCACAGAGCTCAGACCGCTAGGCCGGTCGCCGAACCCGATATAAGAGCGACTGAGAGTAATAAATACTCTCGGTTCGCTGCTAACTAGTTTTTAGAGAATTAAACAAAAAGAAGTGTTGATCCTGGGATTCGAACTGTGCAAACCAGAGAAGCAAACCGCAGTCCAAGACCACCTGAGCCACTGGCTCGGGTTGTCTCTAACCCAAATAAAAATCGATTTGTATTATATTCACACTGCTTTAAAAATAACTCGATATTCAAATAACCATAGTTTCTTGTTGCTTGGGTAAAATTTTCTAAAATCTTCCAGATTAAATCCTCATTCATATAAGTTCATACCAGTGGGGGAAAATAATTTTTGTACTAATGAAATGTATTATTTTTTTTTTTTTTTCACACACAAATCCAAAAGTCATTTATTAAACTACAATACATTGTATTTTCGACATTGCCCAATAATTGATCTACTAGTCTTTTATTGAATGATTTCATAGTGATAATCTACTGAAATTAGTTCTTAATTCAACCGATACATATGTTTATAATAGTCCACATCTATATCAACATAAAGGTCCATTCATCACAATTCAACTACTAATTTCATGAGTTGTACTTTCATTAATCAACCTATGTCATAATGAAGTATACTCACTTATCGTTTGTACAAATCTCATCTCAAACATACAAGTATTTCATTTTTCTTCAAAATATGGTGTACTCTTTCTTAATAAGTTCCATGTTTCAATTTCACAATTAACAAGCATGCATTATGTCTCTAATCATAATAACAACATTCTCAATTAAATTTAGTCACCATCATAACTTCATACTAATAAACATGGAGCAATCTACACACAATTTAATTTTAACACTAGAGCCATATAAGTTAATCACCACATTTCAATCAATTCACATACTAACTACTCAATTCAAGTGGGCTCTTATTAATATTTTTCATGCATCTTTAATAGTGGAAACTTAGCATGGATCTATATTAGAAATATGAAATGTTTTACCCACCTTAAATGGAGAGAAAACACAAACAAAGCAACCAAGTCCTTGTAGATGAAAGCACCACCTCCTAGCCCAAAAGAGTGCACCAACTCCAAGCCTCCTAGCCAAGCCGAATGCTTCCTCAAGCCCAATCCGAATGCTTCTCCTCCTTGTGATGCCGGCCACTCCAAGCAACCAAAAACCCACACAACTCTCTTATCTTTTATAACTCACACTATTACAATACTATAACTTTGAAATGTACTTTGCATATGAAAATTAGCCATGAGAGGGGGGGGGGGGTATTTATACTAGGAAATGAGTGAGATGGAGGGCCAAGATTGTTTTGGTGGTTGTTGGATGAAGGGCTTAGATTAAGGTAGGAGTTAGGAAAACTACCCACACTCCTAAAACTACCACCATGTTCTCCATGACAAATTTTGAAAATCCCTCCAAAAGAATGAATCCCGGCCTAGGAGAGAGAGTGTGCATTGCACGTGTACGTGTAGTGCACGTGCATGCAACTAGGCCAAATTTGTACATTTTTAAATTTGTATAAAAATAATTTAGTAAAAAAAAGTCTTCTACATGACAAGTTTAATTAAAATAGATTAATTCATGGGCTTTCTTTTTGGGCCAAAATAATTTATAAAAATAAATAAAATAAAATACTTTTGGGCTTTTTAAGAAAAGGGCTTTTCATTAAATAAAAAAAGGCTTTTAAAGAAAGGCTTTTTGTACTAAAATAATTTGAGAAAATATATTTAAATATAAACATCATGATAAAATAATCCAATCAAAATATTGCACGTGCACACTACGTGCAAAATAAATAATTTTTCATTAACTGAAAAATCAGGGTATTACAGCACTCCCTCCTTAGAATAGTTCCGTCCCCGGAACTACAATCAAGAGCGAGAAAAACAAAAATACATCACACACAACAAGAACAAAATATACAAAAATACAATCAAGCAAAAAGCTCAGGATAGTCCTTCAACATCCTCTCCTCAGACTCCCAAGTAGCCTCTTCAACCAAGTGGTTTCTCCAGACTACCTTGACCATCGGTATCGTCTTATTCCTCAAGACTTTCTCTCGACGATCAACAATCTCAACAGGAGACTCGATGTAATTCAGGTCTAACTGCAAACCTTCCGGCACTTCAGGCAAATGATGACTCGGGTCTGGAATATAACCTCTCAGCATAGACACATGAAAGACATTGTGCACCTGAGACAATTCTTCCGGTAATTCAAGCCGGTAAGCAGTTTTCTCGATCCTTTTCAATATCTTATACGGGCCTATAAACCTCGGGGCTAACTTCCCGCCTTTGCCAAATCGAACCACACCTTTGCTGGGTGATACCTTCAGAAAGACGAAGTCACCAACCTCAAACTCAAGGTCCCTTCTCCGGTTGTCTGCATAGCTTTTCTGCCTGCTCTGAGCTTCCACCAACCTTTTCCTGATCAGATCAATCTTCTCAGAAGTTAGCTGCACAAGCTCAGGACCAAACAACTGACGCTCCTCTACTTCATACCAACAAACAGGAGTCCTGCACTTCCTGCCATACAAAGCTTCGTACGGCGCCATCCCAATACTGGCCTGAAAACTATTGTTGTAGGCAAACTCCACCAAAGGTAAATGCCTTTCCCAACTGCCCCCAAAGTCTAGTATACAACACCGAAGCATATCCTCAAGAATACGGTTGACTCTCTCGGTCTGCCCATCGGTTTGCGGATGAAAAGCAGTGCTGAAATCTGTTTTGGTACCCAAAACTGTCTGAAGACTCCTCCAGAAATGCGAAGTAAACCGCGCATCTCGATCAGACACAATAGTCGAAGGAACGCCATGAAGTCGGACAATCTTACCAACATACATCTCAGCCAACTTGTCCATCGAAGCAGTGAGTTTCATGGCCAAAAAGTGAGCGGACTTGGTAAGTCGATCGACTATAACCCAAATTGCATCATTGCCTTTGGAACTCTTAGGCAATCCCGTGATGAAATCCATACTGATGTTATCCCACTTCCATTCCGGAATAGGTAACGGCTGTAATAGACCTCCGGGTCTCTGATTTTCGGCTTTGACTTGCTGACAAACCTCACACTTCGCGACAAATTCAGCCACATCCCGCTTCAAACCTGACCACCAGAAATGCTGCTTGATGTCTTTGTACATCTTAGTACTCCCAGGATGTACCGACAAAAGAGTAGCATGTGCCTCCTGAAGAATACTCTCTTTCAGGTCCGCCTGATTTGGAACGCACAGCCTATCTCCGAACCACAGCACTCCGTCCCTGATTTGAAATCCGGGCAACCTGCCAGCACCAACCTGCTCCTTCATCTCCAAAATATCAGCATCAACCTCCTGACTTGCAATGATCCTTGCATTCAAAGTAGGCTGAAGCCTCAACTGAGCCAAAGATGCTCCCAATCCTTGCAAGACAACTTCAATACCTGCCCGATCCAACTCCTCAATCAGATGCCTCTGAGTCGTAATCAAACTGGCCAAACTGCTCTTGCGACTAAGTGCATCAGCAACAACATTAGCCTTTCCAGGATGATACTTGATCTCAGGTCGCATGTCCTCAAGCACTTCCAACCATCTCCGCTGCCTCAGATTGAGATCCCTCTGCTGATATATATACTTCAAGCTCTTGTGGTCCGTGTACATATTCAACTTCTCACCATACACGTAGTGCCTCCATTGCTTCAGGGCAAAGATAATCGCAGCCAACTCCAGATCATGAGTCGGGTAATTTTTCTCATGCGGTCGTAGTTGCCTAGACCCATAAGCGATTACTCTTCCTTCTTGCATTAAGACACAACCAAGCCCCCGATGTGAAGCATCGCTATAAACATCATACTCAACACCAGCTCTAGGCAAAGCCAAGATAGGTGCAGTAGTCAGCCTATCTTTCAATACCTAAAAACTCGCCTCACATTGCTCGGTCCACTTGAAGCTCACATTCTTCTTGGTCAGCCCTGTA
Source organism: Hemerocallis citrina (assembly GCA_017893485.1). NCBI lineage: Eukaryota > Viridiplantae > Streptophyta > Magnoliopsida > Asparagales > Asphodelaceae > Hemerocallis > Hemerocallis citrina. The sequence continues at coordinate 146,429,592 of CM030367.1, forward strand.
AGTGGTACAGCTATCTGAGCATAACCTTGAATGAATCTCCTGTAGTATCCAGTCATCCCAAGGAAACTTCTGACTTCCTTCACTGTAGTAGGCCTCGCCCAATCTCTCACTGCCTCTATCTTCTGAGGGTCAGTTGCCACTCCCTCCTTAGAAAGGATGTGACCTAGGAATGCCACTTCAGATTTCCAGAAATCACACTTGGATAACTTGGCATACAACTTCTGCTCTTCCAACTTCTGCAAAACTGCTGCCAGATGCTCAGTGTGCTCCTCCTCAGACTTGGAGTACACGAGGATATCGTCGATAAACACCACGACGAAAGAATCAATAAACGGCCTCAGAACTCTGTTCATCAAGTCCATGAAGATTGCAGGTGCATTCGTCACTCCGAATGGCATAACTAAGAATTCGTAATGCCCATGCCGAGTTCTAAATACAGTCTTAAGCACATCTTCAGCTTTCACTCGAACCTGGTGGTAACCTGATCGAAGATCTATTTTGGAGAATACAGCTGCTCCTTGTAGACGATCGAACAAGTCATCAATTCGAGGAATCGGATACTTATTCTGAACAGTGACCTTATTCAGCTCTCGGTAATCGATGCACATTCTCATCGATCCATCCTTCTTCTTTACCAAAAGCACTGGTGCTCCCCAAGGTGACGCACTAGGTTGAATAAAGCCTTTTCCCAACAGTTCCTCAATCTGCCGTTTCACCTCATCCTGTTCCACTGGAGCCATCCTATAAGGTTCCTTAGAAATGGGTGCACTTCCCGGTTGAACAGTGATGCTGAACTCTACATCACGATGCGGGGGTAACCCAGGAAAATCATCCAAGAACACAGTCGGATAGTCCCGAACCACAGGAATCCCTTGCACTTCCACAGGAGTCTCTTCCTTGCGGATAGTTGCCACCAGCTTAGAACACTTCTGCTTCCCTTGGAACGTGACTTCAGGTCCTCCTGGAGCCTTCACTGTCACCGTCTTGGTCTTACACTCGATGCTTGCACTGTACACCGACATCCAATCAATGCCAATGATAACATCGACTCCCAAGATAGTCAGCTCGATCAGATCAATGCCAAAGATTCTATCCCCAATCACAATCTCGCAATCAGCATAATACCGATCAGTGGTTAAAGTTTCCCCTGACGGAGTAGCTACTGCTAAGATCTTGCCTGGGAAAATCTTTGGTTCAGCTCCCAACACTTTAGCAAACTTTGGAGACACAAATGTATGAGAGGATCCAGTATCAAACAATACGACAGCTTTCATTCCATTAAGATAGAGTTCGCCTGTTACATAATATACACCATTACATAACAGTCTCACTAAACAAAGGGAAAAGAAATGACAAGGACTCTAAACACCAGCCCTCGTACCAGAGATGACCTGATCTGCCTCCTCAGCATCAGCTTCTGTCAAGGCAAATACTCGCCCCGATTGGTACGGCCTCTTCCCAGCCTGCTGCATTGGTGCGCTGCTATTACCGCGCTGAAGTTTGGGACAATGAGATCGGTAGTGTCCCGCTTCCCCACAGTTAAAGCAAGTCACCGCAGGAGGTCTCACCACATTGTTTCCAGGTCCTCCAGCTACACTAACAGCGTTCGCCCCTGTCGGTTTGAACCTCTGTGCAGATGGTTGCCCCTTGAAACTCCCAGAATGTGCAGGCCTCTTACCAGACTGCCAGTTGTTCCTCCTGTTCTGAACAACTTGGAACTGCTCCATATCCGCCTCCGTCGCTGTCGGCCTCTTGACCAGCTTATCGAATCTCCTGATACCAAGGGGTATCATACGAGACCTCAAGCTCGGCCTCAGACCATGCTCGAACTTGCGAGCTTTCTTGGCCTCATCCATCACCAGTTCTGGAGCATACCTGGAGAGCTGAGTGAACTTGGTCTCATATGCTCTCACCGACATGCTGCCTTGCTGAATCGACAGGAACTCCATCGCCTTCTTCTCCTGGACGTCGGAGGGAAAATAATGACTGCGGAATTCTTCCAGAAATTCCTCCCAGCCAAGCAACAGACCTCCCATGGTCCTCTTCATGGATTGCCACCAAACCGCCGCGTCCTTCTCCAGCTGCAAAGTCGCCAACTTGACCTTGCTACCCTCCGGTGTCTCCAACACCTCAAAGATTGTCTCCACTTGCCGTATCCAGTTGTCAGCCGCATCTGGGTCTGACTTTCCCTCGAATACGGGTGGTTTCATTCTCTTGAACGATTCCACCAGCTTAATCGCCTCGGGCACTGGATTCACCGGCCCCCTAGCTTGGTTCTGAGCCACTGCATTCAGTGTCTGGTAGACCCTAGCAAGCTCAGTCTCCAGATCCAAACCTTCCCCATTCCTTGCTCCTCTTCTCGACATATTCTGATGCAAAAGATCCATTAAATTCGAAGTATAAGACAAGAATTTAAACCAACTTGCTTTTCATTGAATTCCAAAAGTCTATACATTCGAATTTAAAAAAAACATTTTTGACATCAGAATGAAAGAAACAGAAGCTACGACACTCTAACTCCTACGGGTCCTCTTCGCTGCTCGAAGTTCTTCCCGCAGTTCATCCACCTCATCCTTCAGCACATCAGTTAGGTTCTTTTTCTTCTCAAGTTCCCAAATCCGATGGCTAAGAACAGAATAGTCGGCCTTCCGCTTCTCCAGCTGAGACTCCAACAATCCAACTCTCTCCTTCAGGGTTTCCACTTGTCTCTGAAGAGAAGTCACAAGACCACTTGGAACTGGTACTTCTTCTTCGTCAGAAGAAGAATCATCAGATGAATCCGGAGGTGGGGTGATCTCTCGGGATTCAGGGTACTCCTCATCATCAGAATCAGCTTGTCCAGGGTAGTACTCGTCCTCGGAATCAGCTTGTCCAGGATGGTACTCTTCCTCAATGATATGCCAGTCGTCGCCTCCAGCAGGGTCGAAGTGATCAGCCATCTTAGAAATAGAGAGGAAGAAGCATAAATCTTAGAGCAACACAAATGTAAGTCACTTACATTTAAATCTCTAGATTCAAACACACACTCTAATGTCCACTACTAGGGTGTCGTTCCCTATAAATTTGTACAAGTGTGAAAGTGTAGAAAGTGTGGCTCTGATACCACTCTGTAACGCTCCGAATCCCAAATACACTGAATTCGAGATGTTCTACAGGATCTTTTCACTTTCTTTAGTACAATTTTACAGGAAAATTAAAACTTTTCATCATACATCAGAGATTACATCAAATTACATCTTTTCTTTTGCACAGCGGAAGTAAATTTTACAACAATTGAAATAAAGTACAACAACAATGATACAATCTTTAAGCATCCATTCTTCTTTAATCTTTAACATGACATATACCTGCATATAAGACTGTGGGTACGTCAGTTTATTCAACCGACGAACATTATACACGGCCATCCTCTCTATGCCGGAAATAGTATAACTTAACTTTTCATATTTAGCAAACACAAACTTGTCACAATTCAAACTAAAGGGACTACCCTATTGATGTCGTTTGTGATTATGCACTTAGTCCTTAATGCAGTTAATTATGTTACATGACACTAATGGACACTTGTTCGGATTCTATGCATCCCATACTACATAGGTCCGAGGGCAAGCCCTTATTCGTTCTTCATCTTTATAGGGTTCAATCCCCCGTTATGTCTTAAACTACTACTGTAACTACGGTAGTGTCTTAGATGTCCTATGATCTATGAGCCCATGTCCAGGCAGCCTGGAGGGGAATCCCACGCACTGTCACGACGTATCGAGCAGGCAACCTATGGACAATTCAGCCTCCGCCATGGAACAATGGCACCACCCATAGCCACTCGAACATCCCACGAGCGTCGCCACCGGGACGATAATTCCGGAGTAGCGCCCACGCCATGTCTTGACGCATCAAGCAGGCAGCCTGTGGATCGCTCTCACACCGCTATCCGATGGCCCCCATACTCATGTTTTTCTTCTACTTTCATCACGTCTCCACTATGTACTAGTCCTTAGTTTAATTTAAAAATCATGAACAAAATAATCTCTAGAGTTAGCCTCTCCATCAACCGGACTTATTCATTTGTTCATCGTGACCAACCTTGGTCTAATTTCATCTCAATTCATTTTTCTCAATGCCGGGGAGACTTAGCTACTCTATTTCAAATTTCATTTCACAATCTTCAACTCATAACAATTTCCATGTCGAGTTCTCAAACTCACATGTATGTTCTTTTTCAATTCATGATTACACTTTGTTCACAAGTCCATAATGAATACTTTTAACTCATAAAGTTCATATGTATAGCCAACAATTTCTTTTTCCCTTTCATAAATCATGATTTTAATTTCATAATCATACATGAATTCATGCAACTTCATAATATCACTAGTAACATTCATACTTCACATTTTGCACAATATTCACAAGTGAGAATAATATTATGTTACACAACAAAGTACTTTTCCCAATTACTTTATAATAGCCTATTTCACTTAATCTTTATAAGTTATAAACTCCAAGGTATGTATCTTATAACCAAAGCTCTAATTATGCCTTTTGTTCACAAACCATATTGTATTTCATTCAAATAATATCCAAATCACTCTTATAAAATTCCTTGTATTTTTATGAGAATTACCATATTTATTTCATAATTTTTGGACTTCAAATCCTCCCCAAAAAAATATTTTTTTATATATGCCGAACCCAAGAATCGAACCAGGCACAGCACCGAGACAGCACAGAGCTCAGACCGCTAGGCCGATCGCCGAACCCGATATAAGAGCGACTGAGAGTAATAAATACTCTCGGTTCGCTGCTAACTAGTTTTTAGAGAATTAAACAAAAAGAAGTGTTGATCCTGGGATTCGAACTGTGCAAACCAGAGAAGCAAACCGCAGTCCAAGACCACCTGAGCCACTGGCTCAGGTTGTCTCTAACCCAAATAAAAATCGATTTGTATTATATTCACACTGCTTTAAAAATAACTCGATATTCAAATAACCATGGTTTCTTGTTGCTTGGGTAAAATTTTCTAAAATCTTCCAGATTAAATCCTCATTCATATAAGTTCATACCAGTGGGGGAAAATAATTTTTGTACTAATGAAATGTATTATTTTTTTATTTTTTTTTCACACACAAATCCAAAAGTCATTTATTAAACTACAATACATTGTATTTTCGACATTGCCCAATAATTGATCTACTAGTCTTTTATTGAATGATTTCATAGTGATAATCTACTGAAATTAGTTCTTAATTCAACCGATACATATGTTTATAATAGTCCACATCTATATCAACATAAAGGTCCATTCATCACAATTCAACTACTAATTTCATGAGTTGTACTTTCATTAATCAACCTATGTCATAATGAAGTATACTCACTTATCGTTTGTACAAATCTCATCTCAAACATACAAGTATTTCATTTTTCTTCAAAATATGGTGTACTCTTTCTTAATAAGTTCCATGTTTCAATTTCACAATTAACAAGCATGCATTATGTCTCTAATCATAATAACAACATTCTCAATTAAATTTAGTCACCATCATAACTTCATACTAATAAACATGGAGCAATCTACACACAATTTAATTTTAACACTAGAGCCATATAAGTTAATCACCACATTTCAATCAATTCACATACTAACTACTCAATTCAAGTGGGCTCTTATTAATATTTTTCATGCATCTTTAATGGTGGAAACTTAGCATGGATCTATATTAGAAATATGAAATATTTTACCCACCTTAAATGGAGAGAAAACACAAACAAAGCAACCAAGTCCTTGTAGATGAAAGCACCACCTCCTAGCCCAAAAGAGTGCACCAACTCCAAGCCTCCTAGCCAAGCCGAATGCTTCCTCAAGCCCAATCCGAATGCTTCTCCTCCTTGTGATGCCGGCCACTCCAAGCAACCAAAAACCCACACAACTCTCTTATCTTTTATAACTCACACTATTACAATACTATAACTTTGAAATGTACTTTGCATATGAAAATTAGCCATGAGAGGGGGGGGGGGGGGGGGAGGGGTATTTATACTAGGAAATGAGTGAGATGGAGGGCCAAGATTGTTTTGGTGGTTGTTGGATGAAGGGCTTAGATTAAGGTAGGAGTTAGGAAAACTACCCACACTCCTAAAACTACCACCATGTTCTCCATGACAAATTTTGAAAATCCCTCCAAAAGAATGAATCCCGGCCTAGGAGAGAGAGTGTGCATTGCACGTGTACGTGTAGTGCACGTGCATGCAACTAGGCCAAATTTGTACATTTTTAAATTTGTATAAAAATAATTTAGTAAAAAAAAGTCTTCTACATGACAAGTTTAATTAAAATAGATTAATTCATGGGCTTTCTTTTTGGGCCAAAATAATTTATAAAAATAAATAAAATAAAATACTTTTGGGCTTTTTAAGAAAAGGGCTTTTCATTAAATAAAAAAAGGCTTTTAAAGAAAGGCTTTTTGTACTAAAATAATTTGAGAAAATATATTTAAATATAAACATCATGATAAAATAATCCAATCAAAATATTGCACGTGCACACTACGTGCAAAATAAATAATTTTTCATTAATTGAAAAATCAGGGTATTACAGGTGCGGTCGACCATTCAGCTCTTTGACGTAAAGTATATAGGTGAAAGGTCGACTGCTCCTCAAACAACTCAAGGTTGGGGTCAACTATTGTGCGGTCGACCGGTATCGCGCTGTTTATTCCGAATCCACCCTATTTTTTTACCATAAACTAATCCCTCTTTAATCAATCTTATACAATTATAATCTCACGAAAATGGAAGAAAAAATTCAGGTCTTGATATCTTCCTCTTTTGCTTGTGGACCAATTAATCAAGAACTTTTCCTGAATATCTTCCTCTTTTGCTTGTGTTTGCCATTATTCTATATTGCTTTCCTTGTTTGTATATTTGTGGATCTCTCTTGGATCTCTTTTTTATGCTATTTGATCCTGAAAATCTGACACACTAAATTTAAACTTATTAGTATAAGTGAGCACGTTTTGTGCACACCAAACTAAGAGTCAACAATCTCCTCCTTTTGGTGTGAACAAAACATGCATGAATGTTTGAAAATTTAAAACACAACATATAAACACTCCCCCAGAATTTAGCACATCCTGTAATACTAATTTTCATATAGATAAAGCTTTTAAGGGAGTGAGTACTCCCCCTTAATATAATGCTTCCTGTAATACAGAACTTAAAGAACAAATATAAGAGAGGGGTGATAGTAATATGCATGGTTGTCCATGAAATAATTTGAAAACTAATGAAATAAGGAGAAAACATTTTCAGAACATTCTAAATTTAATTCTCCCCCTTTTTGTAACACACCAAGAGGGGATAAATAGAGGAGACATAAGTAAAATAAGCCTTGAAAAGTTCGTAGAACAAATCATCAATGAAAACACTAAAGAGAAAACATTTTATGATATTACAATGAATACAATCTTGTAAAAGAAATGGAAGAGAATCTTCTTACATGATACCGTTGATAGCGAGACTCTTTGTTATACAGTGAGAGCTCTTCATAATATCATAGATTCGAGATTCTCCCCAATACACATGAAAGCAACAAGAAAAATCAAAATTTTGAGAGAAGAACATTAATTTATAAGATTTTGACAATATAGGCCAGAAAGAGAACCGATCGACCGCACACTGTGGTTTTTCAAAAAATATTTCCAGAAAGCATGCCGGTCGACCGCAAAACCAACAGAACCCACAGAGGGCGAACTGTTCGACCGCAGAACTGATTAAAATGGATACAGCAAACACAACTAGATAAAATTCTATGTCATCACACATTAAGATAATATTAAGATAAATTTCATACATTAAGATAAAACATTTGCAATTACAATTAAATCTACTCATGATCATCTCATTCTTCTTCTTCTTCTTCTTCTTCTTCTTCTTCTTCTTCTTCTTCTTCTTCTTCACCTTCCTCACCATTAGGAGGAGGAAGTATTTCCCAATCCTCCTTACCTTGCAGGTATTCAAGTGTCTTGACATAGTAGCCGTAGACTTGCATTTGATGAGCAGCAAACTGCTCATAGGTCACAAATGATGATGATGAGGAGGAGACATTTTTCCGACGCGAGGAGGAGGGGGCTCGTGGTGCTTGTTCCGCTTGCCTTGCTTGTTGTCGGGCTTGAGGACGACGAGCCCGCTGATTGAATGAAACATCAATGCCCATTTGTTGATGGAGAATGTGCATAGGACTTTTACTGAGCAAATAATTCCCGACCTCAATACAGGAATCAATGACAAGGTTGTAGATAAGTGAGCTAAAAGGGAGACCACGGTTTGTGGTGGTAGCATAATTCATTGTACGAATGATGAATGTAGCAAGGTCAAATTTATACTCCCCAAGAATAAGAAAGATAATGAAGGATTGATCGACCCTAATTTATGATTTATCATTTTTCTTGGGCCAGATATCAGCATTAACAATTTTATTGAGAACATGAGCGGTATCGGTAAAGTTGGTAAGAGCGGGATGAGGAAGATGAGGAAATTCTTATTGGACAATCATTGATTTAACAGTATGTTCGTTGTGGCCCAATTTATACTCAAGGGTTTTAAAATCAAGATGATAGGCATTGAATTCCCCTTCAGGAAGTTTGTATCTCCCTCGAAGATATTCGGAAGTGATTTTCACTCTCCTCCCAAGGATGATAAAGGAGAGGGAGAGATCACCATCTTGAAGACCATCAAGATTGGCGTAGAATTGGTGGGTCAAAGATTTGGAGTGGGTGCTAGAAGTGGCAAGATAGTTTTTCCAACCAAATTCTCTAAGGATCCTAACCATAACCCAAGGATGATAAGTTTACAACCCGATTTGCAACAACGGGGCCATTAGTATTATTATAAATAGGAAACAATTTTCCACACAAGCCATAAATTTCATTCAACCATTTATCATCTTCTAAATCATACTTACTAAGGATTGCTTTCCACTTTGCCTCAAAATCAGTAATACTTTCGGCATCATAAATATTTCCGTAGAAAGATCTATTAAATTCTTTGTCAAATGACTTTCCCTTCAATTTCTTCGGTACTTTATATAAAAAGTGCCAAATGCAGCATCTATGATGCATTTGAGGGAAAACAATTTTGATTGCACCACCAATACCAAGATCTTGATCTGTCACCATACCTAACGGGAGATGACCAGTTACTTCTAACCATCTCTCAAATAACATACAAAAGACTTTGTTTCTTCATTAGGAATCAATCCACATCCCAGAAAAACCGACTGCCAATGATAATTATTTTCGACAAAAGCTACAAATACCAACCCATGGCAATTTGTATTGTGTGTTGCATCAAAAGACACCACATCACCAAAGTGTTTTGCATTTAGCCTACCAATTCCATCCAACCAAAAGCAATGAGTTAAACGATCATTCTCATCGGTCTCATATTTATAGAAGAATGAAGGATTTTTGTATTGTTGCAATGCAAAATACTCTATCAACATTTGTGCATCAAAACCCCGCAACTCTTCCCTCAAGTCTCTCTCAGCATTACGAATATCCCTTTCTGTGCATCCAATTTTATTAAACCCTCCACTACAACTTTCAAAGAATGCCATTTTGCTTAAGTGTAGGAATATTTATATTGTTAAATTGATTCATTAGTACCTTCTTTGATTTAGAAACAATACGATTTCCCGGCAACAAGTGCATCCTTCTTGGTGAAGTAAGTCCACGATTATGAACTTCATTAAATTTTGAAATAAGTCATACACCTCTTTCTTTGTGTAATTTCAACCAAATTAATGCATTGCAATTTGTTCTAACACTACCTCCCCTCCTAACCTTCTTAAGTCTGCTAACTTCTTGAACTTCCTCTACCTGCCTTTTTTGCTCCCCCGCTTTTGAACAAACAAAGTATTTACTAACAAGCTCTCCTTTCACATATTTTGTTGAGCTATTACGAACCTCAAATAGTCCAACCCTCCCATAAGTTTTATAAAATTCCTCAGTTTCTTCTAAAGAGTTGAAAGTCATACCAACGTGGGGCTTCACATGGTCATCAACAATTGGGACAAGAGAACTTTCTGGCTCGATTATAGGATTATCCATGACAGTAGCACTTCCTTCTTGACCTTCCATACCTACAAACAACATAAAATTATGTAAACAAAGATGTAAATAACATTTATTTCTAATCAAGATTCTAAAAAGATTCAAAACTATAAAGAATAATTCACAAAATTAAGATGGACCAATTGTCCTTCTAAGGTGGAGCGCAAAGTTAATTAAATTAACCCAAAATTAATTAAACCAACATCATGAATGAAGAACCATAAATTAACTGCTATTTGATAATGGGGTAATTCTCATAAAGATGCAAACTTTACTGATTTTGGATGTATATAAACAATTAAAAAAAAACTTCATATTGAAATTTTACCTCTATCCAAATTAGAGAAAGAGATGGAGATCGTTTAAGGTTTCAAAGCTCGAGTGGGGTGGAGAGAGAGCGGCGTCTAAGGGATTTCGAACAAGCGGCGGAAGGGGGAAACTTGAAGGTCGATGGGGGCTTAAGGAGATTTCGAAACCGTCTAGGGTTTCGAAGGTCGAAGGGGGAGAGAGAGAGAGGCGAGGCAGCAGGGGAAACTCGAAGGTCGATGGGGGCTTAAGGGGATTTCGAAACCGTCTAGGATTTCGAAGGTCGAAGGGAGAGAGAGAGAGAGGCAAGGCAGCGGGGGAAACTGGATGGTCGAAAGGGAAGTTAATTCAGGGTCTGGAGAGAGAGGGGGAGAGATGATATTGAGAGAGGGAGACAAATGACTAAACTACCCCTAACGCATGGTGAGATGAGCGGAAGAAATTCTAGCCATTGGATCACTCCCATTATCTAATTGCAGATCCAACGGCTATGGGAGAAGTTCACTACTGATCACGTGCGAACCAGTTCGCACCTGATCAGTTATATATATATATATATATATATATATATATATATATATATATATATATATATTTGTGTAAATGAAACATGATGTTTCGTCGGAGAGAGGGAAAAAAACCTCAGACGATACATCATGTTTCGTCTGGACTTTTTTTGCAAAAATGCAAAAGTCTCGGATGGGACATTTATTTTGCACGTTCAAAAGCAAGCCTATCATTATTAAAAACCCACTAATCCTTATTAAACCCCAAAAGTATAATTAACTAACTAACTAATTAATTATTAGATGAGCTAATTAGGTAACTAAGTATAATTAACTAATTAAATAATTAACTTATTAAATATCCTAAATTGGACGAAACGAAACATCATGTTTCATCCGAGCTCAATTTGCATTTCCTGGGTTTTTAATTAAAAAAAGACTTCATTTCATGTTTTGTCCGATGGATTAAAACAATTATAAAATATTTTAGACTCGTCCTATATAATATGCATATTGTTATATCATCTCTCACATATAACAATCTATTTTAGCGGAAATGACAAATTATGCATATTTGCCACACGAATGCAGCACTAAAAAAGCTATAAAATGCATAAAAATGACAAAATACTACACGACTGTGGATGCTCTAAAAATATTGATCAATTTTCTGAAAATTATGTAATAAATCTCAAAGCACAAATAATAGCTATAATATAGGATAAATTGGAAGAAAAAAAAAACTGAAGTATATCCTTTTTGTAGAAAACCCCAAACATAAAACTGCATTAAACTTTTTTTGCACAAAAAATCCCCCATGAAGTTTGCGTTGCAAAAAACTCACCCTGTTAGGGTTAGGGTTTTAGAGGTTTTTTGACACAAATGAGAAAGAAATATGATATTTCTGAACCATCTTGCAAAGCTGAATAGGGTTATCTAATACAAACAGAAAAGTTAGATGTGATTTTTTTTACAAAAACCTCCAAAATCCTAACCCTAAATGGGTGAGTCTTTTTGCAAAACATACTTCCGGGGGGGGGGGGGGGGGGGGGGGGGGTGCAAAAAAATGTTTAATGCGGTTTTCTGCAGAAAGGGTATACTTCATGGGTTTTTTTTCTTCCAAATTTAGTCTATAACTAGATTTGCTAGTGGGCACGTGCCTACGACACGTCTTCGGAATGATACAGCATATGAAAAGCCTTGTAAACAGTAAGACAACAATTATGTAGCTCAAGTTTGAATAGTATGACAATAATTAGTTGTAAATAAAAGTCCATGTTTGCATTAGTATATGATGAAAAAAATAATTATAATTGGGGGTGTAAAATTCAACTTCTTAGAACTTTGTGGGTGGAAAATGATAAAATTTAACTGTTGAGGAGATATTTGTTATTTTCAATGTAACATGAGAAATAAAAAACAACATAAAAATTCTAAAAATTTACAAACCTGAAATCTGAAAATCTAAATTTCTCAGTAAATATATGAAAAAGTGAAGGAAGAAGATAAAGATAGTAATAAAGTAATGAGTTTTTTTAGTTTGGGGGGAGGGAAATTGATTTTGGGTTTTGGGGGGGGGGGGGGGGGGGGGGGGGGATTATGTTTTGGGATGGTGAATCTGAACAGTTGACTTTGTTTCAATTGAAGGGGAACCACTTGATAGCTTTTTTTTTTCAAATTATCTTGTGTTTTATTATATAGACTAGATGTGCACGTGGGTACATGCCTATGGCACGTCTTCGGAACGATATAACATATAAAAAACCTTGTAAATAGTAAATCAACAATTATGTTGCTCAAGTTGAATAGTATGACAATAATTAGTTGTAAATAAAAGTTCATATTTTCATTAGTATATGTTAAAAATAATTATAAATGGGAGTGTAAAATCCAACTTCTTAGAACTTTGAATGTAATATCGTAGTCCGATTATTCTCATAATATATTTATTTATTAAACGTCTGTAGAGTGTTAGTAGAGTGGATCTTCATACTTTTAATATAAAAGCTTCTCACAGGCAATGTTTCATGCCCAATAAAAATGGATGACGACTGATCGTGATAGTGATTGGGTACACTAGTTTTAACTTTTATAGTAGAAGATTAGAGCATCTGTAGTGGTTTGCAAATTACCCAAATTTTGAAAAAAATGGAAAAAAAACGTTGTAGTCGTTGGCCATTTACCCAAAAAAGAATCTGACATGAACAGCGCTTGGCCAAATATAATAGACGAAATGGCTTTTGCCAAAATATAGCTCACGTGGAATAATCTTTTGTCCGTTTAATGAGACGAAACTTTATCTTCCGTCTAAGAGGTCGGACGAAAAAAGAAACATCGTCCTACAATTGCGCAGCTCAAAATTGATCGGACGAAGGATAATATACCGTCTCTGAATTAAAAATATAAAATAAAAAAATAAAAAAAATCGTCGGACGAAACTTGATCCCTCGTCTCTACAATTGCGAATAAGACAAACAAGTGTCGGACACCCCATTTTAATTTTTTTATTTTATTTGTGTGATTACATTTATACCCTTTTCCACATATTTCCCTATTACTTTATACTATACAACGACTACTACTCCAACAGCTAAAAAAAAAAGAAATGAAAAAAATCACTCCACTTCATATAAGTATACAACTCAAACAGAGCATAACAAATAGGTTTATCTCACTCTCTGTTCTTCTCAACTCAATTCACTCTCTGTTGTTTTTGTAAGCCTCAAACAGAGCATACGAAATCGGTTCATCTCACTCTGTTCTTTTCAATTATCCACATCTCATATTTTTGATTAAGGGTCTTACTATCTATCTATCCCGTATCAATTCCCAATATTGTTTTAATTTCATTTTATGGCTAAGCCTCGTCCAATTAGAGGCAGGGCATACACTGTGTATGAGGATATTATTTTGGCGCGAAGTTGGGTTGCTATAACCCAAGATCCATTGATCGGTAGCGATCAAACTGGGTCTCAATTTTGGGACAGGATTTCTCTCACATTTGTCAATCTATTAGGACGTCCAACAGATAGAACAGCCGGCTCTCTTTGCAATCGATTCTCGACTATGTCTAAGGAGGTAGCACTTTTCATTGCGAAGCTGAGCAGTGTGACCAATAGAGCGGCAAGCGGTACTACGGACGCGGATAAGGTGTGTTTTGTTTTAATGAATTTCATTAATTTAATATGTTTCTTTTATAGAAATTATTTTCGTTAACATTAACTTCTTGAACAATTTCTTTTTATAATAGGTACGCGATGCACGACTAGAATATATGCAGGTAGCTGGTAAGCTCTTCAAATTTGAAGAATGTTATGAAATTTTAAAAGATCAACCAAAATTTTCCACTCGTACAGCTTAGGTTTTCGAACCAACCCAAAATACTCAATTTGATGAAGGTGGTAGTTCAAACCCTTCACCACCAAACGTACAGTGGGATTCAGATATACCAATTGATCTCAATGCACCTTCCCCACTTTCTCGACCACTTGGTAGGAAAGAAGCAAAGAAAAAGGGAAGCGCACATCCGAAGCCACCGATTTTCTGCAATGGTCGAAGAGACGCGGAATTTTAACAATTTTTATATTAGTACGCAGGAACGGAGGCATGAGATGAAACAACAAGATCAAGAACGGTTAGAAAGAGCGGATGAAGATCGTATAATGGGTATGGATTTGAGTAGCTTAAGTAAAAGTGAACGTTATTATTTCCTATGTCGACAGAATAAATAATGCATAAAAGGGGCTGCCATCCGGGTTAAAGAAGTACATCAATTTGTATTAGTTAACTCTTATTGTTATTGTTAATGTTGTCATGTTTTTAATGTGGTTATTATTAATGTACGTGACTCGGTATTAATGAAATTATGGTTATTATTAATCATGTTGTTGCTGTTTGAAGTTAAAAGAGGGGTTGTATTTTTGAGATATTGATGTGTTTTGATGTGTCTTGATTGATGCATTTTGAAGTACATCAATTTTTGATATATTGATGTGTTTTGATGTGTTTTGATTTTTCAATTCTTAATCGAGTATCAGTCGAAAACTTGCACAAAACTTCAACTCAAATTAGAAGTATAACATTAAAAGCATTACATCAACACCGACAGTGATACATTTATAAATATTTTTCCAACTCAAATTACACATTCCATATTTCTGCCAATCTGAACATACAGTTGTTTAATCTTCGTCCTCTTCGTCCTCTCCATACGCGTTCCAAATATGTTCAACTAAATCAAGACGAAGTGCATGATGCATTTGTCTATCATGCAGTTGTACAGTACGTGCCATTCGAGCTGCATGCTCAGTTAGACCAGACCTATTAGGGGTGATGAAGGTCAAGTTAGCTTGTTGGTCGTATACATATTTACCAATCTCATCTTCCCTTTCATCTTCCACAATCATATTGTGTAATATGATACACGTTTTTATAATATATGAAAGACTGTCAGGATCCCAAAGTCTGGCTGGACCTCTAACTATAGCAAATCGTGCCTACAATACACCGAATGCCCGCTCAACATCCTTTTGTGCAGCCTCTTACATCTGTGCAAATTTCTTCTTTTTCGGTGTATCTGGGGCTGAGTAAGTATTCACTATAGTCGCCAATGGGGGATATATACCATCAGCTAAATAGTAACCCATGTTATATGTTTGATCGTTAATTACAAATTCAGTAGGTGGTGCACAACAATCGAGAATGTTGTTGAACAACGGAGAACGGTTGAGGACGTTAAGATCATTATTGCACCCCTGCATCCCAAAGAAAGAATGCCAAAACCAAAGATCGTAAGATGCCACTGCTTCAAGAACAATAGTGAGTTCACGTACGTGACCCATGTATTGACTATGCCAGGCTGCCGGGTAATTTTTCTATGCCCAATGCATGCAATCAATACTTCCTAACATTCCTTGGAAACCCCTAAAAGAATTTTCAGCCAATAGCCTCTGCACATCATTTGTCGTTGGATGTCTCATGTATTTTTGCCCGAATACGTTAACAATTGCCACGCAAAATTGTCGCAATGTCTTCAATACTGTACATTCGCCTATACGTACGTATTCATCAATTGCATCTGCAAAAGTTCTATACGCTAAACAGCATATTGCGGGAGTAATTTTTTGATATGGGGATAAGCCAAATGCTTTTGTTGCATCTTGACGTTGAAGAAAATAGGAATCATAACTTACAGTTGCTTGTAGTATCCGAATAAATAAATCACGGCGCATACGAAAATGACGTCGAAATAGTGTCGTCGTATATAGGATTATCTGTAAAATAATCCCTGTGTAGACGTCTATCATCATCTTCTCTTTCCCGATGAATATACCAGCAGTGATTCGTGCGTTGATTGTCTTGAACAACTAACGACAATACATTCATACATTGATTCATAATGTGTGCAAGCATATCATTTTCCTCGTCGGATGAAAAAGAAGAGGCAACGTAGCTTGAAGAAGCCATCTTCTGTTTCTTTTTTGATTTGGTTGATATGGGTATGAAATTTCACAGTGTGCAATGACCATTAAATAGGTTGAGGAAGAGACGAATCAAAAAACAGTCCAAAATGAGTCAGGACAAACTTGAAATAGTTTGATAAGATGTGATGTGATATGTCTCATGTGAAGTGACATGAGGTCACATCTTATTTTGTCATGTTCCTGACCACGGTTGAATGAAGTGTTGGAGTAAATGATGTGTTTAATTCATATTTTCTTCCAAATTACTAAAACACCCTCTATTAGCAAAAAACAACCCAAAATCATATTTTAAACTTATATTACAACATTGATCTTTTTTAACAACGCCTAGTAACAATAGAAATCCACCATGTCTAATCATCATATGGAGGTTGTATTTCTGGTACGAATTCTGGTGATCGGTTAGATGAATCATAAAAAGTGTTACTGTACTGAACATTTCGATGCATGGTTCGCCGAACCGACTGCGATGGCCGATCCCTTGATATTGATCTCCGACGATTGATAACTTCACTTGGAATAAAGGACCTCAATACTGTTTCAGTTAGAATAAGCCTTCGTAATTGTGCCTCCGTATTAGTTGCTTGAGCATGTTCTTGGTAGAGTTCCTCCTGTTATATTTCAGATGTAAATATAATAAAATAGAATTTATTTATAAAGTATGAATGTTGGAAATAAACTTACATATGATTTTGAACTGCGGGGTTCTAAATGTACAGGTTCACGTGGATAACTTCTTGTAACTGTTCCCCCATAATACAATGGCATTTTCACTGCACACTCCCCATAGTCCACAGGCGGTTCCTCAAACAGTTGTGTTACGTACTCTGATGGGGGCCAAAATGGTGGAGCAGGAAATGGTAACTGTGCAGTCGGATCAGTAATGCTAGCTGGTCCAATAAAATCAATATTTGCCGCATGCGAGACTTTCTTCATAATAGCACCTATTGATACTTTGACCCAATACTTATCATGTATATGCTGGGTTACTGGGTGGACCAATTGAGAAGCGTCAATAGGGGGACATATATCTTGTGATGGTATTCTAGACATAACAACCGGTGGTTCTCTTGGTATTACTATAATACCAGTCAATTGACGGTAACAGCGATCACCATGATACCAAACATCGTACAACATAAATATGTAAAAAAAAACAAATATTACACTTTTCCTAAATAACTCGGTAAATTTAAAATATCATAAAATACCCAAATATGAACTATTACCTGTTCGCAAAACTGGAAAACAACTCGGTGACGTGACATAATACTAGCGTGCATAATATCATGCTCACCCTCATATGAAGATTGAAAATACGGTTGCCATATAATTGATGTCGAAGTTCGCATCTCTAATTGGTACCTAGCAATAGATATATTGAACCTAACCTGATCTGTTCTTCGGTACTCAATTTCACTTTTGTTCCAACGTGTTATTTTCGGCCTTTTGTCAGCGGCACGCAATGCATCGGCATCATTTTTCGTATTTACAGTGATTGGGACACACGCGTGTGTATTCATATGCCCAGTACTGACAATATAAAGATGTATTAGCTGGGAATATGTGAGTATACATAAATGTTTAAAAGAGCACTCCAAAAAATAAAATTACCTGGAGTACTTGCCAAGGGCCGTTGAATGATTTAACTCTATGCCTGGAACAAGCATCTAGAGACATAAATAATAGTGCGAAAGCTTGACTACCCCAATCAAATGAGCCAAATTTACTCAGATCTTCGAGGGCTGCAAGCCATCCACACCTAATAACAGAAGCATCATTTGCGAAAAGGAATTCGCCCAAGAAGAACAAAAAAATGCCCTAGCGACCCTCGCAGCCAGATTCAAGCCATTTTTTGCTGCCTCAATCAAATCTATTTTGGAAATATTTCTTCAGGAATAAAAACAACGTATTCACTGAGACTTCCAATCATCAGAAGTAAGTTCAGGAAAGAAGCGGGATTGTGCTGTTTCGAATGGATTGCCTCGTCATTACATGGTGGTTGATCTTCGAGCCCAAGGATATTCCCGTTAACATCGCCCAATCTAACGGGGTAAAACCCAAATCACAGCATGGGAGATGAAATGTGTGGGTAGTGTCCCACCATCTCTCAACCAAAGACTCGACAATCTTATGAGATGATTTTTCTGTATCAATTGTGAAAAAATGTTGCCAGCCAGTATTATCTATTAGTTGTTTCACTACTAGGATACGAGAACAAATCTTGTAAGCTTTGATTGGACCATTCCAACTACCCCTAGAGTTACAGTACCCACCAAAAGAATTTTCAGTAATATTCTTACATGTATGAGTGACGCTGTCGACTACCGGTGTCCACATTTCAGGATCGCTTAAATAAACTTCTTCATAAACTAATTCCGGTTGTTTTCCTCTGTTACCATGATCAGAACTAGATGCACCCTTCGATTTGAGCCTACCAATAAAACGTCTAATGGACATTTTTATTTTTCAAATTGAGCTACAACGAAGAAGAATGATGGAATTGAAGTGAGACAGAGAAGTTTATATGAAATCTGTTTGAAGAACAACCAAAACCCCTCTTCAATTTATAAGGATAAACACAAGGGTATATATGTCCAACTAAAAAATCCCAGCCAACATCTTCATATCCCTTTTGATTTTTTAATTTTTTTTTTTACCTTTATTGCTTCAGACCAAAGCTTTAATCAACACCCGTGATTAATTTGTACTCCATTTTTTACTGACGAAACTTAATATCTCGTCTTTTGCGATTTTATTTTTTGTAAAAATAATGTCAAGTAGACGACACTTAATCCCTCGTCCCACAACGAAAATGCGTCAAATTTGGACCCCAATGCTCAGACAGGAGATTATATCCCATCCGACCTCTTTAAAAAATTTATAAAAAAAAACAGACGACACAACATTCCCGTCCGATTCAATTTTTTATTAATTTTTTTCCGTAAAATATCGGACGATAAATAATCCTCCGTCTTTCCAAATTAACGTGTACGGAACGCTGCGACGGTACATAATCTTTTGTCTGATATTAAAATAACGTACGAAGAGCCAAATTTTGGCTTCCAACGACTACAGCGACAACTCATATATTCTATTTCTATTTGCCATTTACCTAAAATTTAGCTACGAACGACTATAGAGATGCTCTTACGTTTCTATATTTCTAGTTTAGCAACATGAATTTTTAATGGGTAAAGTTATGCATACAAACTTTACCTTAACGCATAATGTAGCTCCCTTTCGGCCTATATTTATATTTTTAGCCATTTATATAATAAACTGGAGATTTATTTTTTCGCCAAAAACATACCTCATTAAATTCTGAAATAAGTTTGTAGTCGAGCTGGAACTGAAATCAAGGAAAAGAAATAAATGAATTGTGGGTTTTCTTAATTCAAATCAATTTTTCGATCATTTGAAACAAAATGGGCCAAGATGGTATCAAAAGCATGTTGAGGTGGGCCGTACGGGATATGATGGAGAATGCCCACTGTAGTGAGCGATATTAATTTAAAGAGGGATTGGGCTTGGATAAGAAGGGGCTAGGTGGGCCTGCTGTGAGTGTTGAAAGAGGCGGGCTGGACTAAGTTAGAAATGAGAGGGAGATGTGGTGAAAGATGGAACAGTAGAATAAATTTGAGAGAGACCTGAAGAAAGTGGGCAAAAAAAAAGAATTTGGGGGATTTAAAGAAAAAGTAGGCATTCTAAATAGGGTAATGCTAAACCTACTACCAGTTTTACAACTTTTTCATCTACAACCTTAGATGGCACATTACTATTGGACATCTTTATCACCTACTCTATACCTACTCTACAAAAACCTCTACTACTAATGTGCCACCTAAGATTGTAGATGAAAAGATTGTAAAATTGATCGTAGGTGTAGCATTACCCTTCTAAATAATTGAATTGAGGAGATTGAAAAGTTGGAGGAAATACAAAGTTTAGACCCCACATTTAATAAAGAACTTATTGAGTATAGAAATGAGGTACAACTTTTGTACCGACATGAAGAGACTTATTGATATCAAAGTTCTAGGAACCAATGGCTCAAGATGGCTCAAGGTGGGGGATACAAATACTACTTACTTTCATAAGATTGCTAATGGCCGATATAGACAAAATAGAATTACGAAATTTATAATAAATGAAGAATGGGTACCATATGGGGAGGAATTGCATAAATCTTTTGACAATCACTACAAAGAGATCATGGGGAAAGAAAGAAATATTTCTTATCAATTGGTAGAAGAATTCTGGGAGGAAAGGAGAGTTGATAATGCGGAGGAACTTGAGATAAAATTTACTCAAAATGAGGTATGCATTGCAATTGCGCAATTGGGAAAAGATAACAAAGTACTGCGACTATTTTCTACGTTAATTTATGGCAGATTATCAAGAAGGATTTAATGGATATTTTTGAAGAATTGCATATGGGAGAGACCAGAATAAAAATGCTCAATTTCGCTTCAGTAATGTTGTTCTTGAAGGTTGAAGATGTTACTACTGTAAAGGATCTTAGACCAATTTTCCTTCTAAACGGGTCGTTCAAAATTATTACGAAGGTCTTCGCTAATAGATTGTCTCCTCTACTAGAAAAGTTGGTGAGGATAGAGCAAATAGATTTATTAGGGATAGAGATATCACAGAAAATATTTTGACCACGCATGAAATTATCTTTAAAACGAAACATTTAGAGAAGGAAGGTTTCATGCTCAAATTGGATTTTGAAAAAGCATATGATACAGAAGACTAGAGATGCATTGAAGATTTGATGAGAGGGCAGAGTTTTGGTGAAAAGTGGATAGGATGGATTATGAGATGCCTAAGAGATGGTAAATCCAGGTTCTAATAACTGGTAGAGCATGAAGGGAAGTTATGTGCAGGAGAGATTTGAGGCAAGGTGACCCGATTTCTCCACTTCTTTTCACACTTGTGGTAGAATGACTGATTGAAATGATTTACAAAAGTGCGAAAGAAGGTATCCTAACTGGACTCAGTTTGAATGTTGATGGCTGCAACATTAGGATTGACGACCCAATTTTGTTTTGTGGAAATAAGTTGGAGGAGGGGTAGAAAGGACAGTACTTAACACTGGCTAGGAGAGTGGTACTTAAAATTCAGTTTTTGGAACCTTACCTATCTACTGGAATACGATGTTTGAATTACCTAAATGGCTTATAAATAGTGTAAATTATGAAAAACACCATTCATCTATGAGGTCAAAGCAAAAAAATCTTAAGCTATCAGCCAATGTGATAAACTTTCCCAACTATGAAACGTAGTCAACTCCGGTACGGAAACCCTAAAAGTGGAAGTGAAATGTTCAAATTGTCCCTATTAAAATAGACCCTAATAAATCCACTATTTACTATCTTTTCTCTTTCAAATCCGAAGCAACCCCGATTCCCGTATCTCTCTTCGATTACTTTCACTGTCTGAACCACACACACACACTCTCTCTCTCTCTCTTCTCTTTCTGACCAAATCCAAATCCCACTCTCTCCCACCCAATCTGGTGTCCGAATCCCTAACCTGAACCTCTCAAAATCCCTAACCCTAAACCCAAAATTCGAAGAGCATCCAACTCGAACTCTTCAAGCTCGCTCTTTGGTGAATTCTCCATCTCTTCCCCTAGCCCTAATATGCAAACGGAATAGGCAATACTAGTTTTGACTCCATCCAGGTCCAATTATTTGCTTTAGTCAAGTACTTGTTATAACTTTTAATCCTCCCTATGCATCTCTCTTGTTTAGATCCCTTTTCATCTATTTGTTTAGTGCAGTTAGGTATGTGATTGATTTTGGGGATAATTGAACACTTCAAAAACAAAAGTCTACGTTAAAAAAAAATTGTATAGTGGATGTTATGTTTGGGGGGGGGGGGGGGGGGGGGGAGGGGGGGAGGGGATTGAGCCATGAATAACTTGGGTATACTCCAACACTGTTGTGTTCTTCACATATTCGGACACACAGATAAATAATCTTCATCATGAACATTAGCATCCAGATGGTAATGATGATAAGAATAACTTGTAATTGGGCATAAGACATTTCGTACACCAATCACTTATAGAACACATTGCAATATTATTCATCAAACTCTAAATATTACAAAACTTGGAGGTCTACATTTGAAGAAGTTGCAAACACCTTAAATTAAGTTGAAAATCCACAAGTCCTCCACACCTTGATGACATGGAGGACTACATGCAGCATATAGGTTTCAATGGTGGTGATATTAAGTTATGGTGGATATATGCAGGAGGTAGAATTGATAGGGCATATAACCAAGTATCACCTTGAGTCAATTCTTCCCTCCTTCCACACATACACACATAATGCTTTCTGTTACCAACCTGGACGCAAGAGAAATAGTTGGGATATAGGAGAATAACTCCTAAGCCACACTAGTATCTCCCTCTCCAAACCTACATTTCCAATACCTCACATTCAATAATTTGGCTTGGCAATTTGCAGTAGAAGACTTAGTCTCTTCACGGCCCTCATGTTCATCATCCCCCCTTTCTAGGATATGATCTCTATTTTTTGTTCTTCATCATCATCTTATTTTTCTTCTTGCTGACAAACATGTAGTATATGTATTGGTATATATTGCCAACATGGTGTAAAGTTCGGTGGGAATTGATGGAGGTACAAGCTAAAATTTTGGGTGAAATAAAACAATGCAAGCTTCATTTGTCACAATCAATGTCTTTACGCCATATATACAATTTTCAATAAAGGCCTACAAGATGCGTACGCAAATCCAGGGTTATGTATTAAGCTAGAGATGAACATACATTATCAGTGTCTTACCTTTATTGAAAACCCTGACTTTGAGTTATATATGTCAAGAAGATGAATTTTTTAAAAGATATGGATTGAGAGGCATTGGAAATATTTAAAAATAAATTACCCATATAATACATCCTCACAAACATATTTTCAATACCTCACATTCTATATCTTAGCTTGACGATTTGGAAATGAAGACAAAATTACTGGATTTGTGTGTAAACTCTTGAAATTGTTGAGTGTGGTACTGCTTTGATGTCTATACAGTTCCATATTTATAGGCTATCTTGCTATAATTTAAAAAGGTGTCAACTTCTCATACCATTGAATTGTGATTAATAAATGGGAGTAAGACAAATTTGGAGTTGTGCATATCACATGTCTAACATGATTGTAGGGTGTGTGTCTCAATGCAGCTAGTCTAAGTCTCAGTCAGATCAGAGAGACTCTTATGGGCTCCAACACCACTGGTATGCATTTATTGATCATGTCCTCAAACTGGTTTATTCATCTTTTTAAAGTTGCCTTTTGTCTACTTGTTGCTACATATATATTGTTTATGCTTCATTATATTGACGCATGTTTTGTTAATTATTTAGGAAATTCTGGGAATTATGTTCCTTCAAAATCACAATTAAAGAACTTCAAATCTTCAAGTGTCCTATGCTGTATCCATGGGGATGATGCTATTGTTTAAGTGGTTAGAAAAATAAAGAACAAAAGAAGATACTTTGTGGGGTGTCCTCATTGGAGGTATAATGATTGCAAATGCTTAAAGTGGGTTGAAAAGATGTGCAACCATGTTGATGAAGTGAAGTTTGAAGGCAGTGAGTGAGGATAAATACCATTTTCAAGCGGCGATGAATGATTTGAGGATAGATGAGTTAACCAATAAGAACTATGGAATAAGGCAGAGAGTTAAAAAGATGAAACACACTGAAGGTGTCTACTTAGGGTTAATTTTTTTCATTGTGTATAGTTTTGTGTGCTTTATTGTTCTTCAGTTTGGTCAATAATATTGCAAGATTGTGATGGTTGCTGTAATTGCATTATTTCTTGTAATATTTAGACAGAATATGAATGAAATGAGCTATTTTATGGATGTATTGTTTAATTCAGTGCACAATATATTTTTGTTCAATTGAAATATTTTTTTCATATGGCTGGTGCTATACATTTTCTTCACTTTTTGATGTTGCAACTGCATTGATATATGTTTCCGAAATAGGTTGTCTGTGATACATGTTTTGGGGTGAGCTCTGTTGATATCTGATTAGAAGTTGTGCAAAGTAAATAAACTTTACCAAAGTTGTGCTAATATTTCAAATTCATAATGGGAGTGCACAGATGATACAGCTATATTCAGTGTGCACATCTGATACATATTCCAAGGCTTCAAAAAGGGTGCACAACTTGTACATATTTTAAAGCTTCAAACAATTTATATTATATGTTACACAATTCAAAGCTGCAAAGTGTGCACAGTTGATACACATTTCAAAGCTCAGGATAGTGTGCACAACTGATAAACACTTCAAAGTTTTAAACAATGTGCATAGCTGATAAACAGTCTAAAGCTATAACCAAATATGCACATCATGTAGAGGTTTGTTGCCAGTGTGCACAGTTGTAGAATAGCTGTGCACACATTTTAAAGCTCTCATCGAATAAAAGCTTCAAAGTTGCACAACTTGTTCACAATGAACCAACACAAAATGAAAGCTCATATCAAACCATGTAAAGTGCATAGAAAATGCAGGTGAATATCTCATATAAGTTTGCAGATGTATGTTATATATACAATCAAGTTGTGCAAAATATTAAGCTTTACATCATCTCCATCACCAGATTTACTATCTTACAAAAATTTTGTTATGGCAAACCCATGTCTCCAAAATTCTTCTAATTACATTTGTTGTCCAAAACAAACTAACTAATAGCTCCCACCAATGAATTAGGCCTCCTCCAGTCTTGTTTGTAATCTGGTTTTTACATGAGATGACTGCACTAAGCTTACATGACGAACTTGCATGTACAAAGATGTTCGCACTGAATAATCATATACATGCACAGTACACAGTAACTAAAGAGATACCTGAGTTACATAGTGGCTCCTGCCTCTAACTGTTCCATGGGCAACCGAGACATAATATTTTCTGCCAATAAAACTTCTTGATGTCCCTCTTCCAACTGGTAGCCATGTGGGTCTCTCACAGTTTTCTCCAATTACGTAAATTCAATTTTTGAAGACTTTATAAGATAAACGACAGTACATTACTTGGTTACAAAGCTATATGAACAATTAAATTACCACTAAGTGACCATCTCCAACAGAGAATCTTGAAGATTGTATCCACGTAGACCCTGTAGTCCTTTTTGGTATAACAATCTTCCTCTTCCTAACCATGTGAATATGGGCAATGAAGTTCTTATATTAAGTGAAATTGCAAAAATATTGGAATAGATACATAATAAAATTGACTACACACTTAGGTGGTAGAGATTGTGCACTTTGATTCAAGTCAACATTTATGTCTTGAACATCTTCCAATTGAACATCTTCTACTTCAACATCTTTTACTTCAACATTTTCCACTTAAATATATTGTACTGAAAATCTTCTACTAATCACATTTGAAATAGTATATTAATAATAGTTAGCAACCAACATACATAGATAACTTTTTACCTTGTTCTTCTTTGGTCGTTCTCAGCTGGTTTATCTTATGTTGCATTTGCAACATCCTCCACACTGGTATGAAATGCATCGGCTTGTGCACCCTTCTACTGCACATCATTAATATGTACTGTGTGAGGTACAAACCAATTCAATAGAACTTCTTGCAAGTATATATTGAGGTATGTTCACTTGGATCTCCTTAGTGAGGTGTTATTTGATTGGAGTTCAATATTCACAGATGAGGGGCCATCCACATTGTGTTGCACTGCATATGATGTTGAGCCCATTCTCTTGCAATACAGCTTGTTCAAATTATTTGCTTTGTACTTCATTCCATACTAGAAATTGAAAGGTATTTTGAAATAACATGTTTTCTGACCTTGATCTCCTAGGTGTCGATTCATTATCATTATTACGCATATCTTCAACTTGTCTCCTACTATTCCTGCCTCTGCCTGATGAAGATATGTGTGGTTCTTGCTGCCACTAATTTTTCTCATCATTTCTCCCTCTTGTGAAGCATACAGTCTAAGCATTGGGGCCTTCTACCCCTGCCTCATCTTTTAGATGGCATTACAAGTTGATTATCACATCTACATGAATTGTGACCAAATTGAAGGCATCATCCGCACCTTAGTTTTGTCCCACATTTCTTAAGCATATTTACATTTTCCACATCATCACCTGCTTTGTTTCTTGCTTTTTTTGGCATGCCAAGCACTCTCCTGTATGGTGGGGGGTAATGGCCTATACAACTCGTGTCTTTTCACCCCAAGTGCCACATCATGCATGTCATTGATAGCAAGCTTATATGCTTTAATGTAGGTGCCATCATGGTAACATTCATGTACATAATTTTCAATATTGATTCTTGTGGTAGATGATGGACAAAGTAGCATGCACTCATGGTATACATGTCAAATCAAATCCTCTACATGTGCATTTTCTCTACCTCAGATTGACTACATGTGTTTTACCATGCCCATACACTTCAAACACATCACTGGTTGAGCTAGCCACAATGTAACTCCTAGCTAACTCGGTCAACTTGTCAACCTTTGCTATTATTTTATGGTACAACTTTCCAGCCCATTTTTAGCTTGTTTCCCTTTTCTTCTGAAGACTAGCCATGATTAGGGTCCTAATTGTTTCCAACATGTGTATAATAGGTTTATCCCTATCTTGTAGGATCCACTTATTGAAATATTCAGAGGGGTTATTGCAAAGAAAATCGCTCTTTCAAAAAATATCAAAGAAAGCTCTACTCCAATCCTTTTTGCTCTCTTTCTTCAACCAATTATGTGCATTTGGCATTTTTATCTTCAATGGCTCCATCCTTCCATCAAATTCTTCCACAGTAGATACACATGCCACCTTCCAAATCTTTTTCTGCCATACAAGTGCTAGGAATTTCTTCTTAAAGTTGGAATAATAGTGCCGCACACAAAACATATGAAATGTATTAGGTAAATTTTGTTTGAAAACTTGAAGTAAACCCTGATTGATTTAGTTACACACATTATTAGTGTACTAATGCAATGTGTGAATTAAATAGTCAGATAAAAAAAAATCATCTAAGAGGATTGTAATGTTTGCAAATGTACTAATAAAGACTCAATAGAGCTTGAGAATAACATAACTTTTTTCTTTCAAAAATGAAAACTATGGAATCTTCGATCACTTTCAAAGATTCAAACATATTCCACAAGAACCAACTTCAAGTCTCCTTCAATTCAGTTGCAACAACTACATAGGCTAATGAGATCATTTTGTTGTTCTCATCCCTAGAAACAACACTTAATAGAACCCCACTAGCACTAGCTGACAGATGACATCCATCCAAACAAATCAGTAGCATGCACCCCTTTAGAAATCCTTTCATCAGGACAGTTAAGCATATGAAGCACTTGTTAAATATCCTGCCTTCACCATAGTCAACAAGTCTCAGCTCTTCTTGTGTTTTTGTGCTCATTACAACCCTACTCCCTGGATTTTAAGTTGGAGATTGTACAAGTACTCTGGGATCCTTCCATACTATTGAAGATCATTTCCTTGCACAATAAACAGTGCTAAACCCCTTGCTCTGTGTACTTGATCAATGGATATGTTAAAACCATAATCCTTCTTTACCAGGTTTGGAAGGCACTACCACTTATCTTAGGATTCACTCTAAAAATATCAACATAATGTTTGCCTAACCATGTAGAGTTGCACTTTGAATTTACATAAGATCTAATGCATGTATGCTCATACATCAGTATTTTAATTTGGAATGCAGTCACAACTCTGTCTCATGATTCATGTATCAACCATGGACACTCAGTTTCTAGAAATTTAGCTCTGATACTTATCCATTCATTCTTGACATACTGATATGTCCTCCCATTTTCTGCAGTTCACTCACTCAGTGTAACACCTGGTAATTTCTATATATATATATATATATATATATATATATATATATATATATATATATATATATATATATGAGGATGGCAAAGTTGTAATTATGTAGTGATGGGGGGCCCACTAGTTGAGAATAGGCAGCCGCAATTGCTGGGGGTGATGTCACTAATGACGTCACCGTTGGGGGGCCCGCTCGTTTGTGAACAGAACAACTCACTGCTTGGGCGCTGTCTCTCTTGATGTGCTAACATGGAGGCATGGGGCCCACCTGACGGGTACTGTGCACACAGGTAAGAGTTGGGGAGAGAGTAGAGTTGTATAAAAATAGTCCCATATCAGGATTTGTAATAAAATAAATAACTATAATATAATATCCTATGATCAAGAGCAGTGGCGAAGCTAGGATTTTCATCCAGCGGGAGCGAAATGACAGGTACAATATGGGGACAAATCTTCGGTGTAGAATAGTATAGGTTTTAGTGCTCTGAAATGTATTAAACCAAGATTCTACTAGCATAGAGCCCACTAATTCTGTACATTTAAATCTAATTTTTTACCAAAAAACTAACCATAATTTCAAAAGAGTATAAACAAAATTACGAGAATTTATAAGAAGGGGGGCAGTTTGGGCCGAAAGAAGAGCGAAAGCGCAGTTGAGGGGGAGCAGAGGTGTTTTGCACTTTGGCCTACTAGTGGGCCTGCCAAATTCCAGGGGGAGCAGCTGCTCCCCTGAGCCTTTACTACCTCCGCCACTGATCAAGAGTCACCAATCTGGTTAATCAGCTTTTGAGAGGCAGCCTGTGGTGGGTAGTTGTACTATACTATAAATAATTTGTCTTCCAAATTGTATTAAAAATAGTTCGAGCAGGGGCAGGGGCATTACAAATGATATCAGAGCTGACTTTCGACACCGAGTGTAGGAGAGCCGTGAGTTATGTACTCCAGAATGATCAGCGGAGCGAGACAATCCCCAGTATTCTGGGACGATGGACGTAAGGGCCACAGAAAGATCCGCGGAGTGGGATTGGTCTCCAGTATTCCAAAGACAAGAGCGCCGCTCACGGACTACTCCACATCGAATAGAAGTAGATCCTGCACTAGATTGTGCATGCCTTGTGCTCAGCGAGGATGTTGATTTCTGAAGGGGGTGTATGTAACACCCGGTAATTTCTATATATACACACACACACACATCAATTGCTGTTACCTATTCTCAACTGGTGGGCCCCCCATCACCACATAATTACAACTTTGCCATCCTCCTATAATATATATACAGAGGATGGCAAAGTTGTAATCACCACATAATTACAACTTTGCCATCCTCCTATAATATATATAGAGGATGGCAAAGTTGTAATTATGTTGTGATGGGGGGCCCACCAGTTGAGAATAGGCAGCAGCAATTGCTGTGGGGGTGATGTCACTGATGAAGTCACTGTTGATGGCTCCGTTGGGGGGCCCGCTCGTTTGTGAAGAGCACATCTCACTGCTTGGGCGCTGTCTCTCTTGATGTGCTGACGTGGAGGCATGGGGCCCACGTGACGGGTACTGTGCACACAGGTAAGAGTTGAGGAGAGAGTAGAGTTGTGTAAAAATAGTTCCATATCTGGATTTGTAAAAAAATAAATAACTATAAATATAATAGCCTATGATCAAGAGTCACCAATCCGGTTAACCACCATTTGAGAGGCAGCCTGTGGTGGGCAGTTGTACTATACTATAAATAATTTGTCTTCTAAATTGTATTAAAAATGGTCCGAGCAGGGACAGGGGCATTACACTCAGTGCATCTCTAAATTGCCTTGCATCTTCAAACACATTCCAATTCTTAAGACAACTTGCTTGTCAGTGTTATTGTGGATAGGACACTTTACGCCTCCCGTGCTTCATCATCAGATGAATGACTTGCACTTCTTAACTCGTCTGAAGGTTCATAATCTAACTAAACCTCTTCCAGTTCAACATTACCCTCTAGAACTGCATATATAGTAGAGCAACCCCTGCCACATCCTCAAAAAGCATATCCCCATCCCTATGCTTACTACTTATGTTTGCCTCTACATTACTCCTTCATCTTGGCCTTAGTTCATACTACATTACTTCATCATCTGAAGAAGAAGAGAGATGGTCCTCATCTGTGTCACCAAAAGCTATATAGTTACTGTCACTATCACTGCTTGTAGGATCTGGACAGTCTTCACCCCTAGTATTGTGCATGTCATCATCTTCTATATCAGAATCAAGCACTAGCTTACTGCACAATTCCTTTGCTCTCACAGAAATGCTAACCTTCTTATTGCTTCTTCTTCTTGGTTTTTGCACAATCCTGTCTTTCACAGTATGTTCACAATATATATTAATTTCAGCTTCTTCTTCCCATTCCGTCTGATTATCTTTCCCCTTTGAACATCACCATCAACTTGTCATTCCTCTTCACCACCATTAACAACTTTTGTAGATTCATCTACATCCATGTCAACAACATCAGCACAATCACCATCATTCATGTTACCTAAATGTTGATAACATTCTGCTACATTCACCCCCTTCCTATTACCAAGTTCTGCAGATTGATCTGCATCCATTTGAACAACATCAGAACAATCACCATGATTCAACTTCTCTTCAACCATAATGTTTTGCTACATTTACCCTCTTAACTTTATCAATGTACAAATAATTGTACCTAACTTCAAGTTCCTTGTTATGAACTTCACACATCTATTTTATTGTATCAGTGTCATGTTCCAACGTAAAATTGTCTCCTAATTCTCCCTCTCATAATCTGTAGTAAAGATAATCTTCTTCATTGTAGTTCAATTGTCTTAATATTTTCTTCAAATCTTTCCAAGCAGTCAAGCTAGGCAATATATGTTGTGCTCCACTATTCTTTCCACTCACATATTGAATTTTAGGATTTTCACAAAATGTCAATCATAATGAACAACAAGTGAATTAACCATCATGCTGTCAAAATGCCTAAATATGCATGTTGACAATGCAAAACTCCACAACTGATTATCTCACATCTGCGGGTGTAAGCATAGTAAAAATGACATCAAAATACCAAACAATGAAACCCCATTGACGATAAAATCAACTAGGCAAAAATGTAGTATGTATATGCAAATATACCACCCACATTGAAAAGTAAGAAAATTGCCACATATTCAACCATATTCCCATTCCAAAACCACTTTCCAAATTGATTAATTGGGACCCAAAACAGGATGGAGAGGGATTATTATACTTAAAAAGATGGTGTACCTGATTTGAAATAACTGAGAAAAATAGAAAATTTACTGTGGCCTCCTCCATTTGTAGAGAGATGGTGACTTCACCAGAGAGTGAGCTCGAAGAGTTCGAGTTTGATTTGATTTGAATTTTGGTGTTTAAGGTTTAGGATTAGGGATTTAAGGATTTAGGTTTACGAATTTGAGGTTTGAACTCCATATTTTGGTCGGAGAGAGAGATCCGGATTTGGTCGGAGAGAGGGGAGAGAAAGAGGGCAGTTCAGATAGTGGAAGTGGTCGGAGAGAGAGCGGGATCATGTTTTGTTCGGATTTGAAAAAGAGAAAAGAGTAATTAGTGGGTTTATTAGGGTCTATTTAAATAGAGATAATTTGGACATTTCACTCCCACTTTTAGAGTTTTCGTACTGGAGTTGACTACGATTCGTTGTTGGGGGTTTATAGCGTTGGGTGATAGCCGATGGATTTTTTTACTTTCACCCCATAGATGATGGGTGTTTTTCACAATTTACCCTTATAAATAAAGTGGATAGAATTAGGATGAGATTTCTGTAGAGTGGGAATGGAGAAGGAAGTGGGGAAAAGTTTGCAGAAGAAGATAATTCCGGGGACTAGGTATTATTAACCTGAAAAATTCAGATGAATGAATCGTTACAATCAAAGTGGTGGGGGAAGATTCATCAACCACAACAGAGGGGCTGGAAACCTTTCATTAATTAAAAACCTACTACTACGTTTCAACCAACAGTTAGGAGTTTCTCTCTCTAGAAAATTCTAGAGAGAGAAACTAGATCTGGAAAAAAAACCCAAACAAAAACCCTAGATCTACACTCCTTAGGACGGCGGCGGCTAGCCCTTAACGCTGCTGCCCCCCCCCCACCCCGGCGTCCCCCCTTGCCATTCCTCCACCTTTACGGCGTTGAAGAATAAAGTCGCGTCGTCCCTGATGCGCGCTGAAGACGAAGCATCGACGGAGTACCGCAGCGCGCTGAAGACGAAGTGCTGACGGAGCGCGCTGAGCGATGCGTGCTAAAGACGAAGCGTCGACGGAGAAGGAAGCCACCGACATGCCCCCATCGCATCGTCCTTTACGAACGGCGCTCCGGTGCGCCACCCCCTGGTTGCGGATCTCCTCGTGACTCCCACGGTGGGGAGATTGAGCCATCTGTGGCTCGGATTTGGCAAGCTCCTCACGGCGACCAGAGGACGAAGCTGTCAGACCCCCCTCACGTCGCTCCCCGACGATGCCAGGTGGAAAGCTCCCATGGTAGGGAGCCCCCATGGACTGGTGTTCACCCCCCCTCTCCCCATATCACAGAGTTCATCCAACGGTGCGCCGCCGCATTTCGAGTGTAGAGTTTGTCGGCGCGCCTATCGTGGATGTTGGTCATGCCTCCTTAGGTCGTGGAGCGAGTCTTCGTCGCGCTAGAGCATCCTCCCATACCTTTGGTAATGAAGTCTCTGGACGTGTTGGATTTGGTGAAGAAGTCTTCTATTTGCTGTGAAGATGTAACAAAATGAAGTGAAATGGTCTCTACTTCAAAGCGCTCACGAACATAGTGACAATCTATCTTTATGTGTTTTGTTCGCTCATAAAAGATCAGGTTGCTTGCAATGTGCAAGGCACTCCGGTTTTCACAATGAAGATGAGCAGCTCCTGTAAGAGTGACACCCATATCTGATAACAGCCAATGGACATGAACAATCTCTCTAGTGGTAGTTGCCATTACTCTGTACCCAGCTTCGGTAGAAGAACATGGAACAACTATCTTTTCTTGCTTTGCCATAAGATTAGCCAATCACCAAGAAATAGACAGAAATCTGTGGTGGACCGTCTAGTCGTAGAATCACCCAGCCAACCTGAATCAGAATATGTAGTGAGCACCAGTTTGGATGTAGAAGGCATGAAAAATGACTGAGTGACAGTGCCTCGAAGATATCTGAAGATCCGAAGAAGAGCACTGTAGTGAACTGATGTAGGAGCAGAAATAAACTGACTATCAACACTGACTACATGAGCAATTTCGGGTCTGGTCATGCACAAGTATACAAGTTGTCTAACAATCTACCTGTTTTTAGTAGGATCGGGAAGGAGCTCACCATCTGTGGGATGATGCTCACATGAAGCTCTAAGGGAGTATTGGCTGATCGCCTATAAGAAAGACATGCAGCGGAGATAATATCTGATGTGTAGACCCAGAAATGAGAAATGAGTATGCCCCGAGATCCATGGGCAATCTCTAGACCCAGAAAGTAGCGTAGTCGACCAAGATCTTTCATATGGAACTACTGGTGAAGGTATTTTTGGGTGGAGGAATGCCTGTGGAGTCATCTCCAGTAATAATCATATCATCAATATATAGTAGTAGAAGTACCCTCCCCTGCGGTGATGACCGCATAAGCATATAGTGGTCCTGTGAACTCTGAGTAAAACCCGCATGGGTGATGACACGGTGAAAACACTCAAATTAGGCTCAGGGGCCTGTTTCAGACCATATATAGCTCGACGCAGACGACAAACCTTACGAGGAGTGGTAAGGCCAGAAGGATGATGCATATAAACAACCTCAAATACGGTACCATGAAGAAAGGTACTCTTCACTTCCATGTGGTTTAACGGAACAAATCATAAAGTGAAATGAAAATAGAGCCTGAATTTCCTAATATATACAAAAAATCTGGATATTGACACAATTTATTTCATTCTACTTTGTAATACTTCTTACGAACGGAGGCAACGGTCAGGAGAGTGCGAACTGTAGTCATCTGTGCAACTGGGGCAAAAGTCTCATTATAATCAATGTCATGCTCTTGAGTAAATCCTTTGGTAACTAGATGATCCTTGTGCCACTCAATGGAGCCATCAGGTCGATATTTGACCTTGAAGATCCTCTTGCAGCTAACAGGCTGGACGCCCACAGATAATGGAACAACATCCCAAGTGACAGTCTGATCAAATGCACAAAACTCTTCTGCAATAGCTTCCCGCGACTCGGGAAATTGAATAGCCTCCTGATAGGTTCTGGGCTCACATGTGGAGTGTATAGCAGTGAGATATGGATGAAACTGTGGTGAGTTGGAGGCAAGGGTGGCAAAGCCAAATTGGTTATAAGGATTAGTAGCATCAGGTGTGTAACGTACCGGTGGGATGCCTAAAGTAGAACGTGTAGACTGACGAACCAGTAGTCGATGAGCAATTTGTGGGGCTGAGATAGGAGGAGTGGGTGAATGCAGTTGTGGAGATACAGATGGGGAAGATGTAGGATGTTGTGGGGATGCAAGTGGTGTCTCCGTAAGTGTAACCCCCGTTCCCGTAATACGTATTTCCTGAATATTTTCTGTATTTTGATTAGTTATAAATCTATTTTGCGCTAAATTCGTTTTGGATCTTTTACTGAGTGTTTTATAATCGACAATTATATTCACTTTGAATAATGATATATTTCTATTTTTAATTGATCAACTATTATATTTTATATTATTCCTGTTTGGATTTTAATGAACTTGTTAATCTCAAATTCTATTATTATTATTATTATTATTATTATTATTATTATTATTATTATTATTATTATTATTATTATTATTATTAGTATTAGTATTTTCATTGTTATTATTTTTATTAATATTTTTTGTTATTGTTATTAGTATTGTTATTGTTGTTATTCTTATTATTGATGTCCATTATTAATATTAGTATTTTTATCATCATGATTCTTATTATTATTATTTTTGTAAAACCCAATGTCATTACTATTATTATTATTGTTAAAGCCCATCAATTTTGACCTATATTGTATTATTTAATTATTTAATTTGAAGCCCAATCCAAGCCTATCTCCTATTAAATTTTAACCCAAACCCAAACCCATATCCATTGGATCCTAAACCCAAATTCTAGTCTATCCTAAACTGTAACCCCTATTTTCCATTTTCCATATTTTGGATGTATTTTTCTTTTTCTTGAGTATTTATTCATTTTGTACTCTTTTGTTTCTGTTGAACCATGTATTTGATCTCCGTTCTCATTATCAATCTATCTGCTTTGACTTTGGCCATATTTTGTGGCCTTGAACATTTTCTTGATTTGATTTAATTTTTTTGTCCCAATTTATTGTCTCCGATTTAATTTGTTTTGCTCCAATTAAATTTTTGTTCATGTCCATTTGATTTTTGTCTAATTAGATGCCCTATTATCTTTTATTGGATCATCCATCTACCCTATTGGATCCTAATAATACCATATTCTTCTTATTGGATCTTTCTATACCCATTAATACCCATTACCCTCTTAACCCCTATATATTTACCCTAACCCTAATCTAAACCCCCCTACTGTATAAACCCCTAGCCGCCAACCCCCCTATACTGTTCATCTCTCCCCCCTTCCTCTCTCCCCTATGTTTCCTAAATGAAATAGAGAGCTCAAGCTCCTCGCCCTCCCCTCCTACCGCGATGCCGCAGCAGTGCTCACCGCTGTCGTGCCGGCCTCCCTGTGTCGCGACCTCCTGTCACCGATGCCAACCCATCCTGCTCGTCGAAGTCAGCCCTCCATCGCAATCTTATTATCCCATGCTCCCGCTCGCCATTGCCTCGTCACTTCCGAAACCCATCATCGCCTTTGCCCTCGTCGTCTCTAAACCCTCGTCGCCAACCCACCAACTCCCCTGCAATCGTCATCGCCATCCCGCTGCTCCTCTGTTTTCCTCCAAAAACATAACACCACCACCTTCCCTCCATTCCGCCGCCATTGCCGACGAAGCTCCGTCTCAGTCGTCGTCAGCCTTCTTATGTGAATTTTTGCAAGTGTACAAAATCGCAACAAGTTGTATAGTTAAGTGAAAAGTGGGTCGAACCCACAGGGACTAATTATTTTATTGAGTACTGAAATTTATAGATTAACTACTATTCGAAAAATCGAAATTAATAATGAAAGCAACTAAAATAAATTAATCTAAAGACTATACTAAATTAATTAAAATGTGCGGAATCTGAAATTTTTATTGTTTATTAATTGCAAAATTAATTCTAGGGCTTTTGATTTCACCTAGTTTATCTCATACAATTCATAATTTCATGTGAATAAAAATATTATTTTTCCGAGTTGTAGACCAAATGTAACACCCCACAAATTTTTTTATTAAAAATGCATTTTTTTGATTTTTTTGCACGTATGATGCACGTGTTAATTTTCCCATCTCTAATTCTTACTCTCATTTACAAGTTTTAGAATGCATAATCTTATTTAGCCTTTTTATTTTAATCCATGGACCTAAAGATAAATCCTAGCCCATTAGATTAATTAAAAGAAGAGCCCACTAAAATAATTAAGTTAATAAATTTAAAAGAGAGCCCATGAATCAAGCCCATTAGTAAAATCCTAATTTAAGTTGAGCTTGGACTAATACATGACAAGTTATAACGTTTAGTACACATTTAGAACTATAAAAAAATGTGTTTATTTTGTATGTGTGTATGCATGTGCACAGTAGAGTTAGCCGGTTTTTCTTGGACTAGGGTTGGCCGGTTTTGAGTTGGGTAGAAGAAGGGTTGGGAGTTAGGGCTTTGGAGAGGTGGTGAGATGAAGAGTTGGGGAGTTTAGGAGTTAAGAAAATGAAGAGTTGAGTGGGCAATTAAGATAGAGTAATTAGGTGGAAATTTTTTGCTTTTTAGACCCTCACATTGACCTATAAATACAACCTTATTCCTCCTTCTCTTTTACTCCAAAAACAAATCAAAATAAGAGAAAGAAAAAAGAAAGAGAGTAGAGTGTTCTTGCTTGGAGGAGTTATTGCTTGGAGGAGTTCTTGCGTGGAGGAATTCTTGTGCTTGGAGGAGTTCTTGCTAGGAGGAGGAGAAATTGCTAGGAGCTAGGAGTTGTGCTTCCACTTTTGTTTCAATCTTCATTAGAGGTGGGTGGTTTCTTACTTTCTAGTTGTAGAATATGCATGCTAAAAGCTATGAATGAGTAGTATAAGTTAATGTTGATGTGAAAAATATAGATAAAATTCATACTAGTGTAATGTGCTATGAATGAGAATAGTTTGTTGTGATAGATACCATGCTAATTAAAAAGAAGGATATTTTTATACTATAAATCATGATTGTATGCTTGCAAATTTTTGTACATGTTAAGTATATGGAAATTTGTTGAAGAATGTCGTACTCAACCTATGCATTGGATGTAATGAAAGATGCTATGTTTAGAAAATTAATCAACATTATGTAGTTGGTAATGAGAAAAGAAATAATTGATTAAGTCATAAACTAGTATACATGAATGTAGAGATTTTGATTATGTGAATGATTGTTGAGTTTTTCTTTTTGATAAGCAAATACGTTTTGGTAAAGTAAATTTGATGCCCTGGAACTATAGGCTATCTTTGGTTAAAAGAAATGAATGCAAATTTGTGTTTATTAATAAGAGGAAACAATTTTGAAAGTTGGTTTTATTTTTCTAAAATATGATTTCTGAACCTATGAGTTACTGTTAAGAAGTAAACTCAGTTTTTATAAGCAAAATTCAGTCTAACAAAAGATTAGAACGAATGGAAAATCGAGTTTTATGAAAGAAAAGAAATAACAAGAAGTTTTGAACAAAAGCAAATGAATAGACTCTATGTCGTTGGGCGCACTTGGCCTAGTGGTCTGGCATTGCGCTCTCTCTTTGTTCGGCCTGGTTCGAAACCTGTGGCCCACAACATTTTTTTGTTTTGTTTTAATTAATTCATAACCCGAGAATTTTGTACTTAGGGAGTTCCCCTGGGTTTTAGAACACTAAGTCCATAAGGACTTACTGGTTAGTGTGGTGGGCTTTGGGCGATGGCGCAGTGGTCAGGGGTTCAAAACCCGAAGGCCACACTAACTTTTGGGTGTTTTTAATAATTTCGAAGGAATTCTAGTGTGAATAAAATTGGGAAAAGATTCTAGTATTCATATAAAATGAAATGGAAAATATTAAGTGATAATTATAAAGTTTTGTATATTTCAAAGTATAAAAAGAATGGAATTTTGTGAATATAACTTTGTAGTAAAGAAAAGCAAAGTGTTAATTTGTGAAGTGATTTTGAAGAGATTATACTTTTATTTTGTTTAAGAAATCTTTGAATAGAATTGAGACATCGTAAGAGCTCGAATTGTGATAAAATTTCATGTGTTGAAATTGTGTACTTGAAAGGAATTATTTTGCTTATAAAGATTTTGAATGAATAACTAGATCATGAATAGTGACAAGATTTTGGTCATTTGTGAATGAGCAATCTGTTTAAGACATGTTTATTAAAGGGTATGTGTACCCATGGTTTCTTGTACATAAAAAATTGTGGTTTAGAGTTAGTGAGACCTCGGGTACCGGCATTACTGAATTGAAAAGAGTTGAGATATATTTTGAGATATGGTCATAGAGATATCTCGGTAAATGTTGATTAAGTCCGGTAGGGGATAAAATTAACTCTAGGTTTGGAGATTTATTCATGTCTTGAACTAAATAATTAGACACATAAGTGAAGATGTAGTAAACCTGGGCAAACGTAAGTGGGGCACTCTATATAGTCGGGGTGGACTTCGTAGCTATAGACCCAGTCGGCGGTGAACTCCGTGACTATGGTTGCTCCGTGGGAGACGGACTTTTATTTTTTAAATCCGGGATTATGATGATTGATCAGCGGTGGACTCCGGGATCATGAGTAGTCGGGCAGATGGTTTGTCATACTCCTATGTATATACGTATACCGGGGCTAGAGGGGCACTTACGGGATTATTTGCACGATGAGAGATCTATTATAATAGTCTGATGGTGGACTCTAGGACTGGGATCCATATTTGTGGAATAATCTAAACCTTGTCTTATTACTGGGTAGTTTTCATGGTGAGAGATCAAACCCTTAAATGTAGAGTACGTAGGTGCTTGCCCTCGGACCTATGTAGTATGAGATGCATAGAATCCGAATAAGTATGCATTAGTGTCATCCTAGTATAAAAATGTGTATATTAGGCATTAAGGCATCACATACACTTACATGTTTAGAATAATCACTTTTGACACTTTATTATTCATTCAATTATTGTGGTTTGCTAAAGTATGAAATAGTTATATGTGCGACATAAAGAGGATGGCCGAGTATAATATTTTCGTCAGTTGTAAGTGACTGACGTGCCCACAGTCTAATATGTAGGTAATGGACTTTTTCATGAAGAAGTAAAGATGTTATGATGCAGTTGATGACTTACATTAATAAAGGTGTATAAATTGTATTTTCAATGTTGTATTTTATTCTTCCTCTGTGTAAACAAAAATATAAAGGATTCTGATGTATGTTGAAAAGTTTTAATTTCCTTATAAAATTGTACAAAGTGAAGTGTAAGATCCTGTGAAATCTCGAATTCGGTCTTATTTGGAATTCGGGGCGTTACACCAAAATCCCAAAATTATTCAATATTCTCTCTCAAGCAATATCAAAAATATTCTCAACTAATTATTTGTCATAGTTCATGCACAAATTACTAATTGAAAATTCATTAAGATCTATAAATTTCTTAACAGTCACATTAACAGCAGTTCGCTCTTGTAACGGTGTTTAATTTTATTAATCACAAATTACCAGTTCGGTCTCTCTATAATTTAATAGATCATACAAACGTCGGTTAACCAATTGTAAGCATTAATATAAAAATCAAACACACAACCATGGAAAAATAGAAAAATAATATGGAATTAAAATTGTGTTCTCAAAACGAGGCTACATCGAAGCCCTAGAAAAATAAAATTTAGTTCATAATAAATATATTACAACTAACAAATATTGTTTGGGATTGCATAATAAAATTAGACAAAAAGAAAAGAGGGAAAGAAGAACTGCTTTGTAAACAAAAATTTTGCAGACCGAAGTGTAAACAAAAATTTTGCAAACCGAAGTGTAAACAAAAATTTTACAAACCGAAGTCTCGATTTCTGTGCCCAAAGTAACTCATGTCTCTCTCTCCTTTATTTCTTTGCCTTCGAAGTCCACGCCAGCCAGCACACGTCACCGTCTCGAGCCACCACCTGCACCTGTTGTCCCTTCGCTGACATCACGCCTGGCACGCGTAGAAGGACACGCTGACGTCATCTGGGTCCTGCCTTCTCCTGTTTTGTTGACTTGAGCATGCATCCCAAGACAGCACTAACGGCTGCTACTTTTTTTCTTTTGTGTGTCGAGTTGGCGCACGCACCAGAGTCCTTTGTTTCCTTGCTTCGAGAACCGCACCACAGAGACAGAGCTCTGTCTCTGTTTCTGTTTCGTTTTGTTTTTTTTAATAGGGGTTAGCTGTAGCTCTTCCCCTTCGTTAAGCGTGGTAGCTTCTCCTTGAGTTTTATTTATAGAGCACGAAAGAGAGATTTAGGGTTTATTTTTACAGAAAAAGCCTCTTCTTCATTTATTTATTTCTTTGTATGATTTGCTCTCTATTTCTTGCTTCATTTTCTTCTCTTTCTTTTTCTTAAAACACATGCTGCACACAAACAGAATAAATCAGAAATTAGGATTTAAAAATATAAATAAAATTAATTAAACTAACTAATAATCATATTAGTTCAATTGGCAAATTAAGATTTTTATCTTGCTTTTCACACGGCCAAATTGTAAAATTTAAAATTTAAAATTCAAAAAAACAATAAAAATTAATAAATCAATAAGTTTGTTTTGTTTGTTGATTTTTACCAAAAATATTCACCTTTTTGCATTAAAAATTTTATTCCTTCAAAAATATTTAATTAATTGAAATCCATGGAAATGAGATGAATTATAAACAAGATAGACGAATACAAGAAATTTTAATGGGTAAATGAGTACACATATTTGTA
Source organism: Hemerocallis citrina (assembly GCA_017893485.1). Taxonomy (NCBI): domain Eukaryota; kingdom Viridiplantae; phylum Streptophyta; class Magnoliopsida; order Asparagales; family Asphodelaceae; genus Hemerocallis; species Hemerocallis citrina. Next base: position 146,470,980 of record CM030367.1, read on the forward strand.
TAAAAATTAGATACATCACCTCTCTCGCACCGCTCTCATGCCATCTCATCCCCTGTCTTCAACCTCCGCCAGTGCCCCGCAACTCGACCCCCGGCTATCTCTAACCCGCTCGTCGACACACACCCCCCCTCCCCCCCCCCCGCAGCAGTCGACCACCATCCTGCCGCCGCAGTCCACCTTGCGAGCCCCTTCCTCCGATCACACAATCGCCGCCCTCTGCCATCTCAGCCCTGAGCCTCGTGCCGCCCACGCCCTGCCACCGCCAATTGAGCCGGAACCCCTCACCTTTGAGGTTGCTATTTGATTTGATCAAGTGAATCCTGGTCGTCGATCGCCTTGAAGATCTTGATCATCTTGATCATCAGCATCAGGGCATTTGTGGGCCATCCGATCGATCGATCTTGATCATAATCATCTCCATCATATCAGATCTGAGCCGTCGATCATCTTTGATTGTGATCCTTGAATCTCGGCCGTCGATTGCTTGATCAACTTGATCTCAGCCCTTGATCGTCTCGATCATCTCGTTCATCTTCTACTTGGTGAGTTAAACATTAGATCCACTTTTGTTCTCATTCATAAATTTGTCAATCATCGTATATTTACTCCTTTGGTACTCTTCTAATTCTTATATATTCTATATTCAATCTCAGTCGTCTGATCTCATGATCTTGATCTTCATCAAGATCCGTGCCGATCCGTTCAATCGTTGTTTGATCATAAACATCAAGATCCGTTCCCGATCATGATCATCTCATCAAGATTCGTATGGTTCGTGATCGTTGCCGTGTGTCGGGATCCGTTCCCGTTATTCTCACTCTTTGCATCGTTTCCATCGTCTCCACCAAGGCAAGTACTTGTATGAATTTTTTTGTTCCTCATACAAGCATAAATACTACAAGTAGATTGTAGTTATGACTCTCCTTTGGCTTATCCTTTGATCCTTATCAATTCCATGATCATAAGAGTCACAACCTTTCGTTGATACACTCGTTTCACAACTAGTATAAATATAATACATTTCATGCAAAAAGTGTCTTTATTGGTTTCTTTCCTGTCTTTGCTTGCTGTGCGACCCCGAGAACATCTGAATATGAACTTTTATTCTAAAAATGGAATGTAGCCCCAGATGTCTCGATTACTACCCTTCTGACAGAATTGAATTCCGAGTCATGGTTTGTGAGTTATCGCAGTTTTACTGCTGCTGTGTCGTAGAATTCCAGATTCATAAATTTGATGCATCAATTTGATTTACAATTAAATTAACTATGCTACCTGTAAGATAATGACTTTAAATTTTGCATGCTGATACTAGACACACTAGAGAACATTCTCTAATTTTCCTGGAATTAACTAATCAATTTTCATATCTGTTTCATATTTCTGAACAAAATTTTACAAATTCTGGCTGAACACGAATTCTGTGTAGTTTGTTGTTTTGACACCAGTTTCTATAACTTTTATGTATCTTTTTTATATGCGCTGGATTCGGCAAAGATTCTAGTTTCTATATTTTCTGATGGATCCAGATTTTCATTCCTGTCATAGCGGGAATCTCAATTTTGGTGCAGCATCGTCTTGCTGTCCAGAATTGATATTTTGCCATGTTTAAATATTTGCATGTTATTTCTTGTGTTTTATGATTTAGAACATGTTCCTTGCATCACATAAGCTCTTGAAACATCCTTTTCTTGTCCCAATTTTGTTCTTGTTATCTCTTGATCATGTTTATTTTGTAATAAAAAGTTAACAAGCCGGGGTTAAGGAAAAAATCTATTAGTGGATAATATAGAAAAGTGTACTCGGAAGGGGGCCTGTGTTTCCCTCATTTGGTATCAAGTAATATGGGATATTACTTGATACCTGAGTACACACCCCTATAGAATTCACTACGAAATCTAAACGTAACTTGATTGTATGTAGCAACCATGTATTAAAAATCTGGGATGCATGAAGTGTTACCTAGATAGAATTAAATCAATAGACTTAAGTTGACACTAAGCACATGCATGATCCTGTCTGCCAGTTTCTTGATTTCGTTACAAGTTACATAATTTGGTTACAAGATTTTGATTTAAAAGTTACATGATTTTGATTTAGAAGTCACATGATTTTGATTCACAAGTTGGCATGAACCCATTTCCGTTACTTGTATTCCAGTTACAGGTTGTTGTCTTTCCGTTCATATGTTTATTTCTAGTTGCATCACAATTGACTTCGTTTTATTCCATGTTCCTTGATTCTTGTCTTTGTTCCTTGTTATACCTTGGTTCTTGTTCTTTATTATATTTCCATTCTTGTACCCTTGCTTGTACTACTTGCGGCCCGCAACTTGCTCTAACAGGTACTCTATTTGTCTTTCTTTGAGTTATGTTGTACAGGTACAGACAATGGGTTATTGAGAGAACTCGTCAAACTGTTACCGCACTGTATATTCTCTGGCTATTTGGTAAGTCCTTGTATTTCAGATACTGATTATTGCATTATATTCCTGTCTATGTGATTACTATTGTACTATTGAGTTATCTGGTATTGTACAGCTTATGGATGATATGAGTTGACATACTTATATCATACGCTGGGCCTCAGTTACGTGCCTGTGTTCCCATGGAATGGGAAGCGGAGTGTGACATAAACCCATTAACCCAAATAATCATCAATAGCCAAATCCCCACATTCTCCCCTATTCACTGCCTAATAACTACCCCACTATCTTTTTGACCCTAATAAATCAACCTATTAATCCCATCATCGTCTCATTAATTGATCTCGTAACCCCCACATCCCACTAACTCCCCCTTTATCATAATATTATAATATATTTTATTCAAAACCCCTCCCGACTCTCTCTCTCCCCCCTTCCTCTCTCTCTCCTCTCTGTTTTCCCCGAACTGAAGCAGAGCTTCCCCCAATGCCAGCATCACCCTCTCGTCGACTCAGCCGTCGTCACCCTCGTCGCCTTCCTCTCCACTCGAGCCTACCGCTCGCCTCCGTCACTCCTTGCCTCACCATCCGCCATCCTCGCTCGCCCGTCGACTGCTTCTCGTCGATCTTGAGCCCCGCTGCCCTCCCTCAGCACCATCACCCCACGTCAATCTCGTCTTCTCCGTCTCCACTGCTCGACTGCCGCAACCTCCTTGAATGCCTCCCAGTGACGCCCAGACCCCGACGTCCCTCTGCTGCTCCCCTTTCCCGTCGACACAGCCAACCCGAGCCCCGGCGACCACTGCTCCTCGCCATCACCCGTCGAGTTTTCTCCCCGCTCGACCGCTGCCACCCTGAGAACCCACCGAAGCCTCCATCTCACCGCAACTCCATCGCCACTCGTCGTCTTCCCCAGTCGCGAACATCCCCAACTCCTCGTCTTTCTCATCGCCTCTTGTGCCACCATTGCCGGAGCTTGGCCCCCTCGCTTGCCCCCGCCGCAATCCCACTACCCTCCTCGTCGACCACCACAGTACATCGACCAAGCTTCTCTGTTCTTGGTTCAAGACAACACTGCCCTTGATTATGCTCAGCCATTTGATCCTTCTATTGATCATCATGATCGTAATCATCATCTTGATCCTTTGATCTCGACCGTTGATCGCATCATCATCATCGTCATCATCAAGGTACTTGATCTCGACCGTCGGATCTCCCTTGATCATCACGATCGCAATCATCATCTTAATCTTGATCTTGATCTTCGATCTCATTCGTTCGATCATCTGATCTTAATCTGCATCAAGATTTATGCTGATCCATCTGATCAGATCTTTACCATCATCTCCAGTTCATCACCGATCATTGGTTGCCATCTTGATCTTGATCCACATCGAGATATGTACCCGATCGTGATCATCTCATCCAGATTTGCTTGGTTCGCGATTGTCGTCGTTGCTCCGAAATTCTCATCCTGTTATTCTCAATATTTCGGATCTAACATCATTGTTAAAAGCAAGTCATCTCACCCTCGAATTGTATTGTATCGTATTCGAAATTATTTATTGAATTCCGCAAGTAGATCTATATGGATTATCGTATATTGTCTATTATTATCTATCATTGGGATACTATGGATTTACACGAGCGAATCCAAGTAGTAGTCTTGACTTCGTGCCGTCTTTTGCCTCCGATTTTAGAAATCTTGCATGCATTCATGTAGATAATTATCGAACATATGAATAGGGATTGTTATTGTAATTCTTGTCATGATATTACACAACTATTGTAGATTGTATGCTAGTGGGTTGTTATATGATTGATGTTGGTGTATTGGTTGATTGTGATTATTAAGATTATGCACATTATACATCTTAATACCATGTTCACATAGATGTAACTTGCTGTGATTTATGTTGTCAACCCCTAACTCATCGTCTATAACATCTTAATTATTTTATTCATGAAAAATATGTTGAAACTCTTAAATTTATTACCAACCTGAACATTGTCATGTTGTTTCGACCTAGATACTGTCATCCAAATCATTAACTTTCTGAATATGAAATGTAGCCCCATGTTTATAGTTTCCAGAACATCAAGAATTATTGAATTCCGACTTATATTGCATGAGTTATGACCATTTTACTGTTGCTGCATTTTATTTCTAGATTTATGCATATACCATGTTAACCTAATTAAATAGATGAACTAATGATCAAATATTACCATGATAATTTCCAGATTGATAGTTAACATGCTTAGGGCAATGAAAACTATTTTTGCTGATTTTTAAAATGAATATTTACTGCTTTTATAGCAGAAACTAGTTAACATTGATAACCAGCCAGAACCTGTAACCTGTAAAGAACACTATAATTCACCTAGTTACTGTTGTCGAATTTTGGATTTTTAATATGTGTTGGAACCAGGCAGGATTCTAGTTTCTAGAACTTCTAAAGGATCCACATTTGCTATTCTATAGCAGCGGAAAATTCAATTTTAGTACAACAACCTACTGCTGTCCAGAATTGAGTTTTCATGTTTGATAATATATAATTAAATCTATAATGTTGAATTTGGTGCATTTAATTGTATGGAGTACATTGCATAATCTTAGGATTGTGTTGTCATCATTCTACTATCCCTTATTAAATTGCCTTATCGTTTTCCATTAATATTTCTGTCCCTATTATTCCCTATTAGTATCGTGATATTGCCAACCAGTATTGCATGTTGATTGAATAAATAATGTTTAACAAGCCGGGGTTAAGGATTGACTAGAGTAATTGATGATATAGTGACTGTACTCAGAAGTGTGGGCCTCGTTCCCAAAATATCGTTATCGTCATTATGCAAGAAATTGCATCAATGGCCAGTGTTATCGTCATTGTGTAAGAAATTACGTCAATGGCCAGTGTTATTGTTATTGTACAAGAAATTGCTGCAATAACCAATGTTATCATTTTAATATTATACCGTACCGAGTACATGACCTATATAATCTACCACCTTAGTCTAAACGAAATTGATTGTATGCATCGAACATGTAGTTATGGGATGTAGTAGTACGTGCATTAGTTAGGATTAAAATGAATAATAAACTTAAGATTTTCTTTGCATCGTCATTGCATATTGTCATCCTTATTGAACAGTGTTATCGTTATTGCTACCACTATTGACATCGCTTATTGTAATTGTTATTGATCATTATCATTGCACATTGCATCGTTATCATTTTGTCATTGTTCATTGCCGTCGACTCTATTGTTTATTGAATTTATTGTTATAACGTAAATTCCATTGTTTCATTGCTTTCTCTACTTGCTGTCCACGACTTGCTCTAAGGACATATTATTCAATCTTTTAGATGAACAACTTACAAATAATCAAGGAGAATTGCCTGATGGATTAGGAGAACAACAATGGTGAAAGAATTGATTTGCATCACCGCCTAAATAATTATTGTTTCGTTTTAAGGACTTAAATAATCGAACATTGTTATTTCTTGTATTGTGGGCTTTTGACCCGAATATTGTTATTGTTGATTCCAGATATTGGGTTGTTATTATGTTTGGTTATTTTATGCTTAAATTCCAAGTATTGTGATTCATGTGATTACTTCTTTAATGCATGAGTAGTTGTATTACTTTCTTGTTTATATTGTTGAGTTGAATTGATAACAGCTTATGAATGATGCAAGTTATTCGCTGGACCAATGTCACATGTTCGTATTCCGTATTTTCAAGAAGCAGGGCATGATAGTAAGAGAAACAATTGGTGGAACATCAGTAGGGGACGGAAAAGGAGATAAAGGAGGGGATCATATGGAATGTGTGAAGCTATGACTGGGTAGATAGGCCCAACAACTGGAGAATCGGGAAAACTAGCATCCTCAGGAAAGGTCAAGTAGTAGGGAGGGTCTTCCATAAAGGAGACATGTCGGAAAATACGAACATGACCTACCACAGGATCAAAACAACGATATCCTTTATGTTCTGGACTAAGACCTAAGTGAACACACTTAATGGCTTGAATGGTGAGCTTCGTGCACTCAATGGAAGGGAGAAGAACATAATAGGTGCACCCAAAAGTATGGAGCATACTGTAGTACGGTGGTGAGTGACAAAGAGTATCATAAGGTGATGTTCCAGATAAAGCAGACGAGAAAGTGATATTAATGAGACTGATAGACGTTAGGACAACTTCAGCCCAGAAAGAACGAGGAACAAAAGAGGAGAGTAGAAGAGCGTGAGCGGTCTCAAGGATGTGACGATGCTTGCATTCAGCTACACCATTCTGCTCATACATGTGAAGGCATGATTGCTGAAAGAATGTAACTTGAGATTGAAGGATCGATCTCATAGCAGCGGAAGTGTACTCACAAGCACCATCTGATCGAAAGATTTTGATACGGGCATCAAATTGAGTGTGAACCATGTTCGTAAAGAACTAATAAATGTTAGGTATTTCATAGCACTGACGCAAAAGAAACACCCATGTGTATCTAGTAAAGTTATCTATGAAACTAACATAATAGAGAAAACCTTCGTAAGAAGGTGTAGAAGTTGGCCCCCATATGTCAGAGTGAATAAGTTGAAAAGGATGGGTAGTTTGAGAAGTGCTTTTGTGATTAAAAGGAGCTATGTGTTTGGCCAAATGATAACCCTGACAATCAGACAAATGAGTAAAAGAAAGAGGACCAATGGCACAACTAGGGGCTAAAGTTTTGAGTGACTCACTAATATGCCATAAATATCTGTGCCACAGATCAGCATCGGAGAACACAATACCAGCAAAATGCGGATGAGATTTATGGGCATGATGAAAATCTAGATAATATAGACAACCCTGTCAATGAGCACGCCCAAACTTTTGACAAGTGTGTGAATTGGTGATAGAATAATCTAAAGAATCAAATGTAACGAAAAGACCACTATCACATAGCGCACTAATGAAAATAAGTTTCATTGATAAATGAGGAGCATAAAGAACATAAGACATTGTGAGAGTGAGAGAGCTAATAGACCATGAGTGTCTAGTGAGAAGCTGTGAGCCATCGACAGTGTGTAGGGATGGGGAGTGAGAGGTAAGGATAGTGCTTGTGGTGAGCAGTGAATCATTATTAGTAAGATGATGTGATGCACCCGAATCTAGAATCTAAAATCTAAGAAGAATTCATACCGAGAGTAATAGAGAATGCAGGAACTGAGAGGCCAGCACAGACTGACCCATGAGCTGGAGTTCTAGCTGAGCGAGGCGATGCTAAAGATTAGCCCAATCAGCAGGAGTGAACAAGGCTGAAGTAATGGTAATGGTCGAGGATGTAAGGAAAGAAGTGTTGCGAGGATGAATGAGACTAATGTCATTGTGGCAGGGAACGAAGTGAGGTCAAAAATGCTGCTGGTGTCGGGATCAGGATAGGGAGCTGGATGGTGCTATTGGTTGTGAAAAAAGGGGTGGGGCAGGGTTAGGGATGATGCTCGGAGGAGGGAGGAGACTGGAATCAGGATGAAGGCGGCACTGCATGTGTCTGAATCTAGAGGAAGACCGGGATGTGAGGGGTAGTAAAGGGGTAGATGTAGCAGCGGGGAAGCCGACGGAGAATGAAAGAGACTAGTGAGACTGAAGTTCCATTGGAGAAGAAAGAGTACCTGCAAATATATATATATATATATATATATATATATATATATATATATATATATATATATTACAAGGAACAACGGCAATCGGCGGTGGTGGTGACAATCGGTGGTCGGCACAACAGACGAGGAACATGAAGGAGAAGTAAAGGTAGAGTTAGTGTTAGAGTTAGGGTTAGGGTAGGGTTAGGATGAAGGTTAGGAATAGAGTAGTTGGGTTTGGATGTGGTATGGGTTTGGATTTCGGGTTTCGGGTTTCATTTTTTTTTTTTTGGAAAATGGGTTTCGGGCTTTGGGAAGGATACGGATTTTAAGTAGAAACAGGTTGCAGGTAATAGGAGTTTGGAGATAGGTCGGGAGGAAGAGAATAAGGCTAGGGTTTGGTAGGATAACGATGGCTGCTGGCAGGGAGGACCGTCGAGGAGGAGAGGCAGGGGTTGGGATTATCAAGTGGCGGGGAGGAGGGGCAACTAATCGAACTTGGGATTTTTGGGGAGGGAGAAGCTAGGGTTTCGATTTGGGAAGGGACGGCGGTCGACGCGGGGGGGGGGGGGGGGGGGGGGGGGGGGGCACATGAAAATACTAATAGGTATTAGAATACATCATACCGACACTTCACGTTAGAAGTGTTATCTAGATTCGATAGAGAGGCCTGCGAAGTGCACACTTATTTGATCTTAGCACGCAGCAACGCATATCCATAGCCTAACAAATTATTGACACTATTAATTTCAAAAAATAATTTGATTAAAGATTCAAATTTATAGTTAAAACTATAATTTAACTTGTCAAAATACATATTTGATCTTTAATACATAGCCAAAACAATTATTCAAAATAAAAGGAACTAGTAGACTTATCTTTACAATTAAGTTTTAATAGTCCACAATCAATTGATTAAATTATTGTACCAATTGTTTATCAAATATCTGTACTTTAACACACAACAAGATATTCGAATTCATAAACAAACAATGCTTACCGGATATTTAAATTGTAGCACTTATCAACAAATAATTCAAACAAATAATTAAAAAATTATATATAGGTGAAGAATGTATCTTTAATTTTGGATCTAATTAATTCCAATCAAGTTCGGATTCAGTCTAATCATATTTGGATCCAGTCCAACAACAAGCACCAAACACCATATCTAACCCCAAAACACCAAACACTAGATCCAGCCCCAAAACACCAAACACCAAATCTAACCCTACACTAAATCCAATCCCAAACACCAAACACCATAGCTTACCCTACACCAAATCCAATCTCAAACACCAAAATCAACAATAGCAGCTGCATGTGGACGGTATTGGGTTTCGGGTTTGATCGGGTTTGGAAACGGGTCCACAAACCAAATGATCAAACAAGTGTGCAGCACATGAAAGGAAGGGTAGGGTGTGGGCCGAATTTTTTTTCGGGTTTGCGGGTCCTGTTTTGAAAAACCAAAACATAAATCAAATAGATCGGGAGAGTGAAAATGGAGGCGGCTGAGTGTAGGAGTTAGGGTTAGGAGGAAGAGTGTCAGCGGCGACGATGAACGGTGGTAGCGAGAGTCCCAACAAACATCTCTCTCTCTCTCTCTCTCTCTCTCTCTCTCTCTCTCTCTCTCTTATTAATTTCATAATACAATTAATAAATAAATATCTCAAGATTGTTGAAGATTATGAGAAATAATAAGAAGAGAAATTAGGGTTAATATTTCAGACTAAGATACTTGAGATATTTACCCTATATATCAAGGTTGGAATACCTAGACTACTATCACAAGCCAATATTTATAGAATAACAACTGGGTTCTCAACCTACTCAACCCACGATCCGATATCTATTCAATTAGTGCGAGTAATACATGTGTTAAGCATAGAATAATAATACACATAATCTTATTCATATAGTGAGAATATATACCTATATATCCAACATATGAAAGGAGTTGGGTCACCTCATACATGAGGGAAAACCCTAGGAGATTACAGGTTACTTTTAGGAGTTCTTCGGAAAATTCGGAGCATAATTGTCTGAGAAGTGGACTTAACCGTGCTTGTTAGTGAAAATGCTATAATCTTTTGCGGTTGTAAAGCAGAACTGATGCAGCGAGTAATGTGCAGAGTGTGTGTGAATGCTACCCGTATGCAATATCTTGCAACAAAAGAGGGTTCTTTGTTTGGATTGTTCTACTTGCAGCAATGAGTGAAATAGTTGAACTGTTTGCAATGCAACAGCCCGAGGTATTTTTAAAATTGTTGCAACTGATCAGCCAGATCTCTCTATTCATACTTCTTTTTTTAAGTTTAAGATTTAAGACTTACCTCATCCCATCCCTTAACCAACACTTTTTAATTACATTAATACACATTACAAACATAAGAAAAGATCCTATTATTGCAAAGCCACTAAATCTGTTTTGTCTTTTCTTTTTTCGGGAAAGAAAGATTTGAGTGCAGTCCAATGTTTTATTAGTGAGAAAAAATAACGAAACAATCCAAAAGAAACAACAAAGATAGCAGAGAAAAATGATATACTCTTAACATCTGTTGGGGGTGGGAACAATCAGCAAAGTTAATATATAACTGAAACAACTTAGTCTACCAATCCAATAAATCCTTGGAACACCCCTGGAGGGTGGGAGAGCCACTTTATGCTTGATCCAATATCTATCTCCTCTTCATCGTAGTCTTGCAGCCGAAATGACCCGGACATCCTTCCTCTATCCAATGTCGCCCCACATTTTGTCGAAAGGGCGATGCATAACTTCCATTAATCTACCAAGTATATATACTTTTACTACTCCCATGAAAGTAAAAGTTATTTATATCTGTCAAGCCTCTCTTGATTGACGTCTAAGCCTTGCAATGCTTGTCCTTACCCAGAGCTCAACAAAGGAGGTAGGGTAATCATCCGAGGCTATGGACCTTAAGGACACTCTATGAAGAGGTGGATATATAGTGGACTTTACCTCGGCCCCCCGTTACAAAATGTATATTATGTATCAATGTTCGATTGTTTTTTAGCTAGATTTTCACCTGATCAGAACTTTGTTTGTTTGTTTGTTTTCTCTCTCTCTCTCTCTCTCCAAAAAAAAAACAATTTGTTTTTAGAATCTAGCCTTCCTCTCAAGTTCTCACATTCTACAAATTGCTCATGAAGAACATTCACCTCAGACTACTAAATAACGTGTCCAACTACTTGAGTCTTGTGTGGAGAGTTGGGTCTAGCTGTACTTTGAATAACTGGATGAGGCAATAAAGAGAGAGAAAGCGCGGCTGTTGTAATTGCATATGAGCTTGGAGTTTATTCAAAATATAAAACTTTGTAATAGAAATTGAGAACAAAATGTTGAGATGGCCGAGTTGGTCTAAGGCGCCAGATTAAGGTTCTGGTCCGGAAGGGCGTGGGTTCAAATCCCACTCTCAACACAATTATTTTTTAATTTTTTTAATTCTAAACTCTTATGAATCCCACTCTCAACACAATTATTTTTTTATTTTTTTAATTCTAAACTCTTATTTATTTGAAATTTTATGTTTTAAACTTTTTCTGTTTAAATCTATCAATTATTAAGAAATGTCTCTTGTAACTTGGCTAAAGAATTTTAAATTTGTTTATATATTTAGCAAATGGATATTTGAATTTTTATGTTCTAAATTTTTTCTGTTTAAATCTATCAATTATTAAGAAATGTCTCTTGGAACTTTGGTAAACAATTTTTTAATTTGTTTTATATATTTAGCAAATGGATATACCTCTCATCCCTTCTCGTGAAATAAGAGAACAAAAGTATGAAAATCTCATTTAAAGTAACACGTGTTTTCCACATGTTTTTATAAAACTCTTATTTATTTGAAATTTTATGTTTTAAATTTTTTCTGTTTAAATCTATCGATTATTAAGAAATGTCTCTTGTAACTTGGCTAAAGAATTTTTAAATTTGTTTTATATATTTAGCAATTGGATATTTGAATTTTTATGTTCTAAATTTTTTCTATTTAAATCTATCAATTATTAAGAAATGTCTCTTGTAACTTTGGTAAACAATTTTTTAATTTGTTTTATATATTTAGCAAATGGATATACCCCTCATCCCTTCTTGTGAAATAAGAGAACAAAAGTATGAAAATCTCATTTAAAATAACACGTGTTTTCCACACATTTTTATAAAACTCTTATTTATTTGAAATTTTATGTTTTAAATTTTTTTTGTTTAAATCTATCGATTATTAAGAAATGTCTCTTGTAACTTGGCTAAACAATTTTTAAATTTGTTTTATATATTTAGCAAATGGATATTTGAATTTTTATGTTATAATTTTTTTCTGTTTAAACCTATCAATTATTAAGAAATGTCTCTTGTAACTTTGGTAAACAATTTTTTAATTTGTTTTATATATTTAGCAAATGGATATACCCCTCATCCCTTCTTGTGAAATAAGAGAACAAAAGTATGAAAATCTCATTTAAAGTAACACGTGTTGCTTTCTCCTAATTCTTTCTTTGCATTCATTGATTACAATCAAAAGAGAAAAACTATGATGGAGAGAGAGAGAGAGAGGGGAGGAGAGAGGGCGCCGTCTTCCATCGGGACCTGAGCAAATCTTACACTCAGGTGCTTCGACTTCCCCCACACATACCCCCTCGTCATTACCCTTCCCAACTACCACTTCGATCCCCGTACCACCCCCCACTACCGTCCAAAACCACTCATCACAATGTTCCATCATATCCCACCGCCAAAACCACTCCCTCTCTCCCCAAACCAAAACCCTATTTTCAGCCAAAGCCTACCGCCATTTTCCCCCAAAAACCTCAATTTTGGAGACAATCAGAACGCCGATCATCAAGGGAGATGGAAATGCGATGCTTCAAATGTGGAGAAGGCGACCATCCAACAGCGGAGTGCAAAAAGCTGGGCTTCCATTGCTTTAACTGCCAGAAGTTTGGCCATAAGGCGAGGGATTGCCCTCTCCACAACAGGCGAGAGACTCTTATCGTTGATCTCCCACACAACAACGCCATATCCCAAGCCCTTCCAGCACTGCATGCAAGTGCTTTCCTCCACCTTATTAACCCACGGCAAATTCCCCTTACAAAGGACCTTGAATGTGCATTCAACTTCTCGTGGGGAAGGCAAGGCAGATGGTGGACGCTAAAGAGAGTCAGTGATGGAGTTTATCATGTCCAATTCCCGACTGAGACAGAGGCAGAAGCGGCAATAGCTGAGGGTGTTTTTAAGTTCTCTGGTTTCAGTGTGACTTTTTCACCATGGTCAGTTGATTCCCACTCTCAACACAATTATTTTTTTATTTTTTTATTTCTAAACTCTTATGAATCCCACTCTCAACACAATTATTTTTTTATTTTTTTAATTCTAAACTCTTATTTATTTGAAATTTTATGTTTTAAACTTTTTCTGTTTAAATCTATCAATTATTAAGAAATGTCTCTTGTAACTTGGCTAAAGAATTTTAAATTTGTTTATATATTTAGCAAATGGATATTTGAATTTTTATGTTCCAAATTTTTTCTGTTTAAATCTATCAATTATTAAGAAATGTCTCTTGGAACTTTGGTAAACAATTTTTAATTTGTTTTATATATTTAGCAAATGGATATACCTCTCATCCCTTCTCGTGAAATAAGAGAACAAAAGTATGAAAATCTCATTAAAAGTAACACGTGTTTTCCACATGTTTTTATAAAACTCTTATTTATTTGAAATTTTATGTTTTAAATTTTTTCTGTTTAAATCTATCGATTATTAAGAAATGTCTCTTGTAACTTAGCTAAAGAATTTTTAAATTTGTTTTATATATTTAGCAAATGGATATTTGAATTTTTATGTTCTAAATTTTTTCTATTTAAATCTATCAATTATTAAGAAATGTCTCTTGTAACTTTGGTAAGCAATTTTTTAATTTGTTTTATATATTTAGCAAATGGATATACCCCTCATCCCATCTTGTGAAATAAGAGAACAAAAGTATGAAAATCTCATTTAAAATAACACGTGTTTTCCACACATTTTTATAAAACTCTTATTTATTTGAAATTTTATGTTTTAAATTTTTTTTGTTTAAATCTATCGATTATTAAGAAATGTCTCTTGTAACTTGGCTAAACAATTTTTAAATTTGTTTTATATATTTAGCAAATGGATATTTGAATTTTTATGTTATAATTTTTTTCTGTTTAAACCTATCAATTATTAAGAAATGTCTCTTGTAACTTTGGTAAACAATTTTTTAATTTGTTTTATATATTTAGCAAATGGATATACCCCTCATCCCTTCTTGTGAAATAAGAGAACAAAAGTATGAAAATCTCATTTAAAGTAACACGTGTTGCTTTCTCCTAATTCTTTCTTTGCATTCATTGATTACAATCAAAAGAGAAAAACTATGATGGAGAGAGAGAGAGAGAGGGGAGGAGAGAGGGCGCCGTCTTCCATCGGGACCTGAGCAAATCTTACGCTCAGGTGCTTCGACTTCCCCCACACATACCCCACTACAAGAAATTTGCCATATACCAACGGACACCTATAGTGACGGATCTCTAAAACTGTGGATATAGGTATCATATACCTACAAATGAGATAAAAGACTGTGGGTATAGTCCTAATTTATTTTCCCCCCAAAATTTTCATTTTCCCTCTCTCTTCCCCCCAAAATATTTCATTTTATTCCTCTAAAACTCCTAAATCCCCCTCTCCCCAAACCAAATCTCTAAATCCTCCTCTTCCCGCTGCCGATGCGCCCCTCTTCCCTGCTGCCGTCGCCTCTTCCCGCTACCGTCGCCCGCGCTTCGCACGTGGAGGCCCCATCTTCGTCCCTGACCTCATCGGCCCCCTCACCTCCATCCATGCCTTCATCTCCTCCCTCGATCTAATCTCGATCTAATCTCGGTATGCCTTCATCTCCTCTCTCGATTTCTCTTTCGATTTCTCTTTCAATTCAACCCTTCTTCTTACTCTTCTTACTCCATCCATTTTTTCCTGTGACACTTGCTTGGAAGATGTATTAATACATCTAATGAAGAAGAATATTCTCGGAAAGCAGGATAATCATCATACTCAATTCCTTAATGATACTTCAGTCCCCTTCCTCTCCGCAGCCAGTGAAGCCAGCCAGCACTCGCGACCCCAGTCCCCTTCCTCTCCCGCAGCCAGTATAATATCTATTTTTTGAATGTTTAAGCATACAGATGTTGATGAGGATGATGGATCATTATTTTAAGCATGGCTATCCAGGTTAGTTGTGTATCCACTGATACTTTCTTTATTTACTTTGCAACTTGTGTGAAATTCCTTTACTTGTTCTATACTTTCTAAGACAATTTTGTTGTTGTTCCTAATCAGGTTGATCTGTTATATGGTTCAGGTTCCATATTCAAGATGTTCGAGTTTTATCATGCTAAAAGCTGATATTTTAATTGGTTTGTCAAATTTTAAATTGCTTTTTTCAGAATTTAGCTCCACTAAAATAACTACACTACTTAATCCAATTTTAGCAGTATTGCTCACAATTTGTTCATTCTTATTGTAATTGTTCATAGAAGAATGACAGATAGACTGAGGAATTTTACTGATAGATGCTATTCTGCCTTTGCTACTGCTATTAAGTTAGCAAATGTTCCTTTGGAAAAGCAATTGGCATGAAATTTAGTTTTCAGCTAGCTCTTGGGTTGGATATACTTTAATCTGACCCATTAGGATTTAGGAATGACCCAGGCGGCTAATTTATTATATAGCCCACACATTCAGGTGTTGGTGTTGATTGCTATGTTGTTGAAGGACCCGGAGCTGGCACTTGACTCGCTCACAGTTTGGTAAGGTACATTCTGACCTTTTAGTTCAGTATGGTTCATGTTTGAGTATGTTTTTCTACACATCCCTCATTTCACTAATGTATTTAATCTCCAACCAGCATGACAATTTCTGGTTTGGTATTCATGATCAATGTGGGATTCAATGCTGCAGCAAGGTTAGCCCTCATTTCCTTATAGCAGTCAAGAAATTAAAAAAAGTCTTTATTTAATTCTGTACATTAAAGTAAAGCAGTAAGCACAAACAGATTTTGAGATGCCCCGACATTTTGAGATGCTGATTTTCTTTACTACTAGAGATTTTGAACTTGTAATTAATTTCACATTGTAAGTCGTTCAACATGAATGAAACAATGATGCACCCGGTATTCTTTATGCATCAATACATCTAGATGTGGTTGCAAAAAATTGCATTAGACCTTCCAGTTTATAATTTGCTTTCATGTAGTAGTTTCTGAAATTTGGATTGTCTACAATCAGTAGCAACCAACTGGAAAGCTGCAATATATCTTGGCTCTATTAATCATATAACCAAACAAATGCAACATAAAGGAACATTAAGAATGCAACATTAATCAGTGTCATACCAAACTACACAATAAAAATACAAATTTAAGTTTCATGCAAACCACGTGAGCAACCAACATGAACTGTATTAACTATTATTGTTGTAAGGAACCACCAAATAATGGAACATTTCTGCAAGTGGAATAAGCACCTGATTGTATTTTGTGTAATTATTGATGTACTAACTTCAATAATTAGACATGTATTTATGTAGGTTCAAAGTGATCATTTTGATGAGTTTTTTGCTCCAGAACTTGATAAGCATGGCTATCATGCACTTTACAAGAGGAAAACATCAGAGGTTGGATCAGCTGCACTATTTTGCAAATTTATTTTGGTTTCAGCTCCTTTTGTGTTCTCATTTTGGTAAATTGCTAGTCTTTACTGGTCTTTCTGGAAATTGATGGCTTTATGTTATTACGAACTGTTAATGTTAGACTACTACAATTAACACTAACCATAAATTTGTAGCTGATTGTCATAAAGATCAATGAAGCGAATAAATTAGTCCTTTTAGTCCCTCTTATCCAGGAAAATATTTTAAGGTTATGTGAAGCAGTTTGGGTGGGTAGGGGGGAGGATGTGGGTTGGGGATATGGTTAGCTGTAGACTAGAAAGTATATATATACGTCTCCATATGGCATCCAACAGTACAAATTTAAGCAATATAATAAAAATAGGAGATTTATAATCTTACAAAATAGTCGTTGTCTCCATTCAAAATTGCAGAACATGAGAAGCTCCATCTTTTTTTTCACGAAAACAATAAGAGTCAAGTAGTGTAAGAAATATGAAAATTTCTTATTATGTATATCAATAAGTTCAAGAAATGCCCGAAACTAATTATATTATATATTTAGGACATGCACGAGAAGGTTTGGGCACTTCTATGCGGAGCGTGAGTGCGTGTCACAGGTAGAGTTCATTATTGAAGTGTCTGTGATACATAGTCTCTAATCATGTCTGACTCCTTGGGTAGTTAGATACATGTATAACATCTTTTTCTAAATTTTGGTGGCAGCCAATTACTTGGTAGGCGCAAATTATCTCTGTTCTTGGTAGGCGCAAATTAGCAATGTAAGAATATGGGTGCCAGTTAAACAAATACTTACCAATTTATTTGCCTCAGTTAGGAGCAATCCCCCAAAATAGGAGAGAGGGTTTCACATTGATTTTATACTTTCCTCTAAACAATGAGGAAGTTGGCTAGAAAGTATGTGGTGTTGCGAACTCGCGCGCACATGTCTCCGATCATGATCATGATCATGCAAGATCGGATGGCTGCGCGGCGAGTTCACAGCTGATCATCTGAGAACTGGTTCGCACATTATCAGCTGTGTATATATATAAACACACAGACACACACACACATAATTAAGCTTAGGGAGAAATCACAAAACTCATCTTGGATCATCCAAAATGAAAATTCAAAATGTTAGATGTGATCTACTTCATAAAAACTATGTATGTACAAAATTTGAATTGACTTCGATGAGTTTTAACCATTCATAATGTGACCTAAAAGTAGAGTAATTCTAGACAATTATTAAACGTCAATTTTTTGTTGCATGATAAATGGTTAAATCTCATTGATTTTTTTTTTAAACATTGCACATACTTACATTTTAAGGTGTAGATCACATCTAATGGTGTGAATTTTTATTTTTGATGTTCGAATTATGAGTTTTGGGATGTCTCCCTATCCCCCCAGCCTCCAGTATATATATTACCACTTTCAAAATTAATTAGCCATTGGAAGTGTGGAAGTGGTGTTGTTTGATAGTGTCATAATAACTTTTTAACCTCCACTTCCTTTTTCCACTTTCCTTCAAACAAACACTTTTCTTTATTAACTTTCAATGCTTATGTGGCAAGGTGGAAGCGGGGAAATGACTTCCTCTCCAATTTCGGAATTTCAGACCTTCGCACTTTCGTCTCATTGTCACCTTGCCGAATGTTCTTTTATTATTAGTTATTAGAAGTGTAATTGTAGTTTCTGCTCAGCTTGTCTCTAGGGTCTTTTTTTTAATAAAATCTTTCAATGTTTTCATTGTAGCAATAGTGAAGTTTTGATGTATACTATTTGAATTTTGAGGGCCATGGATAGACAGTACTACCAAATGCATGACGCCATTATTCTCTTGATGCTATATTGGTGAAGCTTGGCAAAATTAAATATTCTGAGAATCTCAATCGTAATCTGTTTCTTGGCATCTGGGGTCTGGAGCAGACGAAATAAAAATTCATTATTAACACATAAAACATCTTATCCAGAACAATATTGATTTGGCTCGTAATTATTTTTGTGCTCTCTTGGATGATAGAAGTTCCCTTTGAGAGATGAAGTCATGATGAGTTCTGTAGTTCTGTTACAATTGCTCTGAATTTATTTCCCCTTTTACTTGTTTAAGTTGCTCTTATATATCATGTTTATTAACAATTCTTCCTTCAACATAGTGAATGCCGGTCATATTAACCATGGATATATTTATTTAATATCCTTTGTTTTTTTTCTCTTTCAGATGACCCCGAAAGAAGCATTCCGAGTGATCTCCCATAAATTTCATGGTAAGGGACCAGGGAAAATGAAACAAGAAAAACGTATGAAGCAATACCAAGAAGATTTGAAGACGAAGCAAATGAAAGCTTCTGATACTCCATTAATGGCAATGGAAAGAATGAGGGAAGCTCAAGTTCAGCTACAGTCTCCCTACATTGTGCTCAGCGGGCATGTTAAACCAGGGTAACCTTTATCTTTTTCTTTCCTTAACTTCTAAGAAACAATACTTTAGAACAAAAAAAAATGATATTTGATATTAAATATGCTGGACATTTTCAGTGTTATTCACAGTAAGAAGTTTATGACACACAAAAAGCAAAACACTTGGTGAAAATTTTCACTCTTTTATTGGTTGTACAGAATGAATATGAGTTGTATTCATCAAATATAGTTAGAGGATAGAGACATCAAATGCTAGCTTTCATTTTGCTTACAACAAACTGAGAAGCTAGCTAGAGGTCCCCAAAGTTTGTGCAGTTTCAATAATAATAACAGCTAGGAAATACTCCATTAGAATAGGTGGAATCTCGTTCTAAAATTACAATCTAACTGTACACAACATATAAACACATGTCTGGATTCATTGAGAGCATCACATGGAGTCCCTTGTTTTGTATCTTTGAAAACCATAATGTCAAAGAGTTGTTTTGATTATTACTATCTTTGTCTTCATGTTCATTAAATAAATCAAGCGTAAGTGTTGTTATGGTCAACAAAACTTTTGGACTGGAATGTGTTCTAGTTATAGCAGGAACAACTCCAGCTATAAACTATATTTGTATTTCAATTTCTTTGCAGTATTTAAAATTTTTCTTCGACTAGGCTTTATTCTTCTCTTTATGACTATTTGTTGATGACCAAAGTTGGATCTTTTTGCTTTGTTTTGTTTGTGAAGGGCTCTCAACAAGCGAGAAATGATTGAACTCGTTCAAAATGCAGCCGAGTTTGTGTTTGACAACGGTGAAGTGAAGAAGGTTGTAAAGAAGATTTGCAGGATGCTAAAAGAAGATTACTGCAAAGAGAATCAAGATCAATCAAGATCTGGTTGCCGTAAAATAAGAAAATTGTTAGTGTCATATCTCAAGTGAGGAGTTAATTGAATGTTATCTTATAATGTCATTGAATATGTTGATCGTAGTTTAAAGTATTGATTCTCATGTCTGCACACATGAATTCAATTGTGTATTTGGTTATTAACTATTTTGTAATTTGACATGCTTGTAATACTTCATTAATTTTTAATATGATTGAAGTTTAATTTTATTTAATTTTGTTTCATAAACACATGTATTTATTTCATTGTGTATTTGGTTTATAATTGAATTAATATTATAAAAGAAAATATTAAATTATCATGAGCGTAATTAATAAGAAAAAATTGTGTATAGAGCGATGGGTATATATTCAAATAATTGGATGCTAAAACCATTGCTAAAACCTATAGCAATGGAGTTTCAACCGTGGGTATAGGAAAGCAAAATGTGTCTTTAAAACCTATACCAACGGATACGAAACCGTGGGTATAACACCGATACCTATACCAACGGGTGAAAAAACCGTCGCTATAGGCTATAGTGACGGCATTTTGCCGTGGGCATAGCTAATTAAAAACGACGGAAAAATATGTCCGTTGGTATAGGTTTTACGGGCTATACCTACGGTTTTTCGCCTTTTACCCACGGATTTTTGCTGTCACTATATGTCAAATTCCTTGTAGTGCCCCCTCGTCATTACCCTTCCCAACTACCACTTCGATCCCCGTACCACCCCCCACTACCGTCCAAAACCACTCATCACAATGTTCCATCATATCCCACCGCCAAAACCACTCCCTCTCTCCCCAAACCAAAACCCTATTTTCAGCCAAAGCCTACCGCCATTTTCCCCCAAAAACCTCAATTTTGGAGACAATCAGAACGCCGATCATCAAGGAAGATGGAAATGCGATGCTTCAAATGTGGAGAAGGCGACCATCCAACAGCGGAGTGCAAAAAGCTGGGCTTCCATTGCTTTAACTGCCAGAAGTTTGGCCATAAGGCGAGGGATTGCCCTCTCCACAACAGGCGAGAGACTCTGATCGTTGATCTCCCACACAACAACACCATATCCCAAGCCCTTCCAGCATTGCATGCAAGTGCTTTCCTCCACCTTATTAACCCACGGCAAATTCCCCTTACAAAGGACCTTGAATGTGCATTCAACTTCTCGTGGGGAAGGCAAGGCAGATGGTGGACGCTAAAGAGAGTCAGTGATGGAGTTTATCATGTCCAATTCCCGACTAAGACAGAGGCAGAAGCGGCGATAGCTGAGGGTGTTTTTAAGTTCTCTGGTTTCAGTGTGACTTTTTCACCATGGTCAGTTGATTTCGGTGCGAGGTTGAGGCCGAAGCCTTGCTTCATTTGGATAAACTTGCCCCTCCTCCCCTTCCACTTGTGGAATCGGGAGTCGATTGAGAGCTTGGTTAAGCACTTTGGAAAACTTATTACACTTAGTCGAGAAATGTTGCATGCAGATAGCAGGGACCAAGCACTGGTCCTCATTGAGGTGGAAGACCTTACCCTGGTGCCAAAATCCCTTACCATCAAGTATGCAGCACCTTGGGATCTGCAAAACCATATCCATGATGTTCCAGTCCTTTTACTTGGTCATCCTATCCCGGTTGAAGATGTGCAGTCGGGGAAGGTCCAATTGTTTACTACTGGGACCTCGGAGGAGCAGGGATGCGCAAGTTTTTGGCGACCCATTGGTCATACTGAGAACAGGATTGAGGATACGACGGAGCGCCGGGGGCCGGTGACGGATGGGAAGGAAATTTCAAACCCCCGTGATTTGGGGGATGGTAATCAAACGGCCCCGAGATCCTTGCATGCAAATGCTGATGTGGAAAATATTTCAAATCCCCCCAAACTAATGGAATTAGCGCCATCTGTGGAGATCGCACCACTTTTTCCCCTGTTACCCAAATCAACGGAGGATTCTCCACCTCCGAAAAATCTTGCAATTCTAGCACCAATCTTGGCAAAATCTTCGGAGTCAGCTGGCAGTCACAAGGAGGGGACCCCACAGGGAGGCACGTTGGCTCCGCAAATCCCTGATGAATCCTCTGGAGATAGTTCTCAAGCTGCTGTTCGTGAAATGATGTGGGAAGGGAAGCTCGTCACACTGCCTCTATCCCTTTTTGACAAGATTAAACCTGTTGTAGAAGGTGCATTCCGTGAATCAATGTTAAAGGAAGCGAGTAAACATTGTGAAGAAGACATGGGGGTTTTCAATGAAGGAGTCAGTAAAAGTGGTAGTTTCCGCACACGCTCACTACTGAAAAAGACTGTCACTCGAGCTGCTAGCTCATCTGCTGCCGTCCCCCCAGGATTTTAGGAGGGTCCATCCAAGAAGGGGAAGCATTCAAGATCCATGGGCAAACTCAAGAGCACCAGACCATTTATGAAGCACCTGTCAACCACTATTAAGAAGAAGACCACAGGTACATCCTCCTCAACTGCTTCCGTTTCAAATGCACATCTAAATCCTTTTGAATTACTGTCAAATGAAGATATAGTTGATGTAGCAACATCCATTGGAGTGGCAGCTCTGGGGCCACACTCGTTTTCAAAGTTCAGGGGACGCCAGAAAGCTGTAGTTGATCACTCTGATCAACAACAGCATTCTGATTAGAAGTCTTGCTCTTCTGCTTTTGCTGTTTTGTTGTGAGTGTTTTTTTGTGTGCTCTGTTTCTTTCAATGAGGATTGCTAGCTGGAATGTTAGAGGGCTGGGAAACCCTGACAAATGCTCAATAATCAAAGATGGTATTAAGAGTTGTGCACCTTCTATAATCTGTCTACAAGAGACCAAGCTCAGAAATTCGAGACCTCAAAAGCTATCGTCAATTGGGGGAGGAACTATTACAAAATGGGTACAGCTAGACTCTATTGGTAGCTGTGGAGGTATTCTTTTGGGTTGGAATGATCAGATTCTTGATTGCACGTACTCAGCGATGGATAATTTTTCTATATCTGCGTCCTTCAAATGCAGGACTTCAGCCAGAGAATGGTCAGTTACTACAGTTTATGCACCATTTGAGCTAGAGGATCGGGAGCTATGTCTTTTTGAGATACAAAAATGACAGAGATTCCTAAATGATGCATGGGTACTATGTGGTGATTTTAATGTGACTATGTCTGATGCGGAAAGGTCTAAGGGTAAAGGTTCGAACAGAGACATGAGAGCCTTCCGTAATTTCATCCAGGACTTGGAGTTGATTGATCTACCTCTTTCAGGGAGGAAATTTATCTGGACAAACCAACGAAGTTTTCCGACGATGGCCAGATTAGACAGAGTCCTTATCTCTGTGGAGTGGGAAATTCTATTTCCAAACTGTATCCAATACTCGCTACCAAGAATCTCCTCAGATCACTGCCCCATTGTCCTTGATGACCAAGTAATCGCAAAAAGGGTAAACTATTTCAAATTTGAAAAAGCTTGGTTGCACAATCCAACGTTCATCCCTGCTGTTAAAGAATGGTGGACTACTTTCAGTTGTGAAGGGAATCCGGTTGATGTATTTGCAACTAAGCTTACACTCCTTAAGAGAAGAATAAGGAGATGGCGAAATGACAGCTTTGGACATATTGCGCAAACTAAGCAGAAATTGCAAGATCAGCTTCTGAAGCTTGAAATTGAAGCTGAGCAGTCAGCAAGTGCTATTGAGCCCATAAAGACAGTACAAGCTGAGCTCCAAACTCTTATCAAAGCAGTCTACTGGAGACAGAGATCGAGAGTACAATGGATTAAGGAAGGGGATGCCAACACGCGTTTCTTCCACTGCATTGCAAATGGGCGAAGGCACAGGAATTTTATTCACAGTCTGATTATTGATGGCGTACTGGAAACAGGCCCACTCCAAATCAGAGAAGCTTTCGAAAAGCACTTCAAATCTATCTGTGCCATAACTGCTATCTCTGACTTCCAAATAGACTGGAACTCACTCTACCCCCATAGGGTACATAGCCTTGATCATTTGGAGGCACCTTTCACCATGGAAGAGATCAAGACAGCGGTATTTGGTATGAGCAGTGATAAAGCTCCTGGACCTGATGGTTTTTCAATGAGCTTCTACCACAACTTCTGGGACACTATCAAAGAAGATCTCCTCAATATGCTCCTCGCGATTCAGAAAGGTGAAGGCGACTTATCCAGGCTGAACTACTGTAACATCATACTCATCCCTAAGTGTGAGGGGGCAAACTCTGTTGCTGAGTTCAGGCCAATCGGCTTGTTAAACTGCTCCTTTAAAATCTTCACCAAATTGCTGGCAAATAGACTAGCTTCGATACTGCACTCTCTTGTATCATCCTCATAGAGTGCTTTCTTAAAGGGTAAATCCACAGTAGATTGTTTTGTTGTTGCCCATGAAGCAATAAATTTGTGCAGCAAGAGATATTCCGACACCCTACTTTTTAAAATTGACTTTGCTAAGGCATTCGACACAGTGAATTGGGATTTCCTAGACCAACTCTTAGTTGCTAGGGGTTTTGGCCAATCTTGGTGCAGATGGATCCATATGATCATGCGGACAGCAAAGTCTTCCATTCTCATAAATGGTGAAGGGGGTCGCCAAATTAACTCGAAGAGAGGATTGAAACAGGGGGATCCACTCTCACCAATGCTTTTCATCCTAGTGGTGGATGTCCTAGCTCAGATGCTCCAAAATGGCCGCCGAAATGAAGTATTCTCTCCGCTGCCGGTGAGAGGCTCAATCACAGACCTGTCAGTTCTGCAGTTTGCAGATGACACATTACTTTTTTGCAAGGGAGATGAAGAAGAGGTCATCAATCTTAAATTAGCACTGCAACTTTTTGCTAACATCTCTGGTCTAGCTATCAACTTCGACAAATCATCCTTAGTGTACTTTGGAAAGTCAAAAATGAAACTCAAAGCTTTCTCAACTATTCTTGGATGCAAAGAGGAGACGTTGCCACTTAAATACCTTGGTATGCCACTTGCTTCGGGGAAGCTCAGCAAACAATACTGGCAACCGTTGCTCCTTAAGATTCAGCGGAGGCTGTCAGTGTGGAAAGGAAAAATGTTATCTAGAGATGGCAGACTGGTTCTTATAAACTCTGTGCTTAGTGCCCTGCCAGTTTACTACGCCTCTTTCTTTAAGCTACCCCTTTGGGTAATCAGGAAAATTGATCAATTACGCAGTAGATTCTTCTGGTGTGGCACAAATAATGATATCATAGGCATTGCAAGTGTGCAGTGGGCAAAAATTTGTCAACCAAAAGAACAAGGAGGCCTGGGGATTCTTGATCTAAGGGTGTTCAATGAAGCTCTCCTGATGAAGTGGTGGTGGAAATTGCTTGCCTCGGATTCCCTGCCTAGCCAAACCCTTAGAAACCTATATCAACGGAGTAATTCGAACCAACTAGTATGTCCTTCTACTGCCTCTTGCTTCTGGAAGGGCATATATCCGCTGAAAGATCAATTCCTTGTTAATATCCAATGGAGCCTTGGTAAGGGTACTCTCATCAATTTTTGGTCGTCCAAATGGATTAATGGAGCCAGCATTTCTTCCCTATTTCCAAATCCGCAGCATGGAATACTGAAGCAGACATTCTCTCTCAGGGGTCTTGGTCTGATGGCTCTTGGACATGGCAGCCGAGGCTAAATTGTGTTCTCACAGAATCAATGAGAGAGGAGAAGGTATGTCTACCTGAGTTGCTTGCAGACTTCCAGCCCACAACTTCTGAGGGCCAACCGTCCTGGCGACTGACTCCATCCTTTACTTTCACTGTCAAGTCTGCTTACAATTTCTTCAGCATGGCTGGCCTCCGATCCCCTTACTACACTGCTACTTGGTCCTCATCTGCCCCGCTCAAATGCAAAGTGTTCATCTGGCTGCTTAGTTGGAACAAGCTCAACTCAAAAGAATTTCTTCTCTCCAAAGGATGGTCGAACGACACTACATGCACAGCTTGTGCATGTCCTGTTGAATCGACCTTTCATATTTTATTTGAATGCCCAGTTGCTGTTGCAACTTGGAAACACTTCACCGCTATGCTAAATATTCCTAACATGCCCCATCACTTACACGAGTGCTTCACGACCTGGTGCTTTGAAAATCACAACCACAGATTCACTTGGCATCTATTGACTGTCTCAATTTGTTGGAGTTTGTGGCTTGCTAGAAATCAATGCACTTTTTCTTCTAAGAATGTGCAAGCAAAGGACATTATTACTAATGCAACTATTTATTTTCGGTCTTGGCTAGATGGGATGGACAGCGGGAAAAAGAAGTCGAAGTTGATGCAAGAGATGGAGATGGCAGGAGTGCAAGATACTCTGTTAAAGCAAGCACTCATAAGGACTGATCAGTTGGACAGTGACGAGGGGAGTTGCTCGGCCTAGCAAATAGCAGTGTAGCGCTCTCCTTATCAGTTGTTGGTTTTTTTGTGTTTTTTTGGAATCATAGTTTTTAAGACTTTGCTGATGTAACTCTTAAGTATTTTTTGGGATATCTGATAGGGTCTTTTGTCAAACGAGTTACTAGTAGTTGATGGAGAAGGGGGATGAGATCATGTTTTTGTGTCTAGTAGAGGAGTACGACAGTAGTCCAATGCCCTCTCTACGACACAAATGCATGCTATCTCAAACATAGACTCATCAAATGACTCGTTCTTTTGAAACCTCTATTCAGATTTTTTGTAATAGTTCTTAAACTTCTCTTAATATATATATATGTTTTCTGTGTGGTAGGGCAACCCTACCTTTTACTTGTCAAAAAAGTAACACGTGTTTTCCACACGTTTTTATAAAACTCTTATTTATTTGAAATTTTATGTTTTAAATTTTTTCTGTTTAAATCTATCAATTATTAAGAAATGTCTCTTGTAACTTGGCTAAACAATTTTTAAATTTGTTTTATATATTTAGCAAATGGATATTTGAATTTTTTTCTCTCAACACAATTTTTTTTAAATTCTAAACTCTTATTTATTTGAAATTCTAAACTCTTATTTATTTGAAATTTTATGTTTTAAACTTTTTCTGTTTAAATCTATAAATTATTAAGAAATGTCTCTTGTAACTTGGCTAAAGAATTTTTAAATTTGTTTTATATATTTAGCAAATGGATATTTGAATTTTTATGTTCTAATTTTTTTCTGTTTAAATCTATCAATTATTAAGAAATGTCTCTTGTAACTTTGGTAAGCAATTTTTTAATTTGTTTTATATATTTAGCAAATGGATATACCCCTCATCCCTTCTTGTGAAATAAGAGAACAAAAGTATGAAAATCTCATTTAAAGTAACACGTGTTTTCCACACGTTTTTATAAAACTCTTATTTATTTGAAATTTTATGTTTTAAATTTTTTCTGTTTAAATCTATCGATTATTAAGAAATGTCTCTTGTAACTTGGCGAAACAATTTTTAAATTTGTTTTATATATTTAGCAAATGGATATTTGAATTTTTTTTTCTCTCAACACAATTTTTTTTAATTCTAAACTCTTATTTATTTGAAATTCTAAACTCTTATTTATTTGAAATTTTATGTTTTAAATTTTTTCTGTTTAAATCTATCAATTATTAAGAAATGTCTCTTATATTTAGCAAATGGATATTTGAATTTTTATGTTCTAATGTTTTTTCTGTTTAAATCTATCAATTATTAAGAAATGTCTCTTGTAACTTTGGTAAACAATTTTTTAATTTGTTTTATATATTTAGCAAATGGATATACCCCTCATCCCTTCTTGTGAAATAAGAGAACAAAAGTATGAAAATCTCATTTAAAGTAACACGTGTTTTCCACACGTTTTGATAAAACTCTTATTTATTTGAAATTTTATGTTTTAAATTTTTTCTGTTTAAATCTATCAATTATTAAGAAATGTCTCTTGTAACTTGGCTAAACAATTTTTAAATTTGTTTTATATATTTAGCAAATGGATATTTGAATTTTTATGTTATAATTTTTTTCTGTTTAAGTCTATCAATTATTAAGAAATGTCTCTTGTAACTTTGGTAAACAATTTTTTAATTTGTTTTATATATTTAGCAAATGGATATACCCCTCATCCCTTCTTGTGAAATAAGAGAACAAAAGTATGAAAATCTCATTTAAAGTAACACGTGTTTTCCACATGTTTTTATAAAACTCTTATTTATTTGAAATTTTATGTTTTAAATTTTTTCTGTTTAAATCTATCGATTATTAAGAAATGTCTCTTGTAACTTGGCTAAACAATTTTTAAATTTGTTTTATATATTTAGCAAATGGATATTTGAATTTTTTTTCTCTCAACACAATTTTTTTAAAATTCTAAACTCTTATTTATTTGAATTTCTAAACTCTTATTTATTTGAAATTTTATATTTTAAATTTTTTCTGTTTAAATCTATCAATTATTAAGAAATGTCTCTTATATTTAGCAAATGGATATTTGAATTTTTATGTTCTAATTTTTTTCTGTTTAAATCTATCAATTATTAAGAAATGTCTCTTGTAACTTTGGTAAGCAATTTTTTAATTTGTTTTATATATTTAGCAAATGGATATACCCCTCATCCCTTCTTGTGAAATAAGAGAACAAAAGTATGAAAATCTCATTTAAAGTAACACATGTTTTCCACACGTTTTTATAAAACTCTTATTTATTTGAAATTTTATGTTATAAATTTTTTCTATTTAAATTTATCAATTATTAAGAAATGTCTCTTGTAACTTGGCTAAAGAATTTTTAAATTTGTTTTATATATTTAGCAAATGGATATTTGAATTTTTATGTTATAATTTTTTTCTGTTTAAATCTATCAATTATTAAGAAATGTCTCTTGTAACTTTGGTAAACAATTTTTTAATTTGTTTTATATATTTAGCAAATGGATATACCCCTCATCCCTTCTTGTGAAATAAGAGAACAAAAGTATGAAAATCTCATTTAAAGTAACACGTGTTTTCCACACGTTTTTATAAAACTCTTATTTATTTGAAATTTTATGTTTTAAATTTTTTCTGTTTAAATCTATCGATTATTAAGAAATGTCTCTTGTAACTTGGCTAAACAATTTTTAAATTTGATTTATATATTTAGCAAATGGATATTTGAATTTTTATGTTCTAATTTTTTTCTGTTTAAATCTATCAATTATTAAGAAATATCTCTTGTAACTTTGGTAAACAATTTTTTAATTTGTTTTATATATTTAGCAAATGGATATACCCCTCATCCCTTCTTGTGGAATAAGAGAACAAAAGTATGAAAATCTCATTTAAAGTAACACGTTTTTATAAAATAAAGAAAAAAAAAATTTAAACCCCAAACCTAACCCTAACCAGACACGATATCATCCTCTCCAACTTTCAAAACCGTCATCAACCCTCACCTCCCACGCTGCTCCCTCCCATGTGACCATCCACCTCGCCGACGCATCCCTCTGACAATTATTAAGAAATTTCTATCAATTATTAAGAAATTTCTCTTGTAATTTTGCTAAACAATTTTTTTAATTTGTTTTCTATATTTATCAAATGGGTATACCCCTCATCCCTTCCTGTGAAATAGGACAGCAAAAGTATGAAAATCTCATTTAAACTAACACGTATGTTCCACACATTTTTTATAAAATAAAGAAGAAAAAAAAATTAAAGCCACAAACCTAACCCTAACCAGACACGATATCATCCTCTCCAACTTTCAAAACCCTCATCAACTCTCACCTCCCACGCTGTCCCCTCCGACGCGACCATCCACCTCGCCGACGCACCCCACTGACACCTTCAACGACAGTCCCTCCGCCTTCACCGTCCTCCCCTACTTTCAAAGAGACTACACTTTTTATTTGATTTCGACATTGATAGATATCAATGAGACTACACTTTACACAATCTATATAGAACTTTGAGTTCTACTTAGGTCTATTGTAGAAGAAAAGATTAGTTGTTCCTATATATTAATTTCAATACTTTGGTTTCTATTTAGGTCTACGATCAAAGAAGACAAAGATCAGTTGTTCCTATATATTATTTTCAATTTAATTGTGAATTTTGTTTTAAGATGGATACTATTTTGTGAGTTGTAAATCCCAAACCTAACCCTAACCAGACACGATATTATCCTCTCCAACTTTCAAAACCCTCATCAACCCTCACCTCCCACGCTGCTCCTTCCCACGCGACCATCCACCTCGCCGATGCACCCCACTGACACCTTCAACAACAGTCCCTCGGCCTTCACCATCCTCCCCCACTTTCAAAGAGACCCCTTTTTATTTGATTTCGACATTGATAGACATCAATGAGACTACACTTTACAAAATCTATATAGAACTTTCAGTTCTACTTAGGTCTATTGTAGAAGAAAAGATTAGTTGTTCCTATATATTAATTTCAATACTTTGGTTTCTACTTAGGTCTACGATCAAAGAAGACAAAGATCAGTTGTTCCTATATATTATTTTCAATTCAATTGTGAATTTTGTTTTAAGATGGATACTATTTTGTGAATTGTAAATCACTAATGCTCATGTAATTGAATTTTTGAAAAGATGGCTTCCTCAAGCAATTTGTATGTGTAATGCAACTAAAGACCACAAAAGATGGCTAAAATATTTATAAAGACTGCTTCATTACATCATGTGTGCTATATGTGTTCCTATCTCATGTTAAACATTCTTCCAAATTAATCCCTATTGTTATTTATCGCAATATATATTGTTCCTTTCAAGTTTTCTTCACTATGTTGAATTTGATAAATAATAAAAGTAATATTATTATTCAGATATAAATAATTGCACAAAACCACAATTACTATAGTAGGATGCAAGATAAAAATAACTTTTCGTCATCCCAACTCTATAAAGCACTTTTTGTATTGGCACGACATCAAAGATTTGAAATATTGCGGTGGAAAATGCATCGTCCTATGATGACAGTCCTTACTTCAAATCCACACAAAATTGCATGTACATTAAGAATTCTTAAGTTAAGACAAAAACGTATGACAGATGAACTGCCTACCCGTACTTCAAATTTATTGTCTATTACATTTTCATATACCTATCTAATTCTTATTAGAATTTATCAAAGCTTCGGGGTTTTTTTTTCATTTATGTATCAGGTTATATCAATTCAAATTTATTCATGCCGCTATATAGGCAATTTACTTTTAATGTTATGCAATTAACCAAATTTTCATTGTTTTCTTTTTCTATGTGGGCCGAAAATGTGATGCTCATGCATGAAGAATCCAATCACTCAATGATGTTGATTTCATCCTGTTAAAGTGTGGAGGATGAAATCACTAAAGATGGATGTATAAGATAAATAATATGATCTAGCATGCTTTAAAACTTTATATATAGAATTAGATCGAATGTGGAATTAAAGAAAATACGATTGAGAATACATTCGGCCATTGTTGACAGCAAAAGCTTCCCTTTGTGTTCCTCCTCGGTTTTGGCACTTCTAAGCCCTGTAAACACACTGTGTGATGGTGTATGAAGAAGAAAAAGGTGTGTTTAGGCTTAGGGACCAAACCATTTATTTATAGTCGTCCTCCTATCAAGAATGCCTAACCGTTACCACTTTTCAGCTTATTCAATGAGGAAACGTCCCATAAATTGTATCCGATGGCATATGGAGGGAAAATGTTTGGACCACCATGAATCAAGAAGCAACGGTTTCAAGATGATATCAGCATGTTGAAAGTTGTACACTATTTTCTTTGTTGGTTTTGTATTTACCTAGCTATAAACTATAGTTAGTTATAATATTAATTTTGCATTTTACTATTGGGATTGGAGTTTTTTATTATCAGGGAGAATTTATTTAAGTCATCTGTTGGATATATAATTGAGATTTAAGTGTTAGGACAATTAAATGACTATTGTGAATGCGTATGGAGGTGCCTTATTGCATCAAATGCTTGAGTTTGGAGGTTGTGTTTTCTATAAAATCTTTACTATATTGCATCGAATGAGCATTCATAATTAAATAATTGTTGAATGTTTATATAGATATTTGTACAAGGAAAAAGCTGGATATATATGAATCGGTAGGATATGTTGAAATTTTTATTGAATGTTAATGATGTTCTAAGAGCATCCACAATGGTTTGTTGTTTTGCTATTTTTGCCAAGGCTTTTTTTTGCAAAATGAGAGCATGTGTAGTCATTGGCCATTTTTGCAAAATTTGGCAAAAATTGAGATGTAGACAATGGCTAAATACCCAAATTTTGGATTTAAGGAGAACAGTGGTCAACTATATTTGGGAGATGATATAGGAATTTGGAAAATATAGCTGTTGCCGCTGGATCTGGTGTGGGGGAAATAGAAAAAATTTGTAGGTTCGTAGGAACTCGAACGGGCAGAATCCTATTTCTTCCTTGTTGACAAGTTGACACCTTGGTGCTCCTGCTGACCTGCACAAACGTTCGAAATACCGGGATGGATCCCGGTGACGAACCCTCCGACGCTCTTGCCAATACCAGGAAAAGTAATAGAAAAGAGCTCAAGTGCACAAAGAGTGATCACCTGTGACAGTAGGAGGTAAGGGGGTATTTTTAGTCGCTATGGGGATCTTTTTCAGGATAAGAGTGAATCCCTACATCCCGGTGAGGCTGGATAGGGGTGGTTATAACCACCTCCTTAAGATCTGGTGGGCCAGGATTTCCTCCAAAACTGTTGAGCTGGCCCCTAACGGATTGAGACCCATTCTCAACTGAACAGATCCGTTCATAGGTTAGCGGGTCCAAGAGGAGGGACCCGGTTCCCAATTCGGACCCGTCTGTAGGTGAAATTACCATCTTGCCCCTGGCACTTTAAGATTCGTGCTTACTTTGAATGGTTCCGATTTAACCCTATTTTTAGTCATATCACGAGCCCCCCACTCCCAAAGACTGTGTGTTACGGCCTTTGGGGAGTAGTTTTGTTATTTTAATGGTATATAGGGCTTTATCGGTGTTCTCAAAGGGTGTTCGAATCTCGTCTGAGGGGTGACGGTGCTTTTCTGAGCTGGCAACGTGCCCAAGTTTGCTCTCAGGCCCTTCTGGATTTTTGGTGGATTTTTTCAATTTTATATTATTTTTTCGAACCATTTATTTAATTTTGCAAAGCGATGATTTGCTCTCCAGGAGCATTAATTAATCATTCTATCCAATAATTATTTGTCCATGTGCTCAAAAATGTTCTCCTGAATTTATAATTATTTTCTAGAATTTTTAATTATTTTTCCATATTTTTAATCAATTTTTCGTAATTTTTTAAATAAATAATTCGAATTAATAAATAAAATGTAATTTTAATTACCCAATTATGACGTGGCGAAATCTCGACCATCCATCAGCCGTTAGCGCGAAATTCTGAGTGATCTGACGGAGGGATGGTGCCGAACGACGTGGGCGCATCGGGGGCCTGGATCGGGTTGCGGAGTGAATTCAGAGGTGATCTGACGGCTCTTATTAATCTGTGGTTTTTTCCCCCACATGAGTAGCTCGGAATGCCTGTCGCTCGGATTTGGATTCCGAGCAACGTGGCGTAATCTGGGACGTCCATCTAGATGCGGCACGAATTTCGAGGTAATCTAACGGTAGATCTTGCATTTGGCCACGTGGCTGACTCAGGGACGTCCATCAGGTCGCAGTGCGAATTTCAAGGCGATCAGACGACTCTCATAGCTCGGCGACATTTTCTCCGCATGAGCAGCTCGGAATGCAAGTGCTCGGATTTGATTTCCGAGTGACGTGGCACGATCTGGGCTGTCTGATGAAGATCATATGCGAATCACGAGGCACGAAGGCATGGATCACGAGAAAACATGATTTTGGTCGACATGGCTGAATCAGAGGCGTCCATCAGGTCGCGTTGCGAATTTCGTGGCGATCAGACGGCTCTCATAGCTCGGCGACATTTTTCTCCGCATGAGCAGCTCGGAATGCAAGTCGCTCGGAATAGGTTTCCGAGCGACGTGGCACGATCTGGGCCGTCTAATGAAGATCAGGCACGGATCACGAGGCCCGACGGCATGGATCACGAGAAAACGTGATCTTGGTCGATGTGGCGAGATCTGAGCCGTCTGATGACGATCAGGCATGAATTACGAGGAGAAAGTTGTTTTTTCTCCAATTCGCAGCTCGGAATGCAAGTTGCTCGGATTTGGTTTTCAAGTTACGTAGAGCGATCTGGACTGTCTGATGAAGATCAGGCGGGGAGCCTGAGGTCTGAGACAAGGATTGCGAGGATTCTAGCGCTTAGGCTTCTGATTTTGGCGTTTAGGCTTCTGGTGGGCTGCTGTGGGGGCCCAAAGTACTCGAAGGCCCAGCCGAATCTGCCTTATCACTTATAAGTTTTCACCGCCTCTCTTTCCCCTCATTTCTTACTCTTTCATCTCAACTTCACTTTTTACTTAAGTCACTTTTGCTCTCGAGCGGCGCTGCTAGCATTCGTGGCCAGATGTTTTTAATCTCCGTCGAACTATTCCAACGGTAGACGTCACTTCAAGGTAAATTATCTCAACTTAACTCGAAATTTCTAGAGCGTTGTCGGGGAATGAGACCTCCACCTCGGACCAAGAAACCGACCGGGCTCTAGTGGTCCCTCCGAGCAAGGGGAAGGAAGTGGCGAAGTCAGTCATTGCAGAGACTATAGTGGAGAAGGTGAAGGGGGATGGAGCACTGGGTCAGCTACCATCAACATTATCGAGCCTCGGATAGGTCAGAAGCTACTCCGAGGACATTTTGGCGAAGGCGGTGCAGGGGAGATCGGTCGCCTATGAGGAGAACAGTCCGAGGGACCCTTTCGAGGTAGACGAGATTCCTTCGGTCATGACCGAGATGGACCTCCACCGAATCAGGAATGGTTCCACATCCCGAAGGAGTACGCCCTGCTCCTTCCCGGCCCCTGCTTCCGAGCGTGCACTGGGACGTCGCCAGATACGTGCATCTTTCCGTACGACGCACTAAATACCGGACTTCGGCTACCCCTGCCGCCCTTCGTGGTCGAGGTGCTGCAGTGGTATGGCTTGAGCCTGGTGCAGTTCATGCCGAACATGTGGCGGCATGTCATTGCTTTCATCCTTCTGTGCAAGGCGGTCGGCGTACAGCCTCAGCTTGTCATTCTCCGTAGTCTCTTCTGGATCTACCGAATGAGCAAGATGGAGTTTCGGTACTACCTGTTGCCGAGGAAGAGGGTCAAGTTTATCGAGAACCCAGACTCCATCAAACATTGGAAGGAGAAGTACTTTTTGATCTGAGGTCCTAAGCCGTGGGGCTTTCCGATGGTATGGAAGGAGGAGGTTCCGAAGTGGGCGAAGACCGAGCCGGTACTCACTAAGGAAGAAAAGGAGGTCGTGTCGAAGATCCTCGGTCTTCCGACCTCGGTTGGAAAGATATCACCGAGGAGGTCCTGTTTGGTGGGGGTCTCAGACCCTAGTACGCTCATGTTTACTTCTTTTCTTTAGTTTATATGTGTTTGTGTTTATTTCGCTAACTCTTTTCCTCTGTTTTTCGTTGTTCAGAAGCCCCCGGTATGGATTATAGAGCTCTTATGGCGAAGAGGAGTGCGGCAGCGGCGAAGGGGGTGGATGGTAAGAAGAGGAAGAGGACGACGACGGGGCCCTCTTCCAGCCGAGCAGTTTAGCGCCCTCAGCTTCTGCGGCTGTTGTTGACTTGGTCAAGGACTCCCCCTCGGCACTGAAGGTCACGCTACCCTCGGCCGATGCCCTCGGATCTTCGAGTGGGGCGTTATCGGCCGGTGCTGCTCTGGCCCTCGAGGTGCCGCCGCTCACGGCCGAAGCGGAGGCCATCCTCACCGAAGAGCAAAAGAAGCTCTTCGTCCCAAATTAGAGGGTGATGAAGCTCGATGGCTTCCTCGGTGATGCCGGGATGTGCATGTAGGCCGTGCGCCACTTGCCGAGCCCGAAGGATCGCGCGGCATTAAAGGCCGGCACGGTTGACGACGACGCGTTGGAGATCACCCGTTCAACAATGTCGGTAAGTAATCTCACTCTGCCCTCTTAAGTTTTGGAGTTAGTGATTTTGGGTTCTCACGTTCTTCTTCTTTTGCTTTCAGACCCTCTGCCACTTCAGCCATATGCACGAGCAGTTCGCCGAGCAGGAGAAGGAGTTGAAGGCGACGAACGACCATGAGCGGGCAGAGCGTGCCAAGGCGGTGAAGTTGTTCAAGGCCGAACAACAGCTTTCGACATCGCGAGCTGCCGAGGTTGGGGCCCTCGAGACTAAACTTGCTGAGGCACTCGAGCGCTCGGCAACTGAGGCGACTAAGGTCGAGGCGCTGGAGAAGGTGTAACGCCCCGATTTTCTGTAACTGGAAAACCGTGATATAAGCCAGAATCTTTTCTTCATTAGCCACAATACACAGAAAAACAGGAAAATTTAAAACTTTTTATTCAACACAAATATATTACAAGTCCGAATGTTACAAATTGCAATACATTATAACAGTGTTACAATAATATATTGCAATCCCAAGTGTTACAACTTTCAACAAATTGTATCAGAGTACAATGAATAAAGAACAACACTTGGTGTTTCACTTGGATACTTTCCAACAAATAAATAATTTACAACAATTATTACAAATAGTAATTAACATAAATTACAACAATATTACAGCGGAAAACTTTAATGACTTCGACTCCTTGCTTCTCTTGCCATGAGTCCTCCTGAAACCTGTACATGTACCTCTGCAATCCAATACCTATTGAAGTTGGAATGTCAATACAATTACTGACCCTTTAAGGCTGATAATAAGCAGCGAATCTCAACTATAGCAAACAGATTGAGGAAAAGAGAAACGTGTATATGTATTTGATGTGTCAGTGTATGTTATGACTTAGACTCTAATGCAAGATTACTAATGTAAGGATGCTCTTATTCTAATGCAAGCAAGACTCTGGGACAATATGCATCTCATACTACATATGCCCCATATCAAGCCATTTCTTCAGGAATTTGAACCCGTGCCATGAATTCTACTCTTGTACTTGACTTGTTTCTGAAGATTAGACATGACTGATGAGGTTGCTCTGAAACGGTCCAATCCCGCCATTCGCATTCATATAGTGGTCTCCCCAATTTCCATTATTACCTGGTCGCACCGGACCCCACTCAAATATATGACGAATCCTTGGAGTTTCCGCAGACGCAGGTTAGCACGAAGCATCCCCTGCTGCCCCCTAGCCAAACCGTAGTCTATGGCTTCTCGCCCTTAGATACAAGACAAGATGGAGTTACAGGGGGTTCATCCACCTAGCTCCGATAGGAATCGCTCCCGCTTATCAAGGCACTTCAGAAATTAACAGATGAGATACGAATCCCGTGCTCCCAACTCGTGAGAAGGCACAGACCCTATCCCTTTGACAAGAAGGGTACAACCTAATAACACTGCCTAGTGCTGGCCTATGGGATAGGTCGGATCGTAAGGTATCACTCTTAACACCAACTCTTTCCCTTCGGCAAAAATGATAATAAGTAATGGTTAAGTAGTAATAGCCATAAGTTACTACCCTAACGATGTTACCATCCCTAAATAATCCTAGGGATGACAACAGTATTAGCACAACATGCTAGGTCTTAAGTTAGACTTCGCAAGATAACTCTACTAGGCTGCTCAACCTAGACTTACCAGAATCCCTAAGGATCTGTTCATGGCCTATCGATCCAAGACCCCAGCAATACGAACGTATTTGCATGCTACTACCCTGAACTTGGATTTCGTTTACGCTCCGGTCCGCGATCAACCTACACCGGTTAAGATCCGACGGTACACAAGGAGTGACTCATCCACAGTCCCTTAGGAGTAAGGTAAACACACATCTTGATGGTCGATAGCCCTAGGGCAATAATATCACCCTAAACGAGCACAAAAAAATTGCATACTAGCTAATAAGCTTTATACGAGTAAACATAACACATACGAGCCAACAAGCTACCTATGAAACCAACAACTACATACGAGCCAGGCGGGCTACGTATGAGACAACAACATACATACCAGCCAAATAAGCTGCATATAAGATCACAGTTACCCACAGGCCAGTCGAGCCACGTATGAGACAACAATATACATACGAGCCAAATAAGCTGCGTATGAGACCACAGCTACATATGGGCCAGGTGAGCCACGTATGAGACAACAACATTCATACGAGCCAAATAAGCTATGTATGAGACCAACAGCTGCATACGGGCCAAGCGAGCCACGTATGAGACAACAACATACATACGAGCCAAACAAGCTGCATATGAGACCACAGCTACATACGGGCCAGACAAGCCACGTATAACAATACTACATACAGAAACAACCATACAGGTAAACAACCTAGAAGCAACCAAACGTGCATACTAGCAAAACTTGATATTCTATAATTAGAAGCAACAGAAGAATCTTCTAACAGTTTAAAATAGACATAATACCAAAGAAAAGCCCAAAAGCGACATAAAAGCCTTCCGACAGCCTCGAAGCAACCAGTGTTACGCTTATCGGATTTTAACAGAAATATACTTTTTAGAAAGGTAAGAACATTTCCTGCAACTCTCTAGTTGACCACTTCCTTAGATTCCGTAAAGAATTCCAAAATCCTACCCATCGAACATACACAAACAGTTACCAAACTACTGATTTTCAATAAAAAACTGAAACTTCTGTAGCATGTAACTTATGCTCTACTTGTCGGAATCTAACGAAACTGGACAATTTGAAAATGTGGGAACATCTACTAAAACTTCCTAGTTGACCACTTTCTCAGATTCCGGAGGGAATTCCAAGTTCCTACCCGTCGAACACACGCAAACGGTAAGAAAATAGCAGATTTAACAAGGGAAAGCTGAAACTTTGAAAGCCTATAACTTTTATTCCACTTATCGAAATTTAACCCAAGAGGGCAATTCGGAAAGGTGAGAACATCTACTACAACTTCCTAGTTGATCCGAACCTCCAATTCAATAGGTTAAGACACTCTAAAACTATAAGGAAGTCAAGACAGATACAATTCCAACCTGCCAAATACACAGCTAAGCTGAAAACTTTCAAAGCTCATAACTTCTACTCCGCTTGTCAGAATTTAACCAGAGAGGTCAATTCAGAAATGGGAAGATTTCTACTACAACTCTCTAGTTGGTCTGAACCTCAGATTCAACAGGTAAGACATTCTAAAACATCAAAGAAGCAAAACAGCAAGAACCCAGTCAAGACAGCCAGTTGCTGTACTTTGCAAACGGCCTACTCTGCTTATCGGAATTTAACCCGAGAGGTCAATTCAGAAAGGGGGGAGTCTCTAATACAACTCCCTAGTTGGTCCAACCTCAGATTCATCAAGTAAAATCCTCAAAAATGACAGAATCAAAACTGCAAGCATCCTGTCAAACTGCTAGTTGCTGTATTTTTCCAAGACCATAACTTCTACTCCGCTTATCAGAATCTAGCCCGAGAGGTCAATTTGGAAAGGGGAGAATGTCTACTACAACTTCTCTAATGGGTATCTACCTCAGATTCAACCATTAAGACACTCTAAAACTACAAGAAAGTCAGAATAGTAAGCACTCAGTCAGACAGCTATTGGCTGTATTTTCCAAGGGCCATAACTCCTACTTCGCTTATCGGAATTTAGCCCGAGAGGACAATTCGGAAAGGAGAGAATGTCTACTACAACTTCTCTAATGGGTCTCTACCTCAGATTCAATCATTAAGAGGCTCAAAAACAGCAATTAACCCAAACAGTGAGCAACTCAGCCAAGTTTCTGCCCTGTTTTTGTAATGACCATAACTTTTGCGTCTCTTATCAGATTTTAACCCGAGAGCCCAATTCGGAAAGGGGAGGATGTCTACTACAACTTCTCTACAGGATCTCTACCTCTAATTCCCCAAGGAAACCCAAGTAAAAGCCTTTTGAACCTACTGCGATACTTAACCCGAAAACAGTGAGCTGTGTTTTTGGCATGAACCTCACTGTTTTGGGGAAAACACTCGTTTCACCCATCAAAACTACTCTGAAAAATCTATAAAAATTAGAGAACACTAATAACACCTAGGAGAACCTTCCCTATAAATTTTGGGTCAAGATTCTACCATTTACACATGTAAACAAAATCAACCCTACAACCATAAAAATTGAATCTTTATGCCTAATTTATGTGTTCTACCACTTCAAACTTTGCATACACTTTACTCTAGTCTACATGCTCATAAAATTGGTTCCATACAACAACATACCACAAAAATACTCCCTAAAATAACTAAAACAACTCAAGAGTGAGAAACCCCCACCTTGAAAAGTGTAGGAAGGACTTACCATGCCTCATCCTCCTTGCTCCTTATTCTTGCTCCTCTTCAAGAACTCCACCATGAAAAGATAACCCATGAAAAAACCCATATTTCTCTTTTGATTCAATCTCTCTTTCTTTTCTTCTCTTTTCAATTTTTTCTCAACGAAAACATTGTAAAACAAGAAGTAGAAGAAGGGATTGAGTGAGATGAGATTTGGGATGAGAACACACACACACACAAAAGGGTTTCTAACCCTAGAAGAGGAATGGCCCAGTGGCGTCCCGAATTTCTAATATAATATCTTAGAAAATACGTGGCACAATTCCCAGCATCAACTTCAAATGTAATATTAAACAAAGTCAACACCAGTAAAATTTTCAATTTTCATTTCAATAATCATTTTCACAACACAGCGGAATATAATACACCTTAAATCAAAATTCTCTTTTCTTTACAACACTTTCTTTTACAATTACATAAATCATTACATCACTTGAACTCAAGCATGCAAATCCCAAGCCCTAAGCAACAACCTGTAAAATGAGGCTAGAGATAACCCTAACCCCCAAAACTAAAGAGGTCAACCATAAAGGTGTGAGTGACATGAAAAAAAAAACATGCCACACAATAAACATAAAACATGGAATCATAAACAACACGTACTAAGGACAAGAGTAAATGAAATAAGAGATGGCAAGGAAACATGAAAACATCAAGTGTAGCTAGGCTAAGTGTCAAGTGTAGAAAACAGGAAAACGCATGCATAAAACTAAGTCAAGAAAAACACAAGTCTATATGTTGACTCCCTAATGCGTACTTGCCGAAGTCTATGCATCCCACTCTACATAGGTCCGGTGCAAGCCCTTAACGTCTCCACATTATAGGGTTTAATCCCCCGCTATGCAACTAATCCTAACACGATGACTACACGAGATAAAGATAAACTGTGAGTATTAGCCCATGCCCCGATAATTCCAGAGGTCAATCTCTATCCACAGATAATTCCGAAGACTATTTCACTTACACCTGGGAGTCTTCGAGAATACCCCACACCGCAAGCAATGGCACCTCATCACACAAATACCACACGTACGTCGCCTCGACCCCGATAATTCCGGAGATCAATCCCATACCACAGGTAATTCCGGAGACTATTTCACTCACACCTGGATAATTTCGGGGATTATCTCACACCGCAAGCCATACTGAGGTCCATAACCCATGTTCTCGTTCATCATATCACCACTAGTGACTGTCCTTATCATTTAGGTTGTTTTATTACTTTACGAATCTCTTAGAGTTGGTGTACCCTACCGGACTTATCTCAAACAACTGATCAACTAAATGCCTCAACAGGCCCAAACATAAATATCTCAACTGGGGGGGTCACACACACCCTCTAGAGACTCACACCCAAATATCCAAACCAATCTTCCGATCTGAATTGCTCAGTCAAAACAACTTGAAAATGTATGTTCAGTAGAAGATAAAGTATAGAATAGTAAGTTATAGATTAAAACATTTAGAGAATAAATTATTTGAAAGAACATTCAGAAATATAAATATACATCAGTACCAGTCGACTAATAACAAGCGTAAGTCGACTGTCCAGAAAGAGAATTCTATGGTTTTAAGAAAATAATCTAAGTGTTATAAGTCGACTCTAAAGTTCATAGGTCGACTGTCTAGAGAGAAAAATCCAATAATCTTTAAGAAAATAATCTAAGTATAGCAGTCGACTGTAAAGGGTATAGGTCGACTGTCCAGAGAGAAAATTACAATAACTTCGAGAAAATAATTCTAGGTGGTACCAGTCGACTGTAAAAGTCATCAGTCGACTGTCCAGACGGAAATTTTGAGAAAACTAGAGAATACAGCAGCTGGGTCGTGTCGGTCGACTGAGAAGTCATACCAGTCGACTGTCGACCTACAGACTGCATATTTTTGGTTGTGCATATAGTCAAAATAGAGTTTCTTAAAATTTATTGATCATTGAAATAGTTTCGTATACAGATCCAAACCATATAAATATCAAAATCTCAAAGAAAAACCCCAATTTGAGTATATTTCCTCAACTCAACTAAATTTCCAATTTCGATTTTCATGACATGATCTATTGATTCATACTTTTCCATTCAAATTTCTAAAAACTGAATTACCATTATAACTCACATCCCTAATCCATTTATAACATCACCATATCAAGTTTCATTCAACCAATACTCAAAAGTAATAAAAGTCTCATTTTTTTTATTAGGTTCATGCATAAAATCTACTATATTCAATCAATCCAACATTAATTCAAAAGCAATAGCATACCCATGATCTCTAATAGGAAATTCATCAATCTCAAATTACCCACATACAATTTTATTCACAAACAACTAGGATTTTACAAGATCCAATTTTTCATCCATCCAATTCATCGTGTACACATTCATACTCAAACCCTAAACATGCTTTCTAGTAGATGAAATTCAACATCCAAGATCAATCAAAACATTTATATCTTTCGCATACAATATACACAAAATAAAATAAAACACAACAAATCACTCACATACATCATACACAAAACAAAATAAAACAAAACAAGTCACTCACCTTGAATGAAGAAAATCTAGTACGAAAACCTTTCTTTTGCGAAATCCAAGATCACCTCCTTAACTCTCCAAGAAATAATAAAACTCTTGTGTTGTGCAGCGAAAGACAGTTGCACTTCATTTAAATAGGCCGGAATTGAGGATTTAGGATTTTCAAACACATTTGCAAAATAACCCCTTAAAAATATAACTTTACATAAATAGATCCCTATACTTGGAAACTTGCTAAAACCAATTAAATTGAGATTTAAAAGTAAAATAAACTCCTTATTTACAGTCAGCACTGTTTGAAAATTCCAGAAAATAGTTTTGCACATTCACCCCTCAAAATGACAATTTTGCAAAAAGATCCTTCTTTTTCTTAATATTTGCAAATATGTCCAATAAATATCAGAAAAATCTAGAAAAATTACAAATAAATCCCAAATAATAAATGATGATTTTCCATGAAGGAATTTTGGCTTTTGAACTTCTCAAGAAAATATTTGCACGTGTTTTGCGCGTATAAAAAGGTAGATTTCCATAAAAATGTTTATTAAATCTCCAAAAATCATTTTAATTCATTTATAAATCTTTACAATAAAATTTAAA
This sequence comes from Hemerocallis citrina, assembly GCA_017893485.1. NCBI lineage: Eukaryota > Viridiplantae > Streptophyta > Magnoliopsida > Asparagales > Asphodelaceae > Hemerocallis > Hemerocallis citrina. The sequence continues at coordinate 146,514,483 of CM030367.1, forward strand.
AATACGGGGTACTACATCACTCCCTCCTTAGAAGAGTTCTGTCCTCAGAACTATTGCTAATGAGGTCCAAAATAAGAATGAACAAAGAAATTGAAATTTCATAAATGAACCATAATTCGAAACATTCACATAGGACATATCCAACAAAAGAAATACCATTCAATACAATAGTACAATCATCCAAAGAAATACCACCTCATAAATAAGATACAATCATATAAAAAGCTCAGAAAAATCCTTCTGCATGTGATCCTCTGGCTCCGAAGTAGCTTCTTCGAACTACTGATTCCTCCACAACACCTTGACCTTAGGTATCACTTTGCTCCTAAGAACTTTCTCCCTACGGTCAACGATTTCCACAGGCTGTTCTTTGTAACTCAAGTTCACCTGTAGACCTTCAGGAATCTCTACCAACTAATGATTCTGATTTGGCACATACTTCCTCAACAATGACACATGGAATACAACATGCACCTGTGCCAATTCCTCTGGAAGCTCCAACCTATATGTTGTCTTACCAATCCTCTCCACTATCCTGTATGGCCCAATATACCTTGGCGCTAACTTGCCTCCCTTACCAAACCTGATCACTCCTTTGGTCGGAGACACCTTGAGAAAAACTGCATCCCCAACCTCAAACTCCAAGTCCCTTCGTCGAGTATCAGCATAACTCTTCTACCGACTCTGAGCCTCAACCAACCTCTTGCGTATCAGCTCAATCTGCTCTGACGTCTGCTGCATGATCTCATGACCAAATATCTGCCTCTTGCCAATCTCATACCAACAAACAGGTGTCCTGCACCTTCGCCCATACAAAGCCTCATACGGCGCCATCCCGATACTCGCATGGTAACTGTTGTTGTAAGCAAACTCAACCAATGCCAAGTATCTCTCCCAACTACCACCGAAATCCATAAGATATGCCTTCAGCATATCTTCCAGCACTCGATTAGATTGAGTTTGAGAAATTTTGAGAATGAGTAATGGATTAAAAGACCATGTCTTGAGGATTTGAGTTGTGATGACTAAATTTGGGGATTTATACATTTGGATTAAATTTGGGGATTTGTGATTTTGTGAAAGATTTCACTTGAATTTAGGTTTACTCAAATACTAAGTTTTATATCTGAACATTTTTTTATTTTAATTTATGGATTGGTGAAGTTTTCTTTGGTGCACGAACATGCACGAACGTTTTCATGAATATCGTATTTTTGTTGTTTAAGAAGAAATTGAGTTTTATGTGTGTTCGAAGGATTTTACTACATCTCTACTTATTTTGGTACTGATAAGGTTTGGAACATAAAACAAGTTATTTTGATGTATGACTTATTCTTAAAAACTCTAATTTTGATATATGCACACGTTCATGTTTTATTTTGAAGAAGTTCATCAAAAGGCTATTTTATCAATTCAAGTGGTTTTGATTGGTTTTTATGGATCTTTGTATGTCCAATAAGTTGTATTTGATCATATAAGAAATATACTTTTGATAGATTTCGTTTTTGTAAGGTAAATCTTCGTATCGGTTGAATTATGCACAACCCAATCTGCAGCCTGTAGGTGAGGCAGTCGACTGGTATGTTTTCGACAGTCGACCGTCACGACCTGGCTACGGTGTTTTCTCGTTTTTCTTGAAATCTCATGCGGAACAGTCAACTGAGCCATTTCTCCAGTCGACTGTCTCTGGTCTCTTTTAATATATTTTTCAAGGTGTTGGATTTTTGCTCTGGACAGTCGACTGGTGACTATTAGCAGTCGACTGCTACTACTTAGAATTTGTTTTCCTAAAGATGTTGGTTTTTCACTCTAGACGGTCGACTGATGACTTTTTACAGTTGACTGTTATTGATGCTTTCTTGAGTTGTTCGGATGTTCTTTAAACGATTGATTCTTTAAATATTTTTGGATCTATAACTTGCTATTTTAAATGTTATTGTTTCTACTGAACATATGTTTTCAAGATATTTTATTGTTGGATTTGGATTCTGAAATTTTATAAAGAATTGGATTTTGTTGATTTGAGAGGTTTCTCCCTATGATCGTTTTGAAGATGGGTTTGTGAATTTTGGTCTTGTTGAGATCTCTAGGAGTTGAGTGGCAGTCCTGTGAACCGGCAGTTGAGATTTGTTGAGTTAGACCTGGGGGTCTTAGTTTAGTTGTTGTTGAGTATTTAAGTCCGGCAAGATACACTAACTCTAGAGATGGAGATTTTTTGTATTAATAATAATCAACTTAAGAACAGGCACTAGTGGGGATGTGATGGAACTTGGGAAACATAAGTATAGGCTCATGGTTTTGTTAGTCCAAGGGATGCGTTCCAGGAATGTTTGTTGTTATGTCCCGAGAGGACATTTGTGTGTTCGCGTGTCGAGGGTTTGCAGGCCTATTCACGGAGCATGCAGGGTGCATTCGCGTGTCGAGGGTCGGCAGGCCTATTCACGAAATGTACTTGGTGTATCTGCACGTCGAGGGCCTTGTAAGCCTATTCGTGGGGTACACAAGTTTGGGAGATGATTCTCTGGTTGTTTTTTAGCTATCTTACATGATGACTTGCGCGTCGAGGACTGTGGTACCTATTCGCGGAGTATTCTGGATCTTGTTTTCCATCACCGTAGTAGGATTAGTTGCATAACGAGGGGTTATCCCTATAAAGTGGAGATGGTTAAGAGCTTGCACCGAACCTATGTACTATGGAATGCATAGAATTCGACAAGTATGCATTAGAGAGTCAGCATATAGAGTTTGTGTTTTCTTGACTTGGTTTTATGCTTGTATTTTCTTGTTTTTTTTTACACTTGACACTTAGTCTAGATTCACTTGGTGTTTTCATGAATTACTATTTACTATCTTATATTCCTTGATGTTTTCATGCTTTACTTATTTGTTATTTCTCATTTCATTTATTCTTGCTGTTAATACATGTTGTTGATGACTCAGTGTTTTATGATTAATTATATTGCTTGTTTTTATGTCACTCACATCTTTACAGCTGACCCATTTAGTTTTAGGGGTTAGGGATTATCTCTAGCCTCATGTTTTACAGGTTGTTGTTGCTTAAAGCTTGGGGTTTGGATGCTTGAGATAAATTGATGTAATAGAGCTTTGGTGTAATTTTTGTAAAAGAAGTGTTGTAAGAAGAAATTTGTAATTCAAGGTGTTTTGTATTTCTGCTGTGTTTTGTAAATGATTGTTGTAACAAAAGTCAAAATAAAAATTATCTGCATTTTTGGGCTATGTGTACTATTACATTGAAGTTGATGCTGGGAATTGTGCCACGTATTTCTCAGATATTATATTAGAAATTCGGGGCGCCAATCTCTATAGCGCCCCGAATTTCTAATATAATATCTTAGAAAATACTTGGCACAATTCCCAGCATCAACTTCAAATGTAATATTAAACAAAGTCAACACCAGTAAAATTTTCAATTTTCATTTCAATAATCATTTTCATAACACAGCGGAATACAATACACCTTAAATCACAATTCTCTTTTCTTTACAACACTTTCTTTTACAATTACATAAATCATTACATCACTTGAACTCAAGCATCCAAATCCCAAGCCCTTAGCAACAACCTGTAAAATATGAGGCTAGAGATAACCCTAACCCCCAAAACTAAAGGGGTCAGCCATAAAGGTGTGAATGACATAAAAAAAAATAAACATGCCACACAATAACATAAAACATGGAATCATAAACAGCACGGTACTAGGGACAAGAGTAAATGAAATAAGAGATGGCAAGGAAACATGAAAACATCAAGTGTAGCTAGACTAAGTGTCAAGTGTAGAAAACAGGAAAACGCATGCATAAAACCAAGTCAAAAAAAACACAAGTGTATATGCAGACTCCCTAATGCGTACTTGTCGAAGTCTATACATCCCACTCTACATAGGTCTGGTGCAAGCCCTTAACGTCTCCACATTATAAGGTTTAATCCCCCGCTATGCAACTAATCCTAACACGATGACTACTACGAGATAAAGATAAACTGTGAGTATTAGCCCATGCCCCGATAATTCCAGAGGTCAATCTCTATCCACAGATAATTCCGAAGACTATTGCACTCACACCTGGGAGTCTTCGAGAATACCCCACACCGCAAGCAATGGCACCTCATCACACGAATACTACATGTACGTCGCCTCGACCCCGATAATTTCTGAGATCAATCCCATACCACAGGTAATTCCGGAGACTATTTCACTCACACCTGGATAATTTTGGGGATTATCTCACACCGCAAGCCATACTGAGGTCCATAACCCATGTTCTCGTTCATCATATCACCACTAGTGACTATCCTTATCATTTAGGTTGTTTTATTACTTTACGAATCTCCTGGAGTTGGTGTACCCTGCCAGACTTATCTCAAACAACTGATCAACTAAATGCCTCAACAGGCCCAAACATAAATATCTCAACTGCCGGTATACTAGGGTCACACACACCCTCTAGAGACTCACACCCAAATATCCAAACCAATCTTCCGATATGAATTGCTCAGTCAAAACAACTTGAAAACGTATGTTCAGTAGAAGATAAAGTATAGAATAGTAAGTTATAGATTAAAACATTTAGAGAATAAATTATTTGAAAGAACATTCAGAAATATAAATATACATCAGTACCAGTCGACTAATAACAAGCGTAAGTCGACTGTCCAGAAAGAGAATTCTATGGTTTTAAGAAAATAATCTAAGTGTTATAAGTTGACTCTAAAGGTCATAGGTCGACTGTCTAGAGAGAAAAATCCAATAATCTTTAAGAAAATAATCTAAGTATAGCAGTCGACTGTAAAGGGTATAGGTCGACTGTCCAGAGAGAAAAATTATAGTAACTTCGAGAAAATAATTCTAGGTGGTACCAGTCGACTGTCCAGATGGAAATTTCGAGAAAACTAGAGAACACGGCAGCTGGGTCATGTCGGTCGACTGAGAAGTCATACCAGTCGACTGTCGACCTACAGACTGCATATTTTTGGTTGTGCATATAGTCAAAATAGAGTTTCTTAAAATTTATTGATCACTGAAATAGTTTCGTATTCAGATCCAAATCATATAAATATCAAAATCTCAAAGAAAATCCCCAATTTGAGTATATTTCCTCAACTCAACTAAATTTCCAATTTCGATTTTCATGACATAATCTATTGATTCATACTTTCCATTCAAATTTCTCAAAACTGAATTACCATTATAACTCACATCCATAATCTATTTATAACATCACCATATCAAGTTTCATTCAAAAAATACTCAAAATTAATAAAAGTCTCATTTTTTTTATTAGGTTCATGCATAAAATCTACTATATTCAATCAATCCAACATTAATCGAAAAGAAATAACATACCCATGATCTCTAATAGGACATTCATCAATCTCAAATTACCCAGATACAATTTTATTCACAAACAACTAGGGTTTCACAAGATCCAATTTTTCATCCATCCAATCCATCTTGTACACATTCATACTCAAACCCTAAACATGCTTTCTAGTAGATGAAATTCAACATCCAAAATCAATCAAAACATTTATATCGTTTGCATACAACATACACAAAATAAAATAAAACACAAAAAATCACTCACCTCGAATGAAGAAAATCTGGTACGAAAACCTTTCTTTTGCGAAATCCAAGATCACCTCCTTAACTCTCCAAGAAATAATAAAACCCTTGTGTTGTGAAGCGAAAGATGGATGCACTTCTTTTAAATAGGCCCGAATTGAGGATTTAGGATTTTCAAACACATTTGCAAAATAACCCCTTGAAAATATAACTTTACATAAATAGATTCCTATACTTGGAAACTTGCTAGAACCAGTTAAATTGAGATTTAAAAGTAAAAATCGACACCTGATTTCCAGCCGGCACTGTTTGAAAAGTCCAGAGAATAGTTTTGCACTTTCACCCCTCAAAATAACAATTTTGCAAAAAAATCCTTCTTTTTCTTAATATTTGCAAATAGATTCAATAAATATCATAAAAATCTAGAAAAATTGCAATTAAATCCCAAATAATAAATGATGATTTTTCATGAAGAATTTTTGGCTTTTGAACTTCTCAAGAAAATATTTGCACATATTTTGCACGTGTAAAAAGATAGATTTCCAGAAAAATATTTATTTAATCTCCAAAAATCATTCTAATTCATTTATAAATCTTTAAAATAACATTGCCCGAGGACCATTGTTGGGGGGGCGTGGAGCGCCCGAAGGACCGCCTCCTGAAATTGCTGAAACTCCACCTATGTGACGGGGGCCTCCTGCTCGCGGCCGGTTCGAGCTGCAGGACGGCCAGCCACGGAGCAGCTTCGCCTTGGGCGATGCGGGGGTGAATCCCTTCGCCTCCGGGGGGAGACCCCCTGCGATCTGATCGGCACGGTGACCGATCCCTCGGGTGCTCTCGGCGAGGGTTCGCCTCGCGGGTCCGCCTCTCCTCTAGGTGAGTCCGAAGGTTGGGCCCTAGCTCGGTCTGCCAATTATTGAGCACGTCTTGCAGATCCTTTGGGGTAGGAGGATTGTGGGAGGCCATTGAATCCGTGGAGGCATTATGGATGGACACCTAAACATGATGTACAAGTTGCTTGTGGCGGCTCCGTCTAGAGGGCTCCCCCACATATGCCTGGGGCCCTATAGGCTACTGAATAGACTGGGGAGACTGTTGCTCGAGCTGTAGGGTCTGCTGCCCCGGTGGAGGGAGATCCTACGGAGGAGGATGAGGAGGATGAGAAGAGGTTGTTCTTCGGTTGGAGTTTGTGGGCTTCCTCCTGGGAGGCATGGCTAGGAGTAGCTTTGGGTGAAGGAGGAAGATGGGGTTGCTGTTCGAGTGGATTCCCATAGACGGTGCCAATCTGTTGCCACTAGATCTAGTGTGTTGCCAATAGACAGAATTTGTAGGTTTGTAGGAACTCGAACAGACAGAATCCTACTTCTTCCTTATTGACAAGTTGACTCCTTGGTGCTCCCGCTGACCTGCACAAACATTCGAAATATCGGGATGGATCCCAGCGACGAACCCTCCGACCCTCTTATCAATACCATAAAAAGTAATAGGAAAGAGCTCAAGTGCGCAAAGAGTGATCACCTGTGACAGTAGGAGGTAGGGGGGTATTTATAGTCTCCATGGGGATCTTTTTCAGGATAAGAGTGAATCCCTACTTCCCGATGAGGCTGGATAGGGGTGGTTATAACCACCTCATCAAGATCTGGACGGGCCAGGATTTTCTCCAATCCTGTTGAGCTGGCCCCTAATGGGTTAAGACCCATTCTCAACTGAACGGATCTGTTCATGGGTTAGTAGGTCCAAGAGGAGGGACCCGGTTCCCAATTCTGACCCGTCTGTAGGTGAAATTACCGTCTTGTCCATGGGACTTTAAGATTCGTGCTCACTTTGAATGGTTCCGATTTAACCCCATTTTTAGCCATATCAATAACCGACGAACGATGATCTTTCGTCCGTTCATTTTTTTTAAGAATCGGACGAAAGATCATCTTTTTTTTCTTCTTTCTTTTTTTAAAAAAATATCGGACCGATCGATTAAAAAAAAGATTCGACGGGAAATCATTTCCCATCCCACAAATAAATCCAAAATTGAGTTGAGTAAATTCTATGGAACTAGGCCTATAGAATTATTATGCATACACCATTAGGATTTATTCTAGATTTGATTAAGATTTAAGATTAAATTAAGATTTAATTAGGAGTTAATTTGTTAAAAGAACTCTTGGACGAGAAATGATTTTCTGTCCGTGGTTAAATTATTTTTTTTAAAATCCGCACACGGTTCTCTTTTTTTAAATCAATGGACGAGAAATCATTCTTCGTCCGACACATTTTTTTTAAAATTTTTTTTTGGGGACGAGACATTATCTATCGTCCGTCGATTTTTTAAAATCAAAACCCAAATTTTGGGTTAAAACGACTACAGCTCAAACACAAATTTCCTATTCCTATATGTCAAATACCCAAAATTTGAGATTGAACGACTACATGCAGATGCTCTGAGAGTTGCTATGGTTTCTCATTTTGCCGAATTTTGAGAAAGTGTGAACAGTTCCTTCTCAAATATGAGAAAAAATTTGTGGATTCTCAAAATATAGGGGATGAAACATGTTGTTTCGGTTCTTTTATAAAAAATAAATTTATTCAATTGGACGCAACAATATGTGTCGTCCAAGGATTTATTTTTAAAGTATCGGACGGAACAACATGTTGTTGTTCATGTTATTCATGTTGTTCCGTCTGAAAAAAATAAAAAAAACAAAAAAAATGCTTTGGACGGGACATCCCGTTCGAGCTCAAAAATAATCTTGGACAGGACAACTAGGGCTGTTCATCAGTGCAAAACCGAACCGAACCGAAAATAACCGAATCGAACCGAAATTTTCGGTTTGGTATATTTGAAACCAAAATCCGAACCGATCGGTTTGAACCGAACCAAACCGAACTGAATTTTATCAGTTCGGTTCGGTTAGTAACCGAACTAACCGAACTTTTTAGAAGTTCATTTTTGAATTTTACATGTGATTTTGAATGAAAAAATTATTATTCAATATTCAATACATTAGAATTTACAAGTTACAAATGAATACAATTATATAAGGTTACAATTTACAATTTAAAATTACACGTTTTTATAATACTTGTATTTTGCACTTGCACAAGCACTCAAGCATAGCTACATAATCACTTGCACAATTGTAGAGGAGTGGAACTGTTACAACTGTATAACTGGCATTGCACTTGCATAAACACTTGCACAAGCATTTTGCACTTGATAACTCAATCCTGCACACATACTTGATACTTGAATAGACATGTAGATTAAGAGTGCATTTTGCACTCGCACAAGCACTCAAATTATATCTAGGGTCAAAGAATAGAGAAGTAGAGAAGTCGTTTAGATTTAGCCGTTAGATCTCATTTACCCTAGATCCTAGAGGTAGAATTTATTTTGGTCCAAAAAAAGTTCGGTTTTTTGTTCGGTTCGGTTTATTTAGAAGCCAACCAAAAACCGATCCGAACTATCTAAAAAACTTCAGTTTGGATCAAAACCGAACCGAAAAACTGAAAAACCGAACCAAATTGGTAAATTTCAGTTCGGTTCGGTTCGGTAATCGGTTTTAACCAAAGTATGAACAGCCCTAAGGACAACGTTTCACGTTCCAACACTAAACCAGCCAAAATATGGTTTAATTATTAATTTAAGACAATAATCACTTGGTTTTCTTAGTTTAATCATGGTTTAGTTTTAATTTAATCAAAAATTAAATCCCTAATACCATTTAATAACTAATACCATTTTAACTTTCCTAAAAATTACAAAAAAACCTCCCGAACAACAGAAAAACATGTTCCGTCAATTAAATCATTTGGTGATTTTCTCATATTTTGGCAAATGACTACTGCAAAAAAACTCTGATATTGTCATTTCTTATTTTGCCATTTTTTAAAATTTAGCAAAAATCATTATGAATGCTCTAATATACCTTTTCATATAATTTAGTTAAATTGGAGACATTTTTTTGGTAAAATTTGTGCAATTTGCACGAAGGTATACTGGTAAAAATAAATAGAGAAAGTGTGGTTGCTATAATTGCAGTGATCACAACTATGTGAGCTTGAAAGTCGTTCCTTACATAAAGACCAATGATTAAAACCAAAACCAAATGTTGAGATGGCCGAGTTGGTCTAAGGCGCCAGATTAAGGTTCTGGTCCGAAAGGGCGTGGGTTCAAATCCCACTCTCAACATTAATTCTAAACTCTTATTTATTTGAGATTTTAAAAAATTTTAAGTTTTAATTTGCTTTTTCTAATTATTTTGTTTAAATCTATCAAATTTTAAGTAATTTCTTTTGTAACTTTGTTATCCTATTTTTTAAGTAATTTCTTTTGGAACTTTGTTAAACTATTCTTTTTTAGCGTGGGTCAAATCCCACTCTCAACAAACAGATTTTTAATTCTAAACTCCTATTTATTTGAATTTTTAAATATTTTAAGTTTTAATGTACTTTTTCTAATTAATTTGCTTAAACCTATCAATTTATAAGTAATTTATTTTGTAACTTTGTTAAACTATTTTTAAAGTAATTTCTTTTGTAACTTTGTTAAACTATTTTTTTATTTGTTTTAGATTTTTTTTTGTGCATAAATTTTTGGAGTTTTATGAAACTATCAACTTTTAAGTAATTTCCTTTTTATTATAAAAGAAAATTACTTGAACTTTTTTAATAAGTTTTACAATTTTAAGTTTTAATTTACTTTTAAGTTATTTTCTTTATATCTATCAATTTATAAGTAACTAGTAATCTGTACGTGTGATGCGCGCCCTAAGAATTTATTTTTTTTAAGTAAAGACTACGACGTAGTCTGGACTGAACCTGAGAACTCCTTGTACTCATCTCAAATCCTTACCATACTCTTTACAATTATCCCTAGTGGCACTAATTTTTATTTTATATGAGTGACATTTTTGTAAATAATTATGTCGTAAATAAATTTGAACTTTGAGGGTATTATGGTAACTGACAACAGTTGACTAAATGGATGATTAATATAACTTTCATTTAAAAATGAGCGGTTGAGATTAGATGGTGGATTGTCTACAAATTACAATTTGTCTACAAATGACACAACCCCAACTCTCCCATTATAATATTAGAGATTTCTTTTGTAACTTTGTTAAACTATTTTTTATGTAATTTCTTTTGTAACTTTGTTAAACTATTTTTTTATTTGTTTTAGATTTTTTTTGTTGTCCATAAATTTCTGGAGTTTCCTAAAACTATCAACTTTTAAGTAATTCCCTTTCTATTGTAAAATTTATTTATTTGAACTTTTTAAATAAGTTTTACAATATTAAGTTTTAATTTACTTTTGAGTTATTTTGTTTATATCTATCAATTTTGAAGTAACTTCTTTTGTAGCTTGTTAAGCTATTTTTAAATTTGAGTTTTTTAAAAAAATTATTAATATTTTTTGTTGTGTGCAAATTTTTTGGAGTTTTATCGACTTTTAAGTAATTTCTTATTTCAGTAATTCCTTTAATAATTTGAATTTTTAGAGTTTGTGTGTGTGTGTGTAGATTTTTAGGAATTTTTCTTTGTTTTATGGATTTTTTTGGCTAATGCTCAAGATTCATGTACACAAGCTAGAGAGTACAGATAGTCAAGGATGGAATAGATGATATGTTCAAATTGTTTTGCTTTAGTTTCTCTTGGTTTAGCTATGCTTATTATCTTTCAAAAAAAAGGGAGACCAAATGATACCAAAATTTATCCTAATTTTTAGATAGCACTCAATTTTTTTATAATGTTAAAATAGCATCCGAAGTTTTAAAAATATGACCAAAAATACATGTTGTTAAGTTTTCTGTTAAGTTAATGAAATATTTTTTTAATATACCTCTTAAAGGATTTAAACTAGCAAAGAAGAGTGAAAGATCAAAATTGTCATCATCTCCTTGTACAAATTATAAAATTCAAACTCATCACCACCACCGACCACCATCTCCACCACCACCATCATCTCCAACCACCATCTCCACCATCTCCATCAACCACCAACACCACCACCACCATCATCTCCCACCACCATCACCACCACCGACAGGGGCGGCCCTAGGATTTTAGGGACCTGAAGCAAACTCTCAAAAAGGGGCCCCACATATACCAAAAAAAAACGATTTATGTATTAGAAAAAAAATAAAAAAGTATACATGTATTGATGATCCCTAATTCGGAAACCCTAACTAACTAATTGAACTAAACGCACAAACAATAACTATTATTACAAAAATAAGATCACAATTAGTCAATTACCTCAATTAATTGATGATCTGATTGCCCAAATTAGAGATTTTTAGTTGAAATCAGAAAGTTGTGTGTGGTTGGAACGGAAGAATGAAGAATTGAAGATGATAGACTTCAATTTCGCGAAGAATTGAAGAATTGAATGGAAGAACATTGAATTGAAGATGATAGACTACTCACTGAGTTGCAGACTTGCAGCCGCAGTCGGAAGATACAGATAACTAGGTAAGAGTTTCATTTTCGCGAATTCGCTAATGTAAATTTTATTTAATTTTTTAAATGGGGGCCCCTTTTTTGGTGAATTGGGGGCCTGATTCAACTGCATCAGTTGCATACTACTTGGGCCGGGCCTGACCACCGACCACCATCTCCACCATCACCTCCACCACCATCTTCAACCACCTCCGTAATCCATCACCAGCACCTTCGAAACCCATTTCCACCGATCACTACCACCAACCATCATCTCCACCACCTATGAAATCCATCACCATCACCTTCATCTCAACCAAAAATTTTTAAAAAAATAATCAAAGCAAGAAAAAATTTAAAAAATGAAAATGGAAGAAGAAAGGCATGGGGTCATTTAAGTAATTTCACACTATTTTTGCTTAAAAATTATCGGAATAGATTTTTTATCATATTCTCAAAACTTCAGATGTTATTTGGGTATTGTAAAAAAATTGGATGCTATTTGAAAATTAATTTCAACTTTAAGTGATATTTCGTCATTCTCCCTTCCACAAAAAAAAAAAAACAAAAAAAAAAAAAAACAAAAAAACTATGCATAGCTTTTTGTGTACCTAGCTAGTTGGCAAACTGCCAAGAATATCTCTGAGAACATAAAAGACTCATCCTCTCTCCTTCATTATCTCATGTTTCTTTACATGAACTTCAATGCAAATATACATGGGAAGAGGAGGTGGTGCTTGGTGGCAGACAAAGTGTTACAAAAATTCTTTTACAATAAACTCAATTTGATTGAGAGGCACAGAATACAGAGAAGGAAAAAGGAGAGGAAGAAAACCCGAAAAGAAATAAAAATAATTAATTAACAACTTACAGAAATCAATTTCAGAATTACAAGTTGAGAAGTCGAGGCCTGTGTATCACACAGTGTCCTTAAAACAGATTTTGCCTCTTCCGGTTGCTGGAATGAACGAAGGCGTCTATCTCCCAGGATGCAACGACCAGAGTGTTCACGTAGGCACCATGCAGCACTCTCGAACTGAGCAGTAGCGGCAGAATCCTATCACCGACTTACCAAAATAGCAGGAGTGGAAAAACGAACAGGACTCAGAGGAGGAAGAAAGAAGTTTTTTGTTGTGCAGGAAAGAAATGAGAGAGGGGACCTCTATTTATAGAGCCTAACGACAGATAAGGCTTTGAATGCCTTTAGTGTAACGGCAGATACTCAATTGAATGCCGGCACTGTAATGGCAGACATCAATCATTGCTTTTGAATGCCTTCAGTGTAACGGCAGACAAAACATTCAATACAGTACTGAAACGGCAGACAAAACTGTTTCTGCATTCATTTCAGCCGTAACAAAAAGAAAAATCAAAACTATAGCAAAAAGTGGCTCTGCACGGGGTGGGGTCAAGTCGGTCCGGCATTCGTGTCCGCAGGTCGTGCGGGCGCACACAAGTCGCATGTAATCCGGTCCGAGATTTGCACCCCCCTGCGCGCGCGCGAAAGAGCCTCTCTTCTAGCTATCTTACAATGCTTAGAAGGAGGTTACTGTATATCCTCTTCTATTTCCTTTAACTTTTCCGATGTGGGACTATGTTCCCTTAACCCATTTCAGGAATGAAAACGTCTCACTTTGAGAGACAATTTCTCATTCACCCCTTAACCATTTTTAGCAAACCAATATATAATTTTGATCTACTCATGAAGGAGAACACAAATTGTAATGCCCTGATTTTTCAATTAATGAAAAATTATTTTATTTTGCACGTAGTGTGCATGTGCAATATTTTGATTGAATTAAATTTTATAATTATTTTCATCGTGATGGGTATAAATATTTAAATTTGTGCTTTCAAATTATTTTATACAAAAAGCCTTTCTTTAAATGGATGAAAAGCCTTTTCTTTTAAAAAGCCCAAAATGTAATTCATTTATTTTATTATAATAATTATTTTGGCCCACAAACTAAAGCCCATGGATTAATCTATTTTTATACAACTTGTCATGTAGAATACAATTTAAAAGACTATTTTATTTTATAAAAAATTTAATGTACAATTTTTGGAGACCAAATGTTTGCACGTGCATTGCACGTACACGTGCAAGTGTACTTTCCCTTAGGAGGCCGGGACACTTCTTTTTGGAGGGAAACTCAAATTTTGGATGGGGATCATAGTGTGGTGGTTACTCATCATGGGTAGTTTGTGTAACTCCTCCTTAAATCTCCACCATTGGTTCCTAACTCCTACTTCAATCCTAGCCATCTATTTTCCTTGATTTTTAGTATAAATACCCCCTCCCATAGCTAGTATTCTTGTGCAAATAAACTCTTCCAAACCTATAGTTCTATTACTTTATCTAGTAGTTATTTTTGAGAGTTAAAAGATTGAGAGGGTGTGGGATTGTGCTTGCATTCTATCAAGAAGGAGAAGCCAGCTTTGGAAGTGCTCGGGTTGGCTTTGGAGTGCTCGGATCTTGCTAGTGTGCGTGTTCAAGGAGGAGCATTCGTCGCAAGGACATTCGTTTAGGGATTTGCTAGTTGTAATTTTTCTCTCCATACAAGGTGAGTAAATTTTCCCTATTTCTAAAGTAGGAATGCATGCTAGTTTAATTAGAAAGAATGAAGCATGAAAATGATTAAGAAGAGCACACTTTAGTTGGGAAAAATAACTTCTTGAATAATTGAAATGTGGATATACAAATTTATATGTGGTTCTATTATTTGAGTTGTATGTGAATTGATTAGAATCATGGATTGATTGATAAAAATACATTTATTACTATCAAGAATTACACACAAAAGTTAGTAGATTGATAATACCATTTTTTGTGTTAAATGGATCTTTTGTGTTAATATGGGCATAAATAATTTAAAATATGTGTTGTATGTTGGGTAAATGATTAAGGACAGGGAATTAAGGTGAAAATTTATTGATAAAGAGATTAGAATGCTAAATACGAAGAAATGTCGAAAAGAGAAGAAATGTAGTATTATTATGTATAATTTGAATTAGTGTATGAAAATATGTTTTAATTGTTACAAAAATTATTTTGCTCATACTGGTATGTAAATTATGTGAGGGAGAATTAATCTGGAGTTATACAGTAATTTTCATGGAAGCAAAATGAAATGAGGACTAGTTGAACATCGAGACATTTTAACAATAGAGAAAATTGGTTCAAAAAGAGTTTAAATTGTACTGTGACAACCTGAGCACGTAGCTCAAGTGGTCAGAGAGCGCGGTTGGGTTCCCTGTGGTGACCGGTTCGAATCCCGTGGGCAACATTATTTTGTTTGTTTTTTTAAACAAATTTAACAGCGGGCCGAGAGCATTTAATGCTGTCAGCCATGTTTATACCACTGGCACAAACCGGCCCAGTGGTCTGTGCTCTGGGCTGTGTTCTCTGGGGTGCTGGGTTCGAATCTTGCCCTCGGCAAGATTGAAAAATTGATTTTTTTTTGGGTTTTTAATTGTCCAAAAATTATGAAAAAAAATATGGGTATTCTTCTAAAAATATATGGGACTTTATAAAAATGATTTGGGAATTATTTGCATGAAATAAAACATGATTTGAGAATAAAATGTGTAATTAGAACTATGGTTTTATAAGTGTATTTTTGGGAAATTATACCTTGCAAAAAGAACTTGAAATGAAGGATTAAGAAGATTAATATAGTAAAGATTGAAGTGATATTATGTGATGGATGTGATTTATTCCTAATTGAGAATAGTATGAAAATATGAATTGTGAATATTCATTAGTGATGTAAAGTATTTCTCATTTTGAGAATAATGTGACAACTATGAAATGTGAATTATTCTCGTTGAAGAATAGTGCGACAAATTATGATGTGTGAATATCCATCTTGATTGAATACTAGTGATGCGGGTTTTTAATGTGAAAAATAACAATTCATGAGTTTCATGATGAATAATTAAAATTCATGTATAGTTATGGACTATTGAACAATTTAGAAATCATGATTGAAAAAGAGAAATGCTATTTGTGTATGATAACTCAACATAATGAATTTATGAATTGGAAATGCTCATTTTGGAAATTGTGAATTGAAAATTGAAACAAAAGAGTAGCTAAGTCTCCCCCGGCGTTGGAAATGAAATGAAATGAAATTTGAAAAGAAAGACCAAGGTTGGTCATATTGAAATGAATGAATAAGTCCGGTTAGTGGAGAGGCTAACTCTAGAGCTTTGATTTTTGTTCATGATTCTAATAAAAACTAAGGATTAGCGCATAGTGAAGATGTGATGAAAGTAAGAGAAAAACACGAGTATGAGAACTAGGATTTACGGCGCGGGTGTGTGAGCCACAGAATGCATGCTTGATGAGTCAAGACATGGCGTGGGCACAACTCAGAATGATCGGACTCTAGCCACGCTTGTGGGATGTTTGGTGACTGCAAGAGGATCGTGTGCCAAGAAGTGAGGCTGAATTGCCACAGAATGCATGCTTGATGAGTCAAGACATGGCGTGGGATTCTCCTCCAGAATCTTCTGTACACGAGCTTGTAATCATAGATCATCTAGGATACTCACCATAGTTACAGTAGTAGATTAAGTCATGGCGAGGGATTGAACCCTACAAAGATGAAGAACGATTAAGAGGCTTGCCCTCGGACCTATGTAGTATGGGATGCATAGAATCCGAACAAGTGTGCATTAGTGTCATGTAACATAAATAACTGCATTAAGGACTAAGTGCACAATCACGACACGACATCAATAGGGTAGTCCCTTTAGTTTGAAATGTGACAAGTTTGTGTTTGCTAAATATGGAAAATAAGTTATACTATTTCCGGCATAGAGAGGATGGCCGTGTATAATGATCGTCGGTTGAATAAACTGACGTACTCATAGTTTTATATGCAGGTAAATAGCTTGATAAAGATTAAAGAGGATCAAATACTTAAAGATTACTCCATGTTGTTGTATATTTATTTTCATTGTTGTAAAATTTTACTTCCGCTGTGCAATGTAAAGTGTAATATTGATGTAAACTCTGATATAAAGTGAAAAGTTCAAATTTCCTTGTAAAATTGTACTAAAGGAATTGTAAAGATCCTGTAGAACATCTCGAATTCAGTGTATTTGGGATTCGGGGCGTTACAGAGTGGTATCAGAGCCACGCTTCCACACTTGTACAAATTTATATGGAACGACACCCTAGAAGTGGACATTAGAGTGTGTGTTTGAGTCTAGAGATTTAAATGTAAGTGACTTATATTTGTGTTGCTCTATGACTTACTTCCTCTCTATTTCTAAGATGGCTGAGCACTTCGACCCTGCTGGAGACGACGACTGGCATATCATCGAGGAAGAGTACCATCCTGGACAGGTAGATTTCGAGGACGAGTACTATCCAGGGCAAGCAGATTCTGACGGAGAAGAATGGCCTGAATCCCGAGACATTACCCCACCTCTGGATTCATCTAATGACTCTTCTTCTGACGAAGAAGAAGAAGAACCAGTTCCAAATAGTCTTGTGACTTTTCGTCAAAGGCAGGTAGAGACACTGCAAGAGAGAGTTGGATTATTGGAGGCTCAGCTAGCAAAGCGAAAGGACGACTATTCTGTTCTCAGTCATCGTATATGGGAACGCGAGAAGAGGAAGAATCTGACCGATGTGCTGAAGGATGAAGTTGATGAACTACGGGGAGAACTTCGAGAAGCGAAGAGGAACCGTAGGAGTTAGACTGTTGTAGCTTCTACTATTTCATTCTGATGTCAAGAAATGTTTTTCACTTCGAATGTATAAAGTTTGGAATTCAATGAAATGGAAATATTGACTTGAAAATTCTTGTCTTATACTTCGAATTCGATGGACCTTTTACATCAGAATATGGAATGAAAGTTGTTGTGTTGTTCGATATTGGATCCTCTCATACTTTTGTGTCTCCTAAATTTGCTAAAGTGTTGGGAGTTGAACCGAAGATTTTTCCAGGCAAGATCTTTGCAGTAGCTACTCCATCAGGGAAAACTTTAACCACTGATCGGTATTATGCTGAATGCGAGATTGTAATTGAAGATCTAATCTTTGGGATTGATCTAATCGAGCTGACTATCTTGGGAGTTGATGTTATCATTGGCATTGATTGGATGTCGGTGTACAGTGCAAGCATCGAGTGCAAGACCAAGACGGTAACAGTGAAGGCTCCAGGTGGACCTGAAGTCACTTTCCAAGGGAAGCAGAAATGTTCTAAACTGGTGGCAACTATCCGCAAGGAAGAGACTCCTGTGGAAGTGCAAGGGATTCCAATGATTCGGGACTATCCGACTGTGTTCTTAGATGATTTTTTCGGGTTACCCCCGCATCGTGATGTAGAGTTCAGCATCACTGTTCAACCGGGAAGTGCACCCATTTCTAAGGCACCGTATAGGATGGCTCCAGTGGAACAGGATGAGGTGAAACAGCAGATTGAGGAACTGTTGGAGAAATGCTTTATTCAACCTAGTGCATCACCTTGGGGAGCACCAGTGCTTTTGGTAAAGAAGAAGGATGGATCGATGAGAATGTGTATCGATTACCGAGAGCTGAATAAGGTCACTGTTCAGAATAAGTATCCTATTCCTCGAATTAATGATTTGTTCGATCGTCTACAAGGAGCAGCTGTTTTCTCCAAAATAGATCTTCGATCAGGATATCACCAGGTTCGAGTGAAAGCTGAAGATGTGCACAAAACTGTATTTAGAACTCAACATGGGCATTACGAATTCTTAGTTATGCCATTTGGAGTGACGAATGCACCCGCAATCTTCATGGATTTGATGAACAGAGTTCTGAGGCCGTTCATTGATTCTTTCGTCGTGGTGTTTATCGACGATATTCTCGTATACTCCAAGTCAGAGGAGGAGCACACCGAGCATCTGGCAGCAGTTTTGAAGAAGCTGGAAGAGCAGAAGTTGTATGCCAAGTTATCCAAGTGTGATTTCTAGAAATCTGAAGTGGCATTCCTAGGTCACATCCTTTCTAAGGAGGGAGTGGCAACTAACCCTCAGAAGATAGAGGCAGTGAGAGATTAGGCTAGGCCTACTACAGTGAAGGAAGTCAGAAGTTTCCTTGGAATGACTGGATACTACAGAAGATTCATTCAAGGTTATGCTCAGATAGCTGTGCCGCTTACTGGACTGACCAAGAAGAATGTGAACTTTAAGTGGACTGAGCAATGTGAGGCGAGCTTTCAGGAGTTGAAAGAGAAGCTGACTACTGCATCTATTTTGGCTTTGCCTAGAGCAGGTGTTGAGTATGATGTTTACAGCGATGCTTCACATCGTGGGCTTGGTTGTGTCTTAATGCAAGAAGGAAGAGTAATCACTTATGGGTCTAGGCAACTACGACCGCATGAGAAGAATTACCCGACTCATGATCTGGAGTTGGCTGCGATTATCTTTACCCTGAAGCAATGGAGACACTACGTGTACGGTGAGAAATTGAACATGTACACGGACCACAAGAGTTTGAAGTACATATATCAGCAGAGAGATCTGAATTTGAGGCAACGAAGATGGTTGGAAGTACTTGCGGACATGCGACCTAAGATCAAGTATCATCCTGGGAAGGCTAATGTTGTTGCTGATGCACTTAGTCGCAAGAGCAGTTTAGCCAGTTTGATTACAACTCAGAAGCATCTGATTGAGGAATTGGACCGAGCAGGTATTGAAGTTGTCTTGCAAGGATTGGGAGCATCTTTGGCTCAGTTGAGGCTTCAGCCTACTTTGAATGGAAGGATCATTGCAAGTCAGGAGGTTGATGCTGATATCTTGGAGATGAAGGAGCAGGTTAATGCTGGCAGGTTGCCCGAATTTCAAATCAGGGATGGAGTGCTGTGGTTCGGAGATAGGCTGTGTGTTCCAAATCAGGCGGACCTGAAAGAGAGTATTCTTCAGGAGGCGCATGCTACTCTTTTGTCGGTACATCCGGGGAGTACTAAGATGTACAAAGACATCAAACAACATTTCTGGTGGTCAGGTTTGAAGCGGGGTGCGGCTGAATTTGTGGCGAAGTGTGAGGTTTGTCAGCAAGTCAAAACCGAAAATCAGAGACCCGGAGGTCTATTACATTCGTTACCTATTCCGGAATGGAAGTGGGATAACATCAGTATGGATTTCATTACGGGATTGCCTAAGAGTTCTAAGGGCAATGATGCGATTTGGGTTATAGTCGATCGACTAACCAAGTCCGCTCACTTTTTGGCGATGAAACTCACTGCTTCGATGGACAATTTAGCTGAGTTGTATGTTGGCGAGATCGTCCGGCTTCATGGTGTTCCGTCAACTATTGTGTCTGATCGAGATGCGCGGTTTACTTCGCATTTCTGGAGGAGTCTTCAGACAGCTTTGGGTACCAAGACTAATTTCAGCACTGCTTTTCATCTGCAAACCGATGGGCAGACCGAGAGAGTCAACCGTATTCTTGAGGATATGCTTCGGTGTTGTATACTAGACTTTGGAGGTAGTTGGGAAAGGCATTTACCTTTGGTAGAGTTTGCCTGCAACAACAATTTTCAGGCTAGCATCGGGATGGCGCCGTACGAAGCTCTGTATGGCAGGAAGTGCAGGAAACCTGTTTGTTGGTTTGAAGTTGGGGAGTGTCAGTTGTTTGGTCCTGAGCTTGTGCAGCAAACTTCTGAGAAGATTGTTCTGATCAGGAAAAGGCTGGTGGAAGCTCAGAGCAGGCAGAAAAGCTATGCAGACAACCGGAAAAGGGACCTTGAGTTTGAGGTTGGTGACTTCGTCTTTCTGAAGGTATCACCCAGTAAAGGTGTGGTTCGATTTGGCAAAGGTGGGAAGTTAGCCCGGAGGTTTATAGGCCCGTACAAGATATTGAAAAGGATCGGGAAAACTGCTTACCGGCTTGAATTACCGGAAGAGTTGTCTCAGGTGCACAATGTCTTTCATGTGTCTATGTTGAAAGGTTATATTCCAGATCCGAGTCATCATTTGCCTGAAGTGCCGGAAGGTTTTCAGTTGGATCTGAATTACATCGAGTCTCATGTCGAGATTGTTGATCGTCGAGAGAAAGTCTTGAGGAATAAGACGATACCGTTGGTCAAGGTAGTCTGGAGAAATCACTTGGTTGAAGAGGCTACTTGGGAGTCTGAGGAGAGGATGCTGAAGGACTATCCTGAGCTTTTTGCTTGATTGTATTTTTGTATTTTTGTTCCTGTTATGAGTGTTGGTTTTCTCACTCTTGACTGTAGTTCCGGGGATGGAACTATTCTAAGGAGGGAGTGTTGCAATGCCCTGATTTTTCAATTAATGAAAAATTATTTTATTTTGCACGTAGTGTGCATGTGCAATATTTTGATTGAATTAAATCTTATAATTATTTTCATCGTGATGGGTATAAATATTTAAATTTGTGCTTTCAAATTATTTTATACAAAAAGCCTTCCTTTAAATGGATGAAAAGCCTTTTCTTTTAAAAAGTCCAAAATGTAATTCATTTATTTTATTATAATAATTATTTTGGCCCACAAACTAAAGCCCATGGATTAATCTATTTTTATACAACTTGTCATGTAGAATACAATTTAAAAGACTATTTTATTTTATACAAAATTTAATGTACAATTTTTGGAGACCAAATGCTTACACGTGCATTGCACGTACACGTGCAAGTGCACTTTCCCTTAGGAGGCTGGGATCACTTCTTTTTTGGAGGGAAACTCAAATTTTGGATGGGGATCATGGTGTGGTGGTTACTCATCATGGGTAGTTTGTGTAACTCCTCCTTAAATCTCCACCATTGGTTCCTAACTCCTACTTCAATCCTAGCCAACTATTTTCCTTGATATTTAGTATAAATACCCCCTCCCATGGCTAGTATTCTTGTGCAAATAAACTCTTCCAAACCTATAGTTCTATTCCTTTATCTAGTAGTTATTTTTTAGAGTTAAAAGATTGAAAGGGTGTGGGATTGTGCTTGCATTCTATCAAGAAGGAGAGGCCGGCTTTGGAAGTGCTCGGGTTGGCTTTGGAGTGCTCGGATCTTGCTAGTGTGCGTGTTCAAGGAGGAGCATTCGTCGCAAGGACATTCGTCTAGGGATTTGCTAGTTGTAATTTTTCTCTCCATACAAGGTGGGTAAATTTTCCCTATTTCTAAAGTAGGAATGCATGCTAGTTTAATTAGAAAGAATGAAGCATGAAAATGATTAAGAAGAGCACACTTTAGTTGGGAAAAATGACTTCTTGAATAATTGAAATGTTGATATACAAATTTATATGTGGTTCTATTATTTGAGTTGTATGTGAATTGATTAGAATCATGGATTGATTGATAAAAACACATTTATTACTATCAAGAATTACACACAAAAGTTAGTAGATTGATAATACCATTTCTTGTGTTAAATGGATCTTTTGTGTTAATATGGGCATGAATAATTTAAAATATGTGTTGTATGTTGGGTAAATGATTAAGGACAGGGAATTAAGGTGAAAATTTATTGATAAAGAGATTAGAATGCTAAATACGAAGAAATGTCGAAAAGAGAAGAAATGTAGTATTATTATGTATAATTTGAATTAGTGTAAGAAAATATGTTTTAATTGTTACAAAAATTATTTTGCTCATACTGGTATGTAAATTATGTGAGGGAGAATTAATCTGGAGTTATACAGTAATTTTCATGGAAGCAAAATGAAATGAGGACTAGTTGAACATCGAGACATTTTAACAACGGAGGAAATTGGTTCAAAAAGAGTTTAAATTGTACTGTGACAACCTGAGCACGTAGCTCAAGTGGTCAGAGAGCGCGGTTGGGTTCCCTGTGGTGACCGGTTCGAATCTCGTGGGCAACATTATTTTGTTTGTTTTTTTAAACAAATTTAACAGCGGGCTGAGAGCATTTAATGCTCTCCGCCATGTTTATACCGCTGGCACAAACTGGCCCAGTGGTCTGTGCTCTGGGCTGTGTTCTCTGGGGTGCTGGGTTGGAATCTTGCCCTCGGCAAGATTGAAAAATTGATTTTTTGGGGGTTTTTAATTGTCCAAAAATTATGAAAAAAAAATATGGGTATTCTTCTAAAAATATATGGGACTTTATAAAAATGATTTGGGAATTATTTGCATGAAATAAAACATGATTTGAGAATAAAATGTGTAATTAGAACTATGGTTTTATAAGTGTATTTTTGGGAAATTATACCTTGCAATAAGAACTTGAAATGAAGGATTAAGAAGATTAATATAGTAAAGATTGAAGTGATACTATGAGATGGATGTGATTTATTCCTAATTGAGAATAGTATGAAAATATGAATTGTGAATATTCGTTAGTGATGTAAAGTATTTCTCATTTTGAGAATAATGTGACCACTATGAAATGTGAATTATTCTCGTTGAAGAATAGTGCGACAAATTATGATGTGTGAATATCCATCTTGATTGAATACTAGTGATGTTGGTTTTTAATGTGAAAATAACAATTCATGAGTTTCATGATGAATAATTAAAATTCATGTATAGTTATGGACTATTGAACAATTTAGAAATCATGATTGGAAAAGAGAAATGCTATTTGAGTATGATAACTCAACATAATGAATTTATGAATTGGAAATGCTCATTTTGGAAATTGTGAATTAAAAATTGAAACAAAAGAGTAGCTAAGTCTCCCCCGGCGTTGGAAATGAAATGAAATGAAATTTGAAAAGAAAGACCAAGGTTGATCATGTTGAAATGAATGAATAAGTCCGGTTAGTGGAGAGGCTAACTCTAGAGCTTTGATTTTTGTTCATGATTCTAATAAAAATTAAGGATTAGCGCATAGTGAAGATGTGATGAAAGTGAGAGAAAAACACGAGTATGAGAATTAGGGTTTACGGTGCGGGTGTGTGAGTCACAGAATGCATGTTTGATGAGTCAAGACATGGCATGGGCACAACTCAGAATGATCGGACTCTAGCCACGCTTGTGGGATGTTTGGTGACTGCAAGAGGATCGTGTTCCATGAAGTGAGGCTGAATTGCCACAGAATGCAAGCTTGATGAGTCAAGACATGGCGTGGGATTCCCCTCCAGAATTTTCTGTATACGAGCTTGTACTCATAGATCATCTAGGATACTCACCATAGTTACAGTAATAGATTAAGTCATAGCGAGGGATTGAACCCTACAAAGATGAAGAACGATTAAGAGGCTTGCCCTCGGACCTATGTAGTATGGGATGCATAGAATCCGAACAAGTGCGCATTAGTGTCATGTAACATAAATAACTGCATTAAGGACTAAGTGCACAATCACGACACGACATCAATAGGGTAGTCCCTTTAGTTTGAAATGTGACAAGTTTGTGTTTGCTAAATATGGAAAATAAGTTATACTATTTCCGACATAGAGAGGATGGCCGTGTATAATGATCGTCGGTTGAATAAACTGACGTACCCACAGTCTTATATGCAGGTAAATGGCTTGATAAAGATTAAAGAGGAACAAATGCTTAAAGATTACTCCATGTTGTTGTATATTTATTTTCATTGTTGTAAAATTTTACTTCCGCTGTGCAATGTAAAGTGTAATATTGATGTAAACTCTGATATAAAGTGAAAAGTTCAAATTTCCTTGTAAAATTGTACTAAAGGAAGTGTAAAGATCCTGTAGAACATCTCGAATTCAGTGTATTTGGGATTCGGGGCGTTACACAAATCAATCAAGATCTGTCAATAATTCATTGAGGATCTTACTCAAAAAGTTGCTCAAAAATCGGTTCATAAATGGTGTATGAAACACCCATTTTCTAACAATCCCCACATGAATAAAAATTGACGACCACAGACACGACAGACATGGTGATAGAATTCAACTGTTGATTCCTGCATAGGATAAGTAGGTGTTACCCTTTGAACCTTCCCTTATGAAAATATGTTTACTTTACTAACTAAACAGTAGACGCGATGTCCTTGAACTGTTCTGTCATTTGTGTAAACGATGACATATCTCACACAGAAATCTTCCTAATGCATTTTCAGTTCTCACTGTTATGTTCGTTTTGGCCATGAACATACGCCTAGTTCTGCAAGAGTTTAACAGGAATATTGCCCTATATTATTTCCTTGTAAGCGGTCCTTCTTCCCTCTTACATAGGTGATTTCTTAGCTAAGAGTAACCCGCATTACTCTGCTCGGATATCCGACTCATAAGAATCATTAAAAGCCTAACTTAACCTGTTACCTTATGGGCATCACTGTTTCATCATGGGAATGGACATGGGAAAATTCCCACAGTGATCCAACTTGGTCTTTACAATTTAGTTGTCCCTTTGAACCTAAATCTTGGGATCTCCAGTCAGCTAGGTTGGGTGTCCATTGTGTCGACTTATTCTTTCATGGGCTTTAGTCTCATTCCCCTCGATGATTTATTAACTAACTCTCTGTTTAATCCTTTGGTTAGCGGATCCGTAATGTTATTCTTTGACTTTACATAGTCCACAGAGATAACTCCAGTAGAGAGTAATTATCTAATGGTATTATGTCTTCTACGAATGTCTAGATTTACCATTATACATATTGCTCTGTGCTCTACAAATTGCAGATTGACTATCTGAATGTATACAGATTGGAGGCACAGGCTTCGTCCACCTTGGAATATCCTCAAGGAAGTGGCGTAACCATTCAGCCTCTTCCCCACATTTGTCCAATGCAATAAATTCAGATTCCATCGTGGATTTAGCGATCACTGTTTATTTTGAGGATTTCCAAGAAACTGCTGCACCACCTAGTGTAAACACATAGCCACTAGTGGATTTTGAATTATCACTCAATATCCAGTTCGCATCACTGTATCCTTCAAGTACAGCCGGGTTTCTCGTATAGTGCAGCCCATAGTTACGAGTAAAACACAAGTACTTCAGTACTCTTGTAATTGCTTGCCAATGCTCGCTTCCAGGATTACTCGTGTATCTACTTAGTTTACTCACTGCATAGGCTTTGTCTGGTCTTGTACAACTCATTAAGTACATTAGACTGCATATGATTCTAGAGTATTCTACTTGAAAAATACTCTCACCTTTATTCTTGGATAAATGTAAAGTTAGATCTATTGGAGTTCTGGCAATTCCAGAATTATCTTTATCAAATTTTTCAAGAATATTGTCAACATAATGTGACTGGCTTAAAATAAGCTCGTCTAATGTTCTTGTGATTTTAATTCCCAATATAATATCAGCTAGTCTCATGTCTTTCATGTCAAACCTCGAGTTCAACATGTTTTTAACAGATTTAATTATATGATCATTGCTTCCAATAATAAGCATGTCATCTACATACAAACATATAATGACATATCCATATTCTGTGTCTTTGACATATAGACATTTGTCACATTCATTGATCTTGAAGCCATTTGTTATCGTGACATTGTCAAATTTTTTATGTCACTGCTTTGGAGCATGTTTCAAACCATATAATGACTTCACCAGTTTACACACTTTTTTTCATGTCCTGGAGCTGAAAAACCCTCAAATTATTCCATGTAGATTTCTTCATCTAAATCTTTATTAAGAAAAGCTGTTTTTACATCCATTTAATGTACTTCAAGATTGCGTAGAGCTGCTACTGCAAGTACCATCCTAATAGAATTTATTCTCGTCACAGGAGAATATGTATCAAAATAATTAAGACCTTCCTTTTGTTTATAACCTTTAATTACAAGTCTTGCCTTGTATTTATCAATTGATCCATCAGGTTTCATTTTTCTCTTGAAGATCCACTTGGAACCTAAAGGTTTACTATCCGGTGGAAGATCCACTAGTTTCTAAGTATGATTTTGTAAGATAGAATCAATTTCTCTCTTGATAGCTTCTTTCCATAGAGGACGATCACTAGAGTTTACCGCTTCCTTGAAGGTTTGGGGTTCACCTTCAAGCATAAACGTCAAGAAATTCGAACCAAACGATTTTTCCATTCTTGTTCTTTTACTGCGTCGAGGTTCCTCCGCAGCTTCTTCATCTTGGTCTTCACTATCTTCACTGATAGTACCATGTGTTCGTTTGGAGGAGCTTGGTTCCTCTTTTGACTGACATGGAAATACATCTTCAAAGAACGATGCATTTCTAGATTCTATTATCGTGTTCTTTGATTTATCAGTGATATCGAATTTGTACACCAAGATTTGATAGGCACTACTGTTAAGTGCATAGCCAATGAAAATACAATCAACTTTTTGGTCCTATTTTCACTTTCTTAGGTGGAGGTACTGCCACCTTGACAAGATATCCCCACATTCGCAAGTAATTGTAGGATGGCTTTCTTCCTTTCCATAATTCATATGGAGTTTTTTCTTCTTTCTTTTTGGGCACCTTATTAAAAGCTAGTTAGCTGAAAGAATAGCTTCTCCCCACAAGTTTGGTGGCAAACCAGAACTTATTAACATTGCATTCATCATTTCTTTCAATGTACGATTCTTTCTCTCAGCAACACCATTGGACTGAAGAGAATAAGGCACTGTCATTTTATGTATAATCCCATGCTTAGCACACGTGTCAGCAAATGGTGATTCATACTCTCCACCTAGGTCGCTTCTTAGCGCCTTAATTTTCTTATTGAGTTAGTTTTCAACCTCATTTTTATAGTGAACAAATTTCTCTATAGCTTCATTCTTGCTTTTAAGCAAGTATACATAGCAGTATTTTGTGCTATCATCAATGAAGGTAATAAAATATTTATTACCACCTCTTGTTTGTATCATTTTCAAATCACAAATATCAGTGTGAATTAGATCAAGTGGTTCGGTGTTTCTTTCAACACTTTTAAACGATGATCTTGTTAGTTTTGCCTTAACACAAGTTTCACACTTGTGTTTGGAATCAATTTGGAATGTTGGTATGTGATTCAAGTTAATTAGTCTTCACAAAGTATCATAATTAACATGTCCTAGTCTACCATACCATAAATTGGAAGACTCAAGCAGATAAGTAGAAGAGCTAGCTTTATTGATATTCTTGACCATGGTCATTACATTGAGTAAAAACATTCCACCACTCATATATCCTCTACCAACATACATTCCACTTTTTGACAAAACAAATTTGTTCGACTCGAACACTAAACAACAACCGTGGTTATTAAGTAACGAACCAGATACCAGGTTCTTACGGATTTCAGGAACATATGCAACATTGTTTAGAGTCAGTTTATTTCCAGAAGTCATCTTCAAGATCACCTTGCCTTGGCCCTTTATTTCTGAAGTAGCCGAGTTCCCCATAAACATTTTCTCCTCATTCCCTAATGGTTCGAAAGTGGAGAACATACTTCTATTGGTGCACACATGTCGAATAGCTCCAGTGTCAATCCACCATTCCTTCGGGTTTGAACCTAACATATTCACCTCTGAGATCACAGCTGAGAGGTTGATATCGGAAACATCTTGAGCAATCCCTTGAATCAAGTTTGCTTCTCTGTTCCTGTTCTTCTTGGGAAGTCTGCATTCAGTAGACTTGTGACTCATTTTGTCTCAATTGAAGCACTTGCCTTGAAACTTTGGTTTCTTGGATATTCCTCCCTTGGGCCCCAACATGGGACCTTTGTTGTTGTGCTTGTTGGAACGTTGTTTATGTTCCATTACATTTGCCTTAGCTGCATGATTGACGAGTCCAACCTTTTCAGATCCTCTATTATCCTCTTCAATACGGAGCCTGACAATGAGATCTTTAATGCCCATTTCTTTTCACTTATACTTTAGGTAATTCTTAAAGTCTTTCCAATCTTGTGGTAATTTTTCAATTATACATGCCACTTGAAAACTTTCACTTAAGTTCATACCTTCAGCATGAATCTCATGCAAGATCAGTTATAGTTCTTGAACTTGACTGATCACTGTTTTAGAATCTACCATTTTATAGTCTAGGAAGCGGCCCACAATGAATTTCTTGGCGCCGGCATCCTCGGTTTTATACTTATGGTCTAATGATTCCCAAAGTTCTTTAGCTATTTTTTTGTCAATGTACACATTATACAAAGAATCGGCTAATTCGTTCATTATATAATTCCTACACAAGTAATCAGCATTTTTCCAAGCATCCACAGTGGCAATGACTTGGTTACCTTGCTCATCTTTCTTAAGATTTGGAGCATCTTCGTTCAAGAATGTTGCAAGATTCAGTGTGGTCAGATAGAACATCAACTTCTGTTGCCACCTTTTGAAGTTCTGCCCGTTGAACTTCTCAGGTTTCTTCCCATGGGAGACTGAGACAGGTACAACGGTAGGGATTGGCACTCGTGCCGCAGCAGCATTCGGTTCTTGTGTCGTATCAGCAACCGGCACGTGGACCGTTTCAGACACAGCAACATTATCCGATGCAGTAGTCATTTTGATTCTAAAAATTACACAACACGAGTGTAAGTTTTCCAGATTAAAGAAGACCTTGAGGGTGTCCGAACCCCCCATTGTGACGCACTAGTCATCAACCTCCATATGGCGAATTTTAAAGTGGAGAGGATCCTGGTGGACAATGGCAGCTCCGTTAACATCCTCTTCCTCGCTGCTTTCAAAGGACTCAAACTATCCTAAGACAGACTTAAGCCTGCCGGCTACACACTCCACGGGTTCATGGGAGTGCCAGTGACTATTGAAGGGGTGATCACCCTCGACGTAACCGCTGGCAAAACTCCTACCACTCGAACGGAACCGATGGACTTCATGGTCGTCGATGTCCCTACTGCTTATAATGTGATCCTAGGCCGACCTGGTCTAGCTGCTCTCGAAGCCATCCCTTCTGCTTATCACCTCAAGATGAAATTCCCTACCCGGGAAGGAGTAGGGGAAGTAAGAGGCAGTCAGGAAATGGCCCGCAAATGCAACATGACTTCTACTGGGGGTCCATTCCTCTCCCTCGAAACTCTTGAAATCCCCCAAGATGGTGTCCGGCCAACGTCCGAACCAGTGGATGAATTGGAGGAAGTGCTCTTCTCTGAGCAATATCAGAGTCGCAAGTTCTTTATCAGCAAGACCCTCTCATCTGCCCTAAGCTCAGAAATAGTTCAATGTATTAGAAAGAACCGCGACCTCTTTGCCTGGTCAGCCGCCGACATGCTTGGAATTTTCGAAGAGCTTCTCGTCCACCACCTGAGTGTTGCACCGGGGTCCAGACCGGTTCAACAGAAGAGGCGCAAATTTGCTCCCGAGCACCAACAAGCTATAAAAGAAGAGGTGGACAAGCTCCTCAAGGCTCGGTTCATACAGGAGGTCAATTATCCCGAATGGCTCTCAAATATTGTGATGGTAAAGAAGGCCAACGGGAGCTGGAGGATCTGCATCGATTTTACCGACCTGAATAAAGCATGCCCCAAAGATCCATTCCCTCTTCCAAGCATCGACACTCTAATTGACACCACTTCGGGCCATGAGCTTCTCAGCTTCATGGTCGCTTTCTTCGGATACAATCAAATCTGCATGTTCCCCCCGGATATCCCGAAGACCTCCTTTGTAACCGATCAGGGCCTCTACTGCTACAGGGTAATGCCTTTCGGGTTAAAGAATGCAGGTGCCACTTATCAACGCCTCGTCAACAAGGTTTTTCAAGCACAGATCGGCCAAAATATGGAGGTGTATGTTGATGATATGCTTGTAAAGAGCATCTGTGGGGCCGGCCATGTCACCGATCTAGAGGAGGCGTTCGACGTGTTAAGGAAGCATGATATGAGGCTCAATCCGAACAAGTGTGCGTTCGGAGTCTCGTCGGGGAAATTCCTAGGCTTCATGGTCAGCCAAAGAGGAATCGAGGCCAACCCCGAGAAGATCAAAGCCATACTGGACATGGCTCCTCCCAAAAATGTAAAATAAGTTCAGAAGTTAACTGGGTGACTCGCAGCTATAGGGCGCTTCCTTTCCAAGTCAGGAGAGAAGTGTCTTCCCTTCTTCAAGGCTCTCAGAGGGGCTAAGGGCTTTGAATGGGGTCAACAACAGCAGGAGTCGTTCGGTCAGCTTAAAGCCTACCTAGTCAATCCCCCTCTCCTCAGCAAGCCTATTCCTGGGGAAACACTCTACCTCTACTTAGCTGCCTCCAAGCAAACCCTCAGCGCTGTCTTGGTGAGGGAGGAAGACAAGGCTCAGAAGCCCATCTATTAGATAAGCAAGGTACTTCGGGACGCCGAGCTTCGTTATCCAAGGCTAGAGAAGATGGCATACACCTTGGTTATGGCAGCTAGGAAGCTTCGCCCATATTTTCAGTCTCACTCAGTGGTCGTTCTTACCGACCAACCACTGAAGCAAGTTCTGCACAAACTGGAGATCTCTGGCCGTCTCATGAAGTGGTCGATCGAGCTGAGCCAGCATGATATATCATACCGACCTCGGATCGCAATCAAAGCTCAGGCCTTAGCCGAATTCATAGTTGAGAACACCATTTCCGAGGTCAGTTAAGCGGCGAACGGACCTCCTATTTGGACGATATTTGTAGATGGATCCTCTTGCACCGAAGGGAGCGGAGCCGTGGTCATTCTGGCAAGCCCAGATGACTTCGTCCTCCAATACTCCCTCCGCATCAACTTCAAGGCCTCCAACAATGAAGCAGAATATGAAGCTCTTATAGCTGGTCTCGGGATGGCCCGCAAAGCGGGGGCACAATGCCTCTGCATATTTAGTGACTCTCGGCTGGTCGTGAATCAGGTCTTGGGCAAGTATGAAGCGCGAGATGACCGAATGGCTAAGTATCTAGCCAAGGTCCAAAATCTCATGGCTCTATTCAAAGAGGCACTTATCCGGCGAATCCCCAGGGAGGAAAACACCCAAGCAGATGCCCTCTCCAAGTTAGCCTCTTCCTCGCTCCAAGGCCTCGAGCAGACCATCTTGATTGAAGTACTCCTGAAACCAAGCATAGAAGAAGAAACTTCCGACTCAATGGAGTCACTACTGGTTCAACTTCAAGATAATTGGATGAAACCCCTGGTAGAATTTCTAAGGGATGGGCTCCTCCCCGAAGACCCTAAGGAAGCTCGTCGAGTCAGAACCAGAGCGGAACGGTACACCCTTGTTGAGGGGATCTTGTACAAACGCTCCTTCACACAAGTTGACGGCAGACCTTATCTGAGGTGTCTCTCCCCCGAACAAGCCACATACGCCTTGCAAGAGCTTCACGAAGGCAGAGGCGGAGCACACTCAGGGTCCAAATCCCTTGCCCAGAAGGTGTTGAATTATGGATATTTCTGGCCTACCCTCCTACAAGATGCCGAGCGACACGTTCGGCAATGCAGCTCTTGTCAAAAGTACTCCAACGTCCGTCGCCTACCCCAAGCTCACCTCGCTTTCCTATCGAGTCCAGTTCCTTTTGCAATGTGGGGGATGGATTTACTAGGACCATTTCCACCAGCTCCCGGCCAACTCAAATTTTTAGTCGTGGCAATCGACTACTTCTCGAAGTGGATAGAGGCTGAGCCCTTGGCTACAATCACCGAGAACAAAGTCCTTCAGTTCTTCTGGAAGAGCGTCATCTGCAAGTTCGGTGTCCCTCGGGTCCTCATAACCGATAATGGAACACAATTTACAGGGACCGCATTCCGAGCTCTATGTGAAGACCTCGCCATCCAACAACGCTTCTCCTCCGTCTCCCACCCACAGTCGAATAGTCAAGTAGAAAATGCCAACCGACAAATCCTCTCCGACATTAAGAAGAGGCTGGATAAGTCCGCTAAGGACTTATGGGTTGATCAGCTCCCTAATGTACTGTGGAATTACCGCACTACGAAACGGACCCCCACAGGAGAGTCGCCGTTCAATCTCACCTATGGGTCCGAAGCTGTGATCCCCTTGGAAGTCGGTGTACCCTCTCCTCGCCTAATTGCCTATGAAGAAGAGCAGAATGCCAGGGAGCTTCGAGCGAATTTGGATCTGATTGATGAGCTCCGTGAAAGAGCTTTGATCTGCCAGCAAAGCTACCGAAGGAGGATCGAGCTGGCCTACAATAAGAAAGTCCATCCCACCAACCTCAAAGAAGGGGACTTGGTCCTCAGAAAGTTAGCTATCTCATTCCCCAGTCAGAAGAGTAAGCTGGCTCCAAATTGGGAGGGACCTTACAAGATCACCAGGGTGGTTCGGCCCGGAACTTACCGTCTAGAAGACCTTGAAGGAAGAGAGATCCCCAGGACTTGGAATGCCGACCATCTCTTAAAGTACCAAGAGAGCGCATGAATGCCTCTCTGAGTACCGTCAGATGTCGAACCGTTCCTCTCCACTTGTAATTTTACTGATTGCTTCTTTATTTCTCAAATGTAATAACGGCTCGCAACTCAGAAGCAGCCGACTTTTAGTTTTCAATAAAGAACAATTTTTCATATTTTACTTGAGAAATTGCTTGTATCTCTCTGCTTTTACCTTCTTTATAATCAAACGACGAGTTCGGAGTCCAACACTTGGCTCGACTCCGCTTTGCAAGCTTGCTCTTAAGCAAGCTAGGAGCAAGTTGCCATTCGGAATTGCTCCCACAACCGTTGAAACAAACTCAAACGACGAGTTCGGAGTCCAACACTTGGCTCAACTCCGCTTCGCAAGCTTGCTCTCAAGCAAGCTAGGAGCAGGTCGCCATTCGGAATTGCTCCCACAACCGTTGAAACAAACTCAAACGACGAGTTCGGAGTCCAACACTTGGCTCGACTCCCCTTCGCAAGCTCGCTCTCAAGCAAGCAAGAAGCAGGCGCCATTCGGAATTGCTCC
Organism: Hemerocallis citrina; assembly: GCA_017893485.1. NCBI lineage: Eukaryota > Viridiplantae > Streptophyta > Magnoliopsida > Asparagales > Asphodelaceae > Hemerocallis > Hemerocallis citrina. The sequence goes on from CM030367.1 coordinate 146,548,165, forward strand.
CACAACCGTTGAAACAAACTCAAACGACGAGTTCGGAGTCCAACACTTGGCTCGACTCCGCTTCGCAAGCTTGCTCTTAAGCAAGCTAGGAGCAAGTCGCCATTCAGAATTACTCTCACAACCGTTGAAACAAACTCAAACAATGAGTTCGGAGTCCAACACTTGGCTCGACTCCGCTTCGCAAGCTCGCTCTTAAGCAAGCTAGGAGCAGGCCGCCGTTCAGAATTGCTCTGACGACCGTCGACGCACGCGAAATGCCCACAACTAGACCAGACAGGGGAGAAAAGTACTTAAAAGAGCTAACGTTTGGTTCTTATGAATCGTTTCGAATCGAACTACTATGCACGTCCAACACGCAAACATCAGAAAGAAAACGAGCTTTTATTTCATTAAAAAGTTCGACAAAGGAACCCAAATTACAAGACCGAGTTACTACTACGGGGCGCTACAAAAACTCAAAGAAGAATAATTACAACTTATTCAACGCTTCTTTGGAATGGGGATGTTTCGGTTCAAAGACACTCGGGAACGGCATCTTCTGACTTCAGAGCTCGTCTGTAGACCGACGGATCGAGATGCCTCTTTGGCACTCCCCCTAACCGTAGCACCAACCAAAGCGCCACTAGACGAGGCAGCCACCCCGCTTTGAGCATCGGCCGGGCTCCACCTAACGATGGGCGAACGAGTCGCGAGCTCGTAAAAAGAGATTCCCCTCTCACTCTCTTCGCGTGTACACGACGTGCTCCGAACGTTGATTCTTGCCGGCTGAGGCTTGAGTCGAGCGACTTCCTCCTCAAGCTCGACAATCAGATCCTTCAAAGAGTCTTCCTTCACAGATATCTTAACATGAGAAAGCCGAGCAGAGCCTTAGGCGCCAGAGCTATTGGCTATGATTCGATGAAGGTGGGTCACTTCGATACTTCTGTCGACCGTAACCCTACTCAACTCGTCGACCTTCGCCTTCAACTCGTCGTGCTCGGCCATCAACTTATTCATTGCCAAGGTTAACTCATCTTCCTCCGCCAAAAGTTCTTCCTCAGCTATCTTCAAATCTTGAACTTCCGCCACAAGGTCACCTTCCGCTCGAGTAACGTCGAACAGCGTCTTTCGGAGCAACTCCACCTTGCCTTCAAGACGATCTTCGCGAGATTGCTTCCGTAGTTGTTTTAGCTCGGAGAAATAGCCTCTCGCCATTGCTTTGACCTCCGATAGATCTAACATGATTTTGAAGAGGCACTCTCTGCTACTAGAAAGAGCCCGCTTCGCCGCTTTCAATTCAGTTGAAGGCAAGAAACCTCAGCCGCTGCACTCGACTCGACCTGAAAAGTAAAGGAATATCAAAAGAAGTTTTCAACACTTGAGGTCACAACACGAGCAAAAAGCGTTGAACACTTTGCGAAATCTCGAAACCTTCGGCCAAAATGTCAAAAGGGAAGTCGTTTCATTAAAAATCCAAAATTTACACAAAAGCTGTGGCCAGTCCGCAGTTAGGCGTTACAAAAAAAAGAAAAAAAAAAGAAAATGAGAAGAAAATGAGAAGAGGCGACTAAGTCAGGGGTCGACCTCATGATCTCGTTCCGAAGCATCATCGGTCGGCATGGGGACTATCATGCCCTAGGCGCCCCCTCGTCCTCGGCATCTTTGCCCTCCTGCCCGAGGGCGAGCTCGGCCAGAGACAGTTCTTCCTCACCCTCTACAGGGTCGTAGATGTAGTTGGAGGAGCCGTCGAACCTGGGGATGCGAGCGGCAACATGTTTCAGCGCTCGGGCGTACGCCTCCTCCATATTTGTCAACATGTGAGCCTCGGCCTCGTCCCGAACTGCCTACTCCGCGGCCGCCACCTTTAACGCGTGGCTGCTCAGAGCTTCCTCCGATGCCCTCAGTGCCTTGGACAGCTCCTCTTCAAGACGAGTCGTCTCCTTTTCCAAAGTCTCGACCTTGGAAGCCTCGGCGGCCGAGCGCTTCAGCGCCTCGGCAAGCTTCGCCTCAAGATCGGCAACTTCGGCTGCGCACGAAGCAGAAAGCACCTGCTCGGCCTCCAACAGTTTTACCACCTTAGCACGCTCCGACCGCTCCCGATCGTTCAGCACGATCATCTCCTTCTCCTTGCTCGCAAACTCCTCGAGCAAGTGGTTGAAGTGGCATAGGGTCTGCAAGCGGCACAACAAAAAACTATTAGGCCCGAGCAAAAAAACTTGGAATAATTGTTGAACAAACTTCTGACATTCACCGACATGGTGTTCCGAGCTATCTGCAAGGCATCATCGTGAAGCCAAGGCACTGAGGGGTCTTTGGGGGTCGGCAAGTGCTTCACCGCCTGCATACAAATGCCCCCATCACCAAGGAAGCCGTCCACCTTCATCACCCGCTAGTCGGGGATGAAAAGGCGCTTGTGCTCCTCAGTAAGTATCTTCTCGGCCTCGGCAGTAAGAGGGGGGACCTCAAGAGCTAAGGCCGCACCCATGTTGAACGCCCCGCTCGACGACCCGGGCGCTTCGACCTGAGCAACTTGGGCCGGTGCTTCCGAAGGAGCTGGGGCAGACGTCTCCAACTTGCCTTGGACGAATGCACCCGAAGGTGCCTCAACCACCGGCTGCACGATGGTCGGTGGTGCCGAGGGGGCCTTCGCAGATCGGCCACCCTGAGGCCCGGCCACAGTCCTCTTCCTCTTTTTCGACTCCTGCTCCTTCGCAGCACGAGACTTAGCCATCAGTCCTTTGTAATCCATACCAGGGGCCTCTGAAAAACCGAACAAAAGGAGTTAGAAAATTTTAACCAAAAGATAAAGCTGAAGCAAGAAAAGAAGAGAAAAGCGTACTAGGGTCGATCGGACTGAAACCCCCACGAAACAAGACCTCCTCGGTGATGTCCTTCCAACTAAGGGTCGGAAGACCGAGGAGCTTCTCCACCACCTCTTCCTCTTCTTTAGTGAGCACGGGCTCCTTCTTCGCCCACTTCGGAACATCGATCTTCCACTTCGTCGGAAAGACCCACGGCTCAGGAGCACGAATAAGGAAGTACTTCTCTTTCCAGTGCTTGATCAAGTCCGGGTTCTCGATCAGTTTCACGCCCTTCCTCGGCGACAGATAGTACCTCTCCTCCATCTTGCTCATCTGGCAGATGCGGTAGAGGCTCCAAAGTATGACCATCTCCGGTTGCACACCAATCTCTTGGCACTGAAGGACGAAGGCGATCACGTGTCGCCACATGTTCGGCATAAACTGAGCAGGACTCAGGCCGAACCACCGCAGCACCTCGTTTACAAAAGGGTGCAGTGGTAGCCGGAGTCCAGCGTTCGGTGCGTCATACGGGAAGACACAAGTATCGGCCGAAGTAGGTGTGCACGCTCGGACACTTGGGCCGGGGAGTAGAAGAACGTATTCTTTGGGGATCCGGAACCCACTCCTGATCCGATGCAGGTCCGCCTCGGTTAAGATTAAGGAGATATGATCCACCTCGGAAGGGTCCCTGGGATCATTCTCCTCGTATGACGAAGCCGTGCCCTGCGTCACCTTCTCCAAGAAGTCTTCAGGGTAACTCCGCACACCCCCGACCCAATTCTCCTGCCGTCTTCGGATGCTCGACTATCGTCGTCACCCCGATCGGCTCGGCAACCTCCTTCCCCTTGCTCGGCCTAATTGTTGTCACCTCGATCGGCTCAGCGATCTCCTTCCCCTTGTTGGACCTAACCATCACCGCTCGGCTGATGTCATGGTCCGAGGTGGGGGTCTCATCCTCAGAAGAAAACTTAACCATTTTCTAAGGATAAGGCAAGATACTAACCTCGAAGTGACGAGAGTGGCCGAAAAAGATCGCCGAAATCTGAGAACGCCTTGCCGCGACAGCTAGTAGCGCCACCCGAGAGCGAAAACTCCGCTAGTAGAAAGTAAAAGTGAAAGTAAAAAATGAAAAGTGAAGAATGAGGTAAAGTGTGAGGGGGGTGAAGACTTATAGTAAAAGAAACGACTCTTGGGCTTTGCAACGTAAAGACACGACTTTTGGGCCTCCCCTCAAGGCATTATAAAAGCCCAAACGACTAAGTGGCGAAGAGCGGCGACCGTTCACGAGGAGTAACGACGGTTCAGTATGAGCTGCTCCGCTCACCTGCACCTCAAGCCCCATGTCGCCGATGCACCCTACTCAGCAACCAAGAAGCAATCAGATCGGCCCACGATTCCTCGAAAACCGAGCAACTGCCAATCCGAGCTGCGAATTGGAGAAAAACGACTTTCTCACCAAAATTCGTGCAAGATCTCGAGCAGGCGGCTCAGATCGTGCCACCTCCACAAAACGAAAAGACAGTGTTTTTTCGAGAACTGAGCCTACCTCGAGATCCGCACCATAATCCGATGGATCAGATCGCTCCACGTCCCTCGGAACCAAAGCCCAAGCGACAAGCGATCCGAGTTGATCACACATAGAAGAGGCTCGGAAACCGAGCAACTGCCAATCCGAGCTGCAAATTGGAGAAAAATGACTTTCTCCCCAAAATTCGTGCAAGATCTCGATCAGACGGCTCAGATCGTGCCACCTCCACAAAACGACAAGATAGTGTTTTTTCGAGAACTGAGCCTATCTTGAGATTACGCCATAATCCGATGGTCCAGATCGCTCCACGTCCCTCGGAACCAAAGCCCGAGCGACGAGCGATCCGAGCTGAGAAAGTAACTCGGGATCCCAACCCGACCGACCAGGATTCCGAGTAACTCGCAATACAGGAGAGAACAGAGCTACATCGCTTGGAATCTGAGCAGATGGCAATCCGAGCTGCACATTTGAAGAAAAATGCAACCGAGCAACTCCAACCATCGGATCGTTGCGAAAATCGTGCCAAAAATGATGAACGGCTCAGATCGTGCCACGCCCACAAAATGACATGATAGTGTTTTCTCGAGAACCGCGCCCACCTCGAGATCCGCGCCATGATCCAACGGCTCAGATCACTCCACGTCGCTCGGAATCTGATCTCCGTGCAACTGGTGATCTGAGCCGCTCATACGGAGAAAAAGAGCATCGACCGACCACAGCCATCGGATCTCCTTAAAATGCGTACTCCAACCTGATGAACGGCTCAGATCACCCCACGCCACTCGAAATCAGCAATCCGAGCGACCACCGATCCGAGCTGCTCACACGGAGAAATGTCACCGAGCTACATCGCTCGGAATCCGAGCAACCAGCCATCCGAGCTGCTCACATGGAGAAAATGTTGCCGAGCGACTCCAGCCATCCGATCTCTCAGAAAATCATGCTTAACGCTGATAAAGGGACCAGATCGCGCCACGTCATAATTCGGTATTAAAAATTAATTTTTATTTATTAAAATCATTTTATTTATTTAAAAATTGCTAAAAAAATGATTAAAAATTCGGAAAAATTAATTAAAAATTCTAGAAAATAATTATAAATTCAGGAAATATTTTTGAACCCCTGAGTAAATAATTATGGCTTGGAGCGGTTGATTAAGTCCCCCGAACGACAGATCAACGCTTCGCAAAATTAAATAAATGGACCGAAAAATAGATAAGGGTTGAGAAAAATACCAGAAAACCAGAGGGGCTCAAGAACAACCCGAAGTACGCAACTAACATGGAAAATCACCATATTGCCTCACGAAAAGATTCGACACGTCCCATTTGGACTCCGATACAACCCCACAAGCCATTTAAACAGTAAAACTACTCCTCAAAGGCTGATCAAACTCAGTCTTCAGGAGTGGGGGGCTCGTGATATGGCTAAAAATAGGGTTAAATCAGAACCGTCCAAATAGGATGCGAATCTTAAAGCCCAGGGGTAACATGGTAATTTTACCTACAAAGGGGTCTGAAGCGGGTACTGGATCTTCTCTTGAGAAACCCAATAACCCGCGAATGAGTCCACCTCAACTGGGTGCGAGTTTCAGCCCGCAGCTAACCCGATTCAACAGGATAGAATTAGGGTTCCTGATTAATCCTAATCAACGGCCCAGATTCGTATCCATCCTCTCACTGGGAATTAAGGATTACATTCCTAATCTGTTCCTAGAGATTACATTCCTAATCTGATCCCAAAGGCGGCTATAAATACCCCCCATCCACCACCATTAACAGGTAATCAATCTTTTGCCAATTTACGCTCTCTCATAATCATTCCTGATTACTGACTTGAGCGTCGGAGGGTGCGTCGCCGGGATCAACCCCGGTGTCTCACACTTTTTGCAGGTGAATGGCGGGAGTCAATGGTCAAACTCCGGCGGAATAGGTTTCAGGTTTGCTACTCAAGTTTTCCAAGAATCCACAAATACTATCTGTTTGTCCCCACACTAGATTTAGCGGTAACACAAGTATTTCTCGGGATTCTTCTAAAATGAGGGTTTAAGGCTGTTTGATAAAAATTTTCTAAGTCTCTACTCTTGGGATAGGAAAATGGTAACTCTTCTTTTATTACTAATCGGGTCATTTCCCGACAAACAAGATTGGGATCATAAGGGTGGCTCAACTAGACCGGTCCTAAGGTGGATTTTTTGTTGACTGGGTAGGTCAACAAGAAGGTCTTTATGGTTATTTAGGATGTGTTGCTTAATTGTACCGGTGCCATCACCCCTCTTGAGTTTGTATTGCTTAGAATATGTTTTGCAAACTTTCAAACTTATACCCGGAGTTTCTTCGTCCGGGATAAAACTGTAAAATTTATGCCAATTACTACTTTTCCCTCTACTTTTCCTACCACTAGGGGCTTGTGTTGTTTCGGTTGGTTGTTGTTCTTCTTATTCTTCTAATTGTATGTCTATTATAGACTCATCGTGTGTACCCCATTATTGGGTAGGAAGATCATGGTACTCTTCGGCGGGCTCACTAAGTGGGACAATTGGTGGCCTACAGGAAGTGCCAGTGTAATCATGCCCACTTTAGCTACGACCGCTACCGCGTGATCTAAACATAATGTAGTAATGTATGTAAAAAAAATTACACAATGTAGGAGCGATGAGTTACAAAAAAAATCTAGAAAACAAGAGGGTTGAGAGAGAGAAGATAAAAAAAACCAACAAATGGTTAAGATACGAAAAATTATAACTACAACAAAAATAAAAGTAGAAGAAGAGAGGTATGAAATTTTGATACCGTTCACCGTGGATAGGCGTATATAAAAAAAAATCTGTGAAAATAAGAATAGAAGTAGAAGTAGAAATCCGGAATTGAAGTGTTGAGGAGAGCTTGGAGGAGAGTTGAAGACTTTATCACTTGGAGGAGAGTTGAAGAGTTGAAAACGTTGTTAAATTTTGATTTCGATACGATCAGAATTTGATCTTTTATATGCCTTGAAGACTTGTTTGTTCAATACTTCAATTGTTCACAAATTGCTTAGAATTGAGTAATAATAGTAGAGAGGGTAAGAGAGTAAGGTGTGAATTTTTTGATGGGATTTTGGGGGGTATTTATAGGGTAAAAATTAAAACAAAAAACAAAAAAAGAACCAAAAAATCCATTAAAACGGCTCTAAGAGCCGTTGCTGCTGCCGCTCTCTGTTGTACTGTGCCCAACGGCACGCTTGTGACCCGTTGGACCCGCTGGTCAACGGTCGACCCGGGGCGGGTCGAACGTTTGGCCCGTTCGGGTCAAACGGTTCGCAACCCGTGGGTCGACCCGCAGGTTGGAAGGCGGGTTGGGGTAGTTTTAGCGGGTTCGCGGACCGGATTCAGCAGGTTCGATTCAATATTTTCGTGACCTGGGTCGACCCGTTACTGTTCACGGGTTCGACCCGAACCCGAATCGCCGTTTTGCGGGCCGGATTATTCGAGCGGGTCGCAGGCGGGTCGCCGATTGACCCGACCCGATTGCCATCCCTAAGGTCGATGCTGGGCTTCAGGAGGACTTCGATCAGAACGGTGTGGTCGAGGCCCTCGAAGGATGAGGAGGCAAGTTTTGACAATGAATCAGCCTGGGCATTTTGCTTCCTGAGGATCTGTTCCATCGAGGAGAAATCAAAGGACGCCAAGAGCTGTTGGACTATCACCAAGTATCGGACCATCCGAGCGTCACGAGCCTCGGACTTCGATCAGAACGGTGTGGTCGAGGCCCTCGAAGGATGAGGAGACGAGTTTTGACAATGAATCAGCCTGGGCATTTTGCTCCCTGGGGATCTGTTCCACCGATGAGAAATCGAAGGACGCCAAGAGCTGTTGGACTATCACCAAGTATCGGACCATCCGAGCGTCACGAGCCTCGTACTCACCGGTGATCTGGTTGACCACGAGCTGGGAGTCGCTAAAGGCCCTGAGTTGTCTGGCCCCCGCCTTGTGCACTAGGGTGAGCCCTGCAATCATAGCCTCATATTCCGCCTCATTGTTAAAGTCTGGGAAGTTCACTCGAAGAGAATACTATAGGAGGAAGTTGTCGGGGCCTTTGAGGATGACGCCCGTGCCGCTTCCCACCTCGCAAGACGAGCCGTCGACATAAACTTCCCAGATTAGATCTACCTCTTGAATGTCGAATGGCTCGGAGATAGTGCACTCCGTAATGAATTCGGCGAGGGCCTGTCCCTTAATGGCGGTCCTAGGCTGGATACTGATGTCGTATTAGCTCAGTTCGATCGATCACTTGATTAAGCGGATGGAACTTTCGGGCTTGTGGAGGACGGCCTTGAGAGGCTGGTCCGTAAGAACCTGAATAGAGTGGGCCTGGAAGTAAGGACGAAGATTTCGCACGACCATTACCAGTGCATGTGCCACCTTTTCCATCTTTGCGTATCTGGTCTCAACCGAGAGCAAGACTTTGCTCACATAGTAGAGAGGCTTCTAAACACCATCTTCTTCTCGGACGAGCACGACACTGAGCTCATTTTCTAAGGCTGAGAGATATAGCAGGAGGGGTTCGCCTGGTTCGGGTTTGCTCGGAAGTGGGGGGTTGGTGAGGTAGGACTTCAACTGGTTGAAGGTCTGTTGCTGGGGGTCGCCCCATTCGAAGCCTTTCGATCCTCGCAGGACCTTGAAGAAGGGGAAGGACTTCTCTCCAGACTTGGAGAACAAGCGGCCGATGGCCGCCAGTCTTCCCGTGAGCCGCTGAACTTCCTTAATATTTCTAAGAGGGGCCATGTCAATTATTTTCTGGATCTTCTCAGGAATGGCCTCTATGCCGCGTTAGCTAACGACGAACCCAAGAAATTTTCCCGAGGAGACGCCAAAGGCACACTTGGTGGGATTGAGCCTCATGTTGTAGGATCGAAGGATGCCAAAAGCTTCCTCAAGGTCGGCGACATGATCCTGCCTCCGTCGGCTCTTGACGAGCATGTCGTCGACGTATACCTCCATGTTACGACCGATCTGATCTTTAAAAACTCGGTTGACAAGTCTTTGGTAGGTGGCCTCGGCGTTCTTGAGCCCGAAGGGCATGACTCGGTAACAGTAGAGACCCTGGTCGGTAACGAAGGACGTTTTGACGATGTCTGACGAGAATATCCGGATCTGATTATAGCTCGAAAAAGGTGCCCATGAAGGTCAGGAGCACGTGACCCAACGTTGTGTTGATCAGAGCATCGATGCTCGGCAGGGGGAAAGGATCTTTGGGGCACGCCCTGTTGAGGTCCGTGAAGTCTATGCAGATCCTTCAACTCCTGCTGGCCTTCTTCACCATTACGACGTTAGCTAGCCACTCGGGATAGCTAATCTCTTGAATGAACCGGGCAGACAACAGTTTGTCCACCTCCACTTTCACTGCTTGTTGCCTCTCCGGGGCGAACTTGCGGCATTTCTGTTGGAACGGCTTGGAGCTCGAGGCGATGCTCAGGCTGTGCATGATTAGATCTTCGAAAATCCCAGGCATGTCAGATGGCGTCCAAGCGAAGAGGTCAATATTATGGCAGACGCAATCAATTAGACCTGGCTTCAGGTCGGGGGAAAGGGTGCGACTCACATGGAACCACTTTGACTTGTCTTCTGCCTCGAATGAGACCTCCTCCAATTTGTCTGTAGGTTCCAAATAGGGCTGGCTTCTTTCAGGCGGAAGCTTGACTGCGTCGAGGGGGAACACCCTGCCTCTGACCGCGGTCATGTAGCACGAACGTGCAAACTCCTGATTTCCTCTAACAACGCCGACCCCGAGGTCAGTGGAGAATTTCAGCTTCAAGTGGTAGGCCGAGGGAACGGCCTGGAACGCAGAGGCCGGGTCGACCGAGGATGACGTTGTATGCTGCTTTGACGTTGACCACCATAAAGTCCATTGATCCAGTCCGTGTGATTGGGGTCGTGCTGGTTGTCACATCCAGCATCACGATCCCTTCAATTTGTACTGGGACACTCGTGAACTCATACAGGGTGTACCCGGCCGGCTTTAGCTTATCTCAAGGGAGCTTGAGGTTCTCAAATACTTCCAAGAAGAGGATGTTGACTGAGCTCTCGTTGTCCACGAGAATTCGACAAATTTTGAAATTTGCCGTGACGAGGCTGATGATGAGGGCGTCACAGTGTGGGAGACGGACTCCCTCTAGGTTTCTCTGGAAAAGGATACCGGTCATTGCTGAAACTAAGAGGAGGGATGGTCCCGAATGGAGTTAACCTCCCGGACGAAGGCCTTACGGGAGGTATTAGATTTCCCTCCCATGGGTTCACCATGGATGCAGTGTAATATGGCCTACCCTCCGGTCTCCTCGGGCCGTCAGTTGATTGTTCGAGGAGAGGGCGAAGGCCTCAGATTCCTCGGATCCCTCCAGTCTCTTGGATTATTCCGGGTGAACTCTCTCAAGTACCCTTACTGGATGAGAGCCTCGATCTCATCCTTAAGGGCCCGGCAGTTGTCCGTCTCGTGCCCATTGTCACGGTGGAAGCGGCAGTAGAATCTCTGGTCCCGCTTCTTGTTGTTGCTTGGTCGGGGAGGGAGTCGGATGAGCCCTTTATCCTCGATCTCCATCAGGATTGCCAAAACATTCTGGGTCAGCGGCGTATAGCTCTCAAATCGGTGGACCGGAGGAACTCTCTTGAGACTGGTTGTCTCTTTCGTGGTTTACTTGATGGGCTCGATGCCATCAGCCTTCTGCTTCCCCTTGGCAGTGGCTTCTTTGGTGCCCTCCGGATCTAGGGCCTTTTCCGCTCGAATGTACTTTTCAACCCTGTTGAGCAGGTCGAGGAAGTCGACGGGTGGTTTTTGGCCAAGGAAGCCTTAAACTGACTGTGTCGAACGTTGTGTCGGAAAGCTGTCGAAGTGACGCCCGCGTCAAGATAGAAGACAGACCTCGCCTCGGCGGTGAACCTCCGAACGAAATTGTAGAGTGACTCCCCGTCCTTCTATCTGAGGTCCAGAAGGGACGCGCTCGTCTTCTCGACCTTTCTGCTGGTCACGAAGTGGACTAGGAGTTTGCTTCCAACTGGTAGAACGAGAAGACTAAGCCAGGGGTGAGCTTTGAGAACCTTTCCCGAGCTGTACCGCGCAGGGTAGCAGGGAAGGCGCGGCATAGGATGCGATCCGCAGCACTGTGAATCATCATGAGGGTCTTAAACCCCTCCATGTGATCAGCGAGATCACCCTCGCCATTGTATGTCTCGAATTGGGGAAGCCTGAAATTCTGAGGGATCTCGGATTCCAAGATTTGGGGGAGAATGGGGGTCGGGTCGGCCGATGACCATGACCCGGCATTGGTCTGCCCTCGCCGAAATGGGCGAAGCGGTTCTCCATCTCTCGTAAGTGCCGGAGGACGGCGTCCTCTTGTTCCATGGGACAGGCCAATCCGTAGAACTCGCTACCCCTTGCTCCTGACCGAGGGTCGGAGTTGTTGCGGACCTCGGTTCCATGGCCGTCTCGGATTGCTTGGAGGACCTCGTTCTGAAAGTTTTGGAATTCGGCCCTCGTGACTGGGGCTTCCCCCACCGAGTCCTGCCAAGGCGGAGGTCCACAGGGTGAGTGGCTGTGTCCTGGATCACACTCTAGGGATGGTCGTTTGCAATGGTTCGAGACCGAGTTGGAAGCGGTCTCTCCCCTTATCTGACTGGCCAGCCGATTCAAGATGACTCGTCGCAAATTAGTCGCGTTCGAATGAGAAGCACCTGGCCCGTGTCCGGCCGTGCCGTTGACCCGTGGTTAGTTGGAACCCTGGGCATCCACGCGGCTGTGATGTGGAGGGTCCGAATGTCTTGCCGAGGTAATGCCCTTCTGGCTTTGGGAGCCATGAAAGAGCTCGGACTTGAGGTGGCATTCCTGGCTGGGCTCGGACTGGCGATAGTACCTGAGTTTCTCACAGACGGCGCCAACATGATGCTGGTTGTTTTTGGGGTATGGGGGCAGCAGGTGTGAGTTCTTGTAATTTGTGTAGCGGAAGATGTGGTACTGGCGTCAATCCGACCCTAAGCTATAGGACCGGCTCGGGAGTACTAGGTTGGAGGTAGAGGCCGGGTGTTTAGCTCGAACCCAGTAGCTCGGCTCGGATCTAGTAGCTCGACTCGGTCTCATGTACTTGCACACTGCCTAGAAACACCAGAAGAAGTTCCGACGACAGGCCCTTTGACGATCTAGTCAGTCACTGAGAAAGCAACAGTAGCTAGGGTTCGGGTGGGAAAAGTTTATTACCTTTGAAAGTGAGGAGGGGGTTGGTATTTATAGACAGGGGTAAACGGGTCTGAGATCCTAACGGCCGAGTTGGACCCGTTTACCCTTGGGCCTAAACTGGTTGAAGCCCAACCTGATGGTGGACCTAATGATCGTAGGAAAGCGGATTTTGAGGAGATCTGAGGGCCCTGATTGCGCCACTCTCTCTGTTCCATATCACTTCCTTAAAAGTCAAAACTAGAAAATGTTGATCCAATTTTAGACAATTTATTTTGTTTTTAATGTTCTGGTTTTTTATTTTAGTAAAAATTATATATCATTTTAATCTACTATGTATTGCTCATCAGGTATGATAAAATAGATGCTTTCCTAGATATTTTTTTCCATTTTTTTTGGATGAAGTCTTGTGCTCTATAGCTAGCCTCGGGCCTGGGGTAAGCCTAACAAGCCCATTGGCTTGGGCAACCCCCTTTAATGGGGGCAACAAAATTTTTTAAAAAAGAAATCAATATAAATATTTATGTAGTAAAATAAATTTTATTAGGGACCTATATGTAAAATATAAATTTTTTTTTAAACTCTCGTCTCTCTCTTTCTCTTCCTCTTCTAGTATTGATCCCCATCCCCTCTTTCTCTTTCCTTTCTCTTTTTCCCTCCCCGGTCCGATTTCGAAACCCTAATCTCAGGTAAGCTTAACTCTTCATACAAAAAATCGAATTTTCTAATTCCGTTGATTTATAGGGTTTCTATTTATTTAGATGTCGTGAATTAGAAATTTTTTATTATTTTTCATTATGCTAGTTTCTTTATGTTTGTAAATTTATCTGGTGCTTAGAAATTGATTCACCAAATTTGATATCGCTCCACTTATAAATTAGTTTATGGGTCAAAACAACATCTTTTATAGCAAAAACAAAAAAATTGTGATTCATCTTCAATCTTTCCCCATTGTTGCTTTACTATATACATCAAAATCAATTTTTTATTCTGACGAATCTAGTTGTTATAGTGAATGCACGGTACCATCTAGTTCTCAGATAGATGAATACAAGTTTAAAGAAAACCTTATACTATAAGCAATTATTGGTTTTTTTGTATTTTTCCTGTACCATCTGCATATCCTTCCTGTATATAGCAATTCTAATCATAGTTATGAATAATATATATTTTTCTTTGATGTGTACGAGCCATTATATTCATTTGAACACTTTTTTTGGGCGTGAATTGGTTTTTTTTAGTTATAATATCATGATTCTTAGTTATAAATGTTGTTCCCTGCTTTCATGTTGATTTCCTTAATATGCATTCATCTGTTCTATGTAGTTGCAATTTATTGAGCATGTATTCTCTGAGAGGATTAACAGTTGGGAGTTTGGTAATTGAACATGATGTTTATTCCCATGATGTTTATTCCCATGTGGTTAAATGGTTAAATGAATTTAATGGTGGGAATAAACATGATGTTTATTCCCATGTGGGACGATGATGTTTCGTCCCAATCCATTTTTTATAAAAAAAAATAATTTTTAAAATTAATTTTGTAAAGTTTTAAATTGTTTTTGCAATTGTTAAACCGTTTTTGCAAATTTTTAAATTGTTTTTGCAAATATTTTTTACAAACTACTTTTTAAAATTGTTTTTGCAATTTTTTTTGCAAAAAAAACTTCCTTAGATCCCGGACGAAACATCATGTTTCGTCCGGTTATTTTGAATTTTTTTTCTTCTTTGCATGTTTCGTCCCGTATTTTTTATTATTAATTTCTAAGTATAAATTATTTTTTATTAACAGATGAAACATCATTTTTTAACGAATTTATGTATTTTTTACCATTCAACGACTGCAGCATTTCTTCGAAATGCAATGCTAAAATATGCATTTTGCCATTTTTCCCATTGAACGACTGTGGATGCTCTTAGTACTTAAAACTGACAAATTAAAACTAGCTAGTGTTAACAAGAATGTTGCAATGCTAAAAGTCTAAACTGAAATTTGCTAAACAATCAAGGAGCGGAAGAAAGTTGACAAATAGTGTAATTATTTTGAATAATGGGATGGAAGGAATTGTCCCTTCATCTTCAATTCAAGATAAAGGATACACATTAAGGTTGAGATCTTCACATCAATATGGTTAAGTTTAAACTAGCTTTGCTTTCAAGTATTAAAATATTTTTAGATTAGATGAAATGTTTGATATTAATATGATCTTTGCAAATAGGCACCTATATGTGTGAGTAGGTACAAGTGCTAGGTCTAAAGAAACTAAGCCCCTTATTACAGATATCAGAGTTGCCGTCATTGATATAAATAAAGAATTCAAGGGCAAGGAAAAGAGTTCTGGGATTTTTATCGAGTTTTCTCTGGTTAGCTGTAGTTAGAGCTGCATTGTATTTAGAAATATATGCATCTCAAACTACGGTAGCTATCAGATTTGTGCCTACATGCGACTATGTATAATGGAGCTGCTTATGACTCCAATATAAGATGTTGAAAAATAGTGTTTATATGTTTGAAGATTACAGTCGAATTGACTGCAGCACCAAACTCCAGGTGCTTGGCACTACATTATAGTCTGACCCAATTCTCATTTCCATAAAATTAACTATCTCATCTATGAATTGAAATAATACAGCAGATCAAAACAAAAGGACCTTTCACTCATTTTCCTTCCTTTTTCTTTTTCTCACATACTTTATCCACATCATAGATCAAGTTCTTACATCATTAAATGACCAGTTTAAACAATTTGAGCTCTATGAAGAAATCTTTGGATTTTTATTTAATGCAAAATTCGTAAGTGTTAGTGCAGAGAAATTGAGGAAGCATTGCACTAAACAACAAAGCTTCTTGGAACATGACCAAAAATGTGATATTTATAGGAAAGAGTTATTTCAAGATCTTAGATATTTTTAAAAAAAATATTACCAAAGGAGATAATCAAATCAATTGATATTCTTAACTTTATAAGATCTTATTGGGATGAAGGTGCTTTCCAAAGTGCATGGTTTGCTTATCGAATTTTGTTGACTATACCGGTTACAGTTGCCTCGGCGGAGAGGAATTTTTCTAAGTTAAAGTTGATAAGAACTTACCTTCGGATTACCATGTCACAAGAAAGATTGAGTGGATTGGCTATGATCTCAATCGAGAATGAATTTTTGGAGAAGCTTAGGTATGATGACTTAATTGAAAATTTTGCTTCAAGAAATGCAAGGAGAAGTATATTTCTTTGAACCAAATTGTAATCCGATTGTAATTTTGATTTTGCAAATGTAATCATATTTTGTTTCACTTTATGATGTTGTTCAAGATTAAAAAAACAATGTAATCATGCTTTTATCAAAGATAGATCCTTGAAGTATAAAGATAAGTCCTTACAACATATCTACATATTTTAGAATGATTTGTCGGTATACTTGTGCTGGCCTACATAGGAGGACATCTTCATAGAAAAAATGGGTATCTTTAATTAATATGCATTGATTTCCACAAATCTTGTGCTTCAACTTAAACTTAATTCTCTGAATTGTCATTTGTGAAGGGATCTGGGGCTCCACAAGTTGGTGTGCATGAGGGAACCAAAGTAGGTATTATGTTCCAGGCCAAGTATTTATTAATCAATTACTGTTTTTATTGCTTAAGTTTACCATTATATGCTTCTTCTTTTTCACTAACAAGTTTCTTTTATTGACAGAAACTACGTGATGGGTATTTAAAAGATTCTAGAATATACTGTCATTGCTGCAACAGTATGGTAAGTAGATTTAGTTTTAGGGTTCTATGATTGCTTCAAATTACGCTTTTAGATTTAGTTTTTGGGTTCTATAACTTTGTTGAAGGTTACAAAATTTTCTGTTCCTAGATAGATTTTTATTTTAAATCAGAAAATATTTTTGCATAAATTGTTTTTCATGGCTTAGTGTACATTTGGTGTTTTCCATGACTTTGCGTAAATTTATTTTATTTGTTTTTACTTTTACTTTCTGTTGTTAGTATTAAATTTTTTTATACTAAAGGATAACAAAACGTGAGTTCGGCTAGGGCAACCCGGATCTCTGGGCCGGCCCTGTCTATAGCTAGCTCATACAGCACAGTAGAACTTTTTACTGGCGAGGAAGATAACGATGATAGTGAAACGTGATGATGAAATTAATACGATGATAAAATTTATCAGGAACCAGAGCGTACTGAATCCGAATTCGCACAAATTGGTTCTTTTGCTGTGATGAAGAAATGTTTGACATATCATGATCCAGCCCCACCTATGTATGGTTCAAAAAGAGCAAGGTTTTGGTGATGACTCAAATAAGGAATTAAACCTGCCTCATTGGCTAACTGATGAAGACATCAATTTTGCTTCCAAATTCCACGAGTCTGGATTCACGGGAGGCATCAACTACTACATAGCTTTGGACTTGTAAGCCTCAGCCACTCTTCTCCAAAAATTTTAATTTATTAGATTTAGATGCGATTTCTTAAAGTTAGCCGCGTTAGCCTAAGCGGAATTATTAGCTTTTGCAATTTGCCTAATCAGTTGAGATCAGCTCGATTTAATTTATGCAGGAACTGGGAGCTGTACTAATCAGATGAGGACAACTTGATTTATTCTATGGAGGAACTGGGAGCTAAGAGCATCTTTATTCGTCATGAGCCAAATTCTGGATATTTGGATAATGAAAATAGAAAAAATGAGTTGGCGCTACAATCGTCAAAAGCTAAAACTAAAATTTGGGTCATGCGCAAAATTATCTATCGTCCAAGTGCTTTGTACAGATAAATTAGAACGGCGGAGGATTATATGTCGTTCGACAAATTTTTTTTGTTTAAAAAAAATTTCTGACTCATTTGAGACCAACATATTTATTTGTTAAGCAACATATTCATTTGAGACCAACATATGCTCTGACATATTCATTTGCTGACATATTCATTTGAGACCAACAATTGAGACCAAAATATTCATTTGAGCCAATATAATTTAAGCAAAAAAAAAGGACGGGGAAGGAGTTCCAACATATATATATCTATATAATAAATTACAAAGAAAGCTATCAAGTGGCTCACAATCGATTCCCCCCAAAATCAAAGGCTCATATCAAACCTTACAAAATACATTTTTCCTCCAAAATTTCAAATCCCGAAACCAAATTTTTTCCCCTAAAAAACTCATTACTTTATTACTATCTTTCTCTTCTCTCTTTACTTTTTCATATTTCTCTCTTTCTCTTTCTCTATCCCTCTCCCAATCTTTCTTTATTTACTTAGAAATTTTGATTTTAAGATTTCGGTTTTGTAAAATTTCAAAATTTTTAATAGCAAATATCTCTTCAACAATTAAATTTTATTATTTTCCACACTTAAAGTTCTAATAAGTTAGATTTTATATCCCCATTTATAATTATTTTTCAACATACACTAATGGAAACATTGACTTTTATTTCTAACTAATTATTGTCATACTATTCAAACTTGAACTACATAATTATTGTTTTACTGTTTACATGGGTTTTCGTGTTTTGTATCGTTCCGAAGACGTGCCGTAGGCACGTGCCCACGGACAAATCTAGTATATATATATATATAAAAGGACGGTACATTGTTTAAGGCCCCTTACCTTTTTTTAAATTAATTGGGCCGTCGATGGGAAGGACGGTACATTGTTTAAGGCCCCTTACCTTTTTTTAAATTAATTGGGCCGTCGATGAGAAGGATGGTGCATTGTTTAAGGCCCCTTACCTTTTTTTAAATTAATTGGGCCGTCGATGGGTCAGTCAAAAAATTGTAGGAACGATGTTTTATTTTCCGTCTGACCTCTCCGAGAAAAGATAATTTATCGTCCGATCAATCAGACGATAAATCATCTATTGTCAGCTATATATCATCTATTGTCAGCAATATTTTGGCCAATACCATTTCGTCACCCAAACATAGAAAACAATTGTTTATTCGAAACCTAAATTTTGGATAAAAATCGTTTTTTCGAAACCTAAATTTTGAATAAATGACCAACGACGGCACTATTTTTTCCAAATTTTGAAAAATTTGGGTAAATGGCCAACGACTACAGATGCTCTAACAGCTCCATGGACAGGCACGCAGATTAAAGTGATCTGTAGTTGGTGATCTGGACTTCACTTATCATGTGCCTGGAGTACAAGACTGCATACACAAAGGAGGGGATGCGCCATTCATGCAAGATGTGGTCGTCATTCCAGGAGTTGGTCATTTCATCAAACAAGAACAAGGGAAGCCCGATGGGATTACCAAGCATTTACGACGATATTAGCTATATTATGGTTGTGATTATGAGTTACATGCATGAAGTTCGAAGTCTGAAATACTGAAGCATGTTATGCGGCTACAAGAACTGTGCTTGTTGGGATAATGCTTGAAAAGTTTCATCAGTAAACAAATTCAAATTATTGAGACTAGGTAGAGTAATACATTGCACATTTTCATTTGTCCTGACAGACAGACTTGGCGTTTCATCTGTATTGACAAACGCATCTTAAAACTATATGATGTGGGAAACTTTGGACAAAAATAGGTGTCGAAACAGGAGAATGATACTACACCTTGGGGCTAAATATGCAGAGAAACCAAACATGACGGTGAATAAAAATCAATAGTTCTGATGACAATTGTCACACAAAAAAACAGAGACAAAATATAACATCACTTCAAAACATATAAATTTGAGTTGTTTAGCTCTAGAACATATGTTGTAGAACAAGTTTGATTCATACTCCTGCAAAACAAAACTATTAACCTTGAGATGAATTACTGGGCCAGATATTGTTCCATCATTCATCTAGCCTTTCCAAACTCCCTAGCTTAGTTTCTGAATCCCCTGCTATTCCTTCTTCCTCTAGCCTTCTCAAACTTCCTTCCCTTGGCTCGGACATATGGCTTGGTGTGGCTGTGAGGGACACCAGGGGCAGGGCCAAAGTGCTTAACTGCCTCCCTAGAGTTCTTTGGGCCTCTAAGCAGAACCTGGGGAAAATACAAGTTCATGAGAAAGTGAGAAAAAAATGCATGACATACAAAATTTTGCTCAAGAGGTATATCATTTACAACTTTTTTGAAGAATGGCCAGCCATCATGGAACAAAAACAATCACTATAACAAAAATATGTTTGGTTACAAAAAAACCCATAACTTGATTTCATAAAATAGATGACAATTTAACAAGCACATGACAGGTTAGCAACCTCTCTAAGCAGAGTAGCTTGCCCTTGACATAATTATAAATATCCAATCACATCTTCAAATAAGAGTATAAAATGTGATAAATTTGCAGATCAGTCAAACGTAAACAAAAAGGCTAAGAATAACAATAGTTTGCACTCACAAAGGATCAAGTTATTGTATAAACAATGAGTGCCTCTACTATACGAAAAGTACTAAACTAGAAATAACAATAACCTTAAAATTTTGAAATAAAGCACAAACGAGAAAATCTTAAAACAATTTACACAAAATGTGATAAATTTGCAGATCAGTCAAACGTAAACAAAAAGGCTAAGAATAACAATAGTTTGCACTCACAAAGGATCAAGTTATTGTATAAACAATGAGTGCCTCTACTATACGAAAAGTACTAAACTAGAAATAACAATAACCTTAAAATTTTGAAATAAAGCACAAACGAGAAAATCTTAAAACAATTTACACAAAAAAAGAAAAATATATCCATAAGATAGAAATGGAAATTGGACGACAAACAATGGAATAAGACAAGGAAAACGGAATAATGAAGAAAAAAACATTTAGCTCAGATAATTGTTCATAACTTTTTCTCCCTGACCTTCCTAATTTTAAGGGACTCAAAAGAGCTGGGATTATAAATTATCATCAATGAAACCAAATTCCACAAGAAAAAGGTAAAAACATAAGATGCAAACTAAAAACAAAATGCAGACCACCAAGTCTAAGGCTATATCAGATATAGTTTGCAGCATCTCTGGTTCATGTTATAACTAGACTCAGAGCTGAAGTTATGAAATATTATCACTGTAACCGACAAACTTGACTAGAAATACAAATTGTTTCGAAACTAGTCTCAGATGGCTCAGATAAAAGAACATATTCTTCTCCTTGTCCTTTCCATTTTGGTCTAGACTCAAAGAGCTGGGATTATGTATTATCATCATTGTTAAAGACAAACTTGAAATGACATGCAAATTAAATAAAAAAACTCAAAAGAATTAGCTCAGATAAACAACATAATCTTCTCCTTGTCCTTCCAATTATGAAGGACTCAAAGAGCTGGGATTATAATTTATCATCATTGTAAACAAAAACTATAGACGAATAAATAAATGCAAGACACTCGTATCAGTTACAGGATTCAAAAAGTTGGGATTATAAAGTCCTGTTACATACAGAATTGCTGTGAAATTAAATTAAACTAGTAATCTACATGTGCAATGCACGTCTTATTAAATATATATCTACATGTGCAATGCACGTCTTAATAAATATATATTTTTTGAAGTAAAAATTTTGACATATTGGTTTCGAACCTTGGTTTCGAACCTGAGACCTCTTTTATATTAGTTATGCAAGGCCAATGCACATCTTAATATAAAAAAAAAAAATAAGGCGCGTGACATTTACGCGCATGACATGCATTATGACTCGAACCTGAAACCTCCCTCATATTAGTTATGTACGTGCGTAACATGCATTGATAGATTGACAAATGACACTAAGACCTTCTCCCATTATAATATTAGAGATTAGATGCAACAACAAAAAATTAGGTCAAATGCTTCACAATTTCTTCTCATTGTCCTATAATGGAAGGGGACTTGGAGAGCTGGAATTATATATTATTCTTTGTTCCAAACAGTTAATAAAACTAGAAATATGATGAAAGTTGTTTTTGAAGGAAAGAAAAATGGGAGGCACGTTTAGGACAAAAGCCAAACAGGGGATGCAGCTCAGACATAGTTGTTCAACATATCTATTCCTTGGCCTTCCATTAAGGAAGAACCTCATAGTGAGCTGGGAATGAACAATATTCATCATCGTTTTGCACAAACTTGAAAAACTAATAAAATGTCAGTAATTTACGGGGATAAATGAAAAGTGAAGTAAACAGCACCAAGGATAATAAATAAACATCATATAAGAGCTCAGACATAGTTGTTCATCATAACCATTCCTTGGCCTTCCATTAACGAAGAACCTCATAGTGAGCTGGGAATGAACAATATCATCATTGTTTTGCACAAACTTGAAAAACTAATAAAATGGAAGTAATTTACGGGGATAAATGAAAAGTGAAGTGCACAGCACCAAGGAAAATAAAGAAACATAAAAAGGCTTGGAAATTTTCATATTTCCTTTGCCTTTCATCATGGAAGAAATCATGACAAGTTCCAATTAAAAATTGCATCAAAACTCAACAAAAATTTGTCAATTGATACAAAAATTCATGCAAGGAAGATCACTCAGATAAAAGTTGTTCAATATATCTATACCTTGGCCTTCCATTAAGGAAGAACCTCATAGTGAGCTGGGAATGAACAATATCATCATCGTTTTGCACAAACTTGAAAAACTAAGAAACTGTAAGTAATTTAAGGGGATAAATGAACAGTGAAGTGCACAGCAACAATGATAATAAAGAAACATCAAATAAGCTCGGAAATTTCATATTCTCCCTTGCCTTCCATCGTGGAAGAAATCATGACAAGTTCCAATTAAAAATATCATTAAAACTAAACAAAAAAATTGTCAATCGATACCAAAATTCGTGTGAGGAAGATAACTCAGATAAATTTGTTCATTATATCTATTCCTCGGCATTCCAGTATGGAAGAACCTCATAGTGAGCTGGGAATGAACAATATCATCATTGTTTTGCACAAATTTGAAAAAAACTAATAAACTAAATGCAATTTAAGGAGTGTAGGATTAAGGAAAATGAAGTGCACAGCACCAAGGGAAAGAAACATACATCAAATAAAGCTCAGAAATTTATATTCACCACAGCCTTCCATCATGGAAGAAATCATGGCAAGCTGGTTTTAAAAAATATTATCAATACTCGACAAACAATTGTCAATGTATACAAAATATAATGGGAGGTCTGATAACCTGGATTACATAATTCGAATTAAATTATAAATAAAAGGTTAAAGAATTTTAAATCAATTGGATATTGTTTACAGCTATAGAAGACTAAATCAAAGCATTTGTTTTAGGTTTATATTTCATAAACATGAATTCTAGCTTTCCTCGAATCAGTTTTAATTAGGATCATTTAGATGAATACAAATGCTTGCAAGCTCATAAATTAATATAAGTAGATGAAAAATTAAAACCTATGTTCCCTCAGAAGAATACATAATGAATCGTCAAGAGATTTCAGCATTAGCATGGTATAATCAAGCATCATAGAGAACTAAATCTACAGAAACATCAAACAAAAGAGAAAATAAATATTACATTTCAAATTTTACAAAAGCATTTTTAAGGGTTTTTCTCACATGGGTCACTAAACAAATATATCAATTTCATGTACCTAAGTTCCCTCAGAAGAATACATAATGAATCGTCAAGAGATTTCAGTATTAGCATGGTATAATCAAGCATCATAGGGAACTGAATCTACAGAAACATCAAACGAAAGAGAAAATAAATATAACATACATTTTAAATTTTATACAAAAGCATTTTTTAAGGGTTTTTCTCATGGGTCACAAACAAATATTTCAATTACATGTGCCTCACTCACAAATACCATATGAAATTCATTCCAAATAGCAACTTTTGTTACCAAAATTTAATTCCATATAACTCACCCAAAAGTACCTTATATGGAATTAAATATTTGTGAGTGAGGTATATGGAATTAAAATATTTGTTAGTGACCCATTCGGGGAAAACCCTTTTCTAAGTGCAACAAAGGCATCTGCTTTTATAAAGGAATCAACATGTTCATTCAATTCATCAATATTTGACCTTGACTACCGCAATAGACTAATACCACCCAGCCTCCGAACATTGTCATTCACATTCTTGGAAAATAGTTCCAACCAAATTAACGGTTTCAGATCAAGCTAAAATTAACGGTTTTGCACAAAACAGATCTAGCAATCACCATTATTACATCCATATCTTATAAGCAATTATAAATGCAAACCAACGCATATAAAAGCTACTTCAAATGTATCGCAAAAAAGTCGCACAAAAATTGAACATTTACCGTGTTCTGCCCAAGAGGAGCTCGGAGAGCAAGCTGATCAAAAGTAAGGCACTCTCCACCTGCCTTCACAATCCTTGCACGTACAGTCTCCGTAAACCTAAGAGCAGCCACCTTCATTGCAGGCACCTCGTAAACCCTGTTGTCATCGGTCACCGTTCCCACAATCACCGCAATACTGTTCTCCTACACTCGCCGAAACAAGAAAATTTCCACCAAAATTACAGAAAAAATTCAAAATCAAACTAAAAAGGAATGAACAATTGATGAGATTATACCTTTCCCTTCATGAAGGTGATGAGCCTCTTCAGCGAGATCGGGGGCTTGTTGGTCCTGCTCATGAAAAGCCTCTTCAGAATCACCGCGTTGAACTTGCTCCCTGTTCTTCGCACCAAAAACTTGTATAGCTGTTCAAATCAAGAAACAATATTTTTTCTTTAAAAAATGAGATTGGATTCGATCGAGAAGTGGAAGGAATGAATTGAGATCAGATGGGATCTGACCTTGACGAGAAGTTTGAGGTAGACATCGTCGGACCTGGGCGCAGTGCGCTTGGTCTTCTTGCTCCGACCACCGGCGATGAGATCGATACCCTGTGTAAAAGAGAGAGAATGAGATTGAGTGAGAATAGGGCTTGGTTGTAAAAAAGAGAGGACGAGGGATTAGGGTTTTGGAGTATGAAGAAGTTTACCATGAGTGTTGGCGGCTAGGGTTTGGGAGCTACAGGTTGTGAGTGAGGGACGGTAGGTATTTATATAAGTTGGGGGAGTTAGGTTGGCTGATTTTGTGGGTTGGGCCTTATGGGCTGGTTTGGTTAACCTAGGCCCATAATAATCTAAGTTGCGTTTGTTTTGTTATTTTGAAAAGAGTTTTCTGAATAGAGTTTTCTGAAAATGAGTTTAAAAGCTGTTTGGTTATATTTATTTCTGAAAACTGTATTCTGAAAGCTGTTTTTCTGAAAAAGAGAGTTGAAAAGCTGTTCTGTTATATTTCTAGCTGAAAACTGTTATCTGAAAGCTGTTTTTCTAAAAAAAATAGTTCAAAAGCTGTTCAGTTATATTTCTAGCTGAAAACTGTTATCTGAAAGCTGTTTTCCTGAAAAAGAGAGTTCGAAAGCTGTTCGGTTATATTTCTAGCTGAAAACTGTTATCTGAAAGCTGTTTTTCTGAAAAAAAGAGTTCGAAAGCTGTTCGGTTATATTTCTAGCTGAAAACTGTATTCTGAAAGCTGTTTTTTTCTGAAAAAGAGAGTTCAAAAGCTGTTCAGATATATTTCTAGCTGAAAACTGTTATCTGAAAGCTGTTTTTTCTGAAAAAGAGAGTTTAAAAGCTGTTCGGATATATTTCTAGCTGAAAACTGTTATCTGAAAGCTGTTTTTCTAAAAAAGAGAGTTTAAAAGCTGTTCGGTTATATTTCTAGCTGAAAACTGTTATCTGAAAGCTGTTTTTGTGAAAAAGAGAGTTCAAAAGCTGTTCGGTTATATTTCTAGCTGAAAACTGTTATCTGAAAGCTGTTTTTCTGAAAAAGAGAGTTGAAAAGCTGTTCGGTTATATTTCTAGCTGAAAACTGTTATCTGAAAGCTGTTTTTCTGAAAAAGAGAGTTGAAAAGTTGTTCTGTTATATTTCTAGCTGAAAACTATTATCTGAAAGCTGTTTTTTCTGAAAAAGAGAGTTTAAAAGCTGTTCTGTTATATTTCTAGCTGAAAACTGTTTTCTGAAAGCTGTTTTTCTGAAAAAGATAGTTTAAAAGCTGTTCTGTTATATTTATGACAATTTTGAATATCAATTTGCATTCATCATTTGCTGACCTTTTTTTAATTATTGCAGTTAGATTGCAATGTTGTACAAGTATGAGAACAAGAAACCTGAGCAGCATGTGAATCGAGCAAAAATCAGACGCCATCATCTCCACGGTTGATTCTTCACGTTAGAGTACAAAATTTATTTCGAAATCTTGTATGCACATAATATAGATTCAGTGAGGTTTTGTGAAGCAACAAATCTCAGTTCATGTATCAGTTATTCTATTTTAAGTAATCATCAATTCCAACTAATTAACTAGAATGTATTCCAGCTAACTAGATTTCAGCTTTTTTCTTCTTTTCCTAAGATCTCTAGCCCTCGAACTCGAACTAAAACTGAAACTCAGGTCTCAACCTAGATATAATTTTGTCCTCCATTCTATTATCATTCAATCCAAGAAATTGATCGGTGGTTAATTAAAGTAAATAGTACCTGAAAAACTCCTATATACCGATTGTACCCCGAGTCGGGCATCAGCAGCTCAAGATAGACGCTCACAGTATGCCCACCAGGAACCACCCTCCCTTTCGCCCCACCAAACTCAACGACCGCACTCGGGTGCTCATTCGTGTAGTCGAAATGCAGCGGGTGCCGAAACACCACGGGATTCTCCACCAACAACCCGACCAGCGCAACCCCGATGAGAACAGCCACCGCCAGCCCCGCGACGAGGAGGGAGACGGCATGGATGGCGGCGAAGAGGCCGAA
The DNA here is from genome assembly GCA_017893485.1 of Hemerocallis citrina. Classification (NCBI taxonomy): domain Eukaryota; kingdom Viridiplantae; phylum Streptophyta; class Magnoliopsida; order Asparagales; family Asphodelaceae; genus Hemerocallis; species Hemerocallis citrina. The sequence goes on from CM030367.1 coordinate 146,574,398, forward strand.
GGAGAGGCGGCGGAGGAGGGCGGAGGCGGCGTGGGCGAGGTGGGAGGGGAGGGTTTGGGAGTCGGGGAAGAAGAAGAGGAGGGTGGTGGAGAGAAGCTGGATGAGGAGGGGGTCGCTGTTGGGCGGCTGCTTTTGTGAGGGTGGTGGGGAGAGGAGGGTGTTGGTGGTGCGTCGGCGGTGGTGGTGGTCGTGGTGGTGGGTTTGTATTCGTTGATCCATTTTGGGGAGTGTAGTACAGACAAAGACAGGTTGGAGGTATTTTATGCAGTGAAGGGTGCGGACAGGTGGCAGGGCGTGAAGCACGTGTCGATGAACAAGAAAAGGTGAGGGGTTGTTTTCGGAAAAGAGGGGGTATCAGTATTCTGAATAGTGTTTGGAAAAAACACTTAAAACAAACGCCAACTCAGGATATTATTTCAGGAAAAAAAAAAAAACTGAAACAAACACACCCCTAGTTACACTATGTGGGAAATTATAAAATTAAGAGGAAACACTTTCTTCTATACAATATATTTTTTAGTGCGGATCCGGATCCGGGTCCATTTTGAGAGGGCCCAGATCCGACCCAAAAATTCAACATTGTTATTTTCGGATCCGGATCCGACCCACGTCAGAGCTGGGCATTTCTAGTTCAACGTTGGGTCCACGTCGGGTCCAGATTTCGATTGGGACCACGTCGGGTCCAGATTTCGAGTGTTTTGTGTTTGTGTGAATTAGCTTGGAATATTGAAAGATGACTTGTCATTAATCAAAACATAATGAGTTGGCTTGTATAGCCTTTACAAAGCAACATAAAAATGAGAAAGCAACCCACGTCTAACAGACTCTAAAGATGTGGTACAGGCTAGAGAATAGATCAAAGCTAACAGCACTCCCTAAACAATAGGGATTATTTGACTTTGCAGTAATAAACTACCTTGTCCTAGTTGACTAATTCAAATCTAATTGAACCAAATCCTAATTACTTCAACATCCTCTCTTAAATTGAGTGTTGATAGCAATCAGTTTATATATGGTTATGGACAAACACCCAACAAACTTCGAAGCTTCAAGAATGCATTGAGATTTAATAGCTTTGTCATCACATTTGAAATTTGTTCTAGTGCTTCATCTTCACAGTTCCATCCTTAGTGAGGTCACGAAGAAAGTGAAAACGAACATCAGTGTGTTTGCTGCGTCCATGTAGTACTGGATTCAAAGAGAGCTTGATTGCTGAACTGTTGTCACAGAGAATTGTTGTGGATTCATTTTGAGTGTGGCCAAGGCTCTCCAGAATTCTCCTTAACCATACTGCTTGACATGAACACGAAGCTGCAGCAATGAACTCGACCTAGGTGGTGGATAATGTGACTACTGGCTGTTTCCTTAAGGACCAAGACATTGTTGTTGGACTCAATAGAAACACATATCCTGAAGTACCTTTTATGTCCTCTGGATCCCCAACATAGTCACTATCAGTGTATGCAATTAACTCCTCATTTCCTCCCTTCTTGTAGAACATCCCAATCTTAGTTGTGCCTTACAGGTACCTTAAAATCCTTTTTGCCGCCGCCAAGTGAAATTTAGTAGGTCTTCCATGTACCTACTAATGAGACTTACTGCAAACATTAAATCCGCTCGAGCAGCTATTAAATACATAAGACTTCCCACAATCTACTTATAGTAAATGGCATCTACTCTGGCTCCACCTTCATCCTTCACAAGCTTAAATACGGGAACAATTGGGTTTTGGACTGGATTGGAGTTAATCCTACAAAACCTTTCCAATACTTCCAGTGCATACTTTCTTTAACTGATGAAGATTCCATCGGGTCTTTGTGTTACCTCGATGCCAAGAAAGTATCTCATCTTTTCAAGATCAGTCATATCAAATTCTATCATCATAGATCTTTTGAACTCATCAAACAAGGACTCATCATTTCCAGTAAATATGAGATCATCAACATAAAGACACACAATTCGAATCTTAGCTTCTTCTTTAGTCTTGATGAACAAGGCGTGTTCATAATGACACCTCTCGAATCCTTCTTTCACGAAATAAGACTCTGTACAACTATACCAAGCTCGTGGAGCTTTTTTAAGTCCATATAAAGCCTTTCTAAGCCTGTACACCTTCTGTTCAACACATTTTTGTTCATAACCACAAGGTTGTTCCACAAAGACTTCCTCATTTAACTCTCCATGCAAGACGGTTGACTTCACGTCTAGTTGATAGATTTTCCATTCCCTCTGAGCTGCAAGAGCAATCACCAATGTATTGTGTCTAATCGAGCCACAGGTGCAAACACTTCAGTATAATCCACTCCAAGTTGTTGAGTGTAACCATTCACTACAAGTCGGGCCTTACATTTACCCACTTCTCCATTCTCATTAAATTTTGTTTTGTAGACCCATTTCACTCATATCTTCTTTCCTCCATGGGGTAGGTTTGTTAGCTCCCAAGTGTCGTTTCTTTCTAATGCTTCGATCTTCAAGTCCATGGCTTTTCTCCAATTATCACTCGTCATGGCATCTTCGTAAGAGATTGGATCACTAGCTGCAAACATGACTAAACGAGCTATGTCTTCTTCTTTAGAAAGAGCTTCTCCGTTGACATATTCTATCATCCACATTGGTGGCCTCCTAATTCTTCCTTCAGTGGGGTTTGTTGAACCATCATGTGATGATTCTTCTGAAGAGATATTCTTCTCTTCTGCTTTTGTGTGGTCGAGGGGGTCCACTTCACCTTCTTATTTCCTGTCATCTTCTATCCCTGCTTCTTCATCATTCCTTCCCCATTCCAGATCAGCTACAATTGTTTCTTCATTTCTCTTTTTCAATCCCTACTTTCATTTTGTTCAAACAACACATTTCTACTCACTAAAATCGTCTGCGAGAGCGAATCATATAACTATGGGTGGATAACTATTATCCGAATCAACCAATCCGAACCAATCTAATCCGAACCGACCGGTTTTTAACCGAACCAATTGGAGGTTAGGGTTGGTCCGGTTCCTGATCTTCAATAACCAACTGGACCGGTTCGGTTGTTAAATTGGGCTTCCAAATAACCGATCAAACCGAACCGACCGTACCTCTATTCATAAGTCCATAAAAAATACAGTTCTCATTAAATTTCTTGAATATACAAATAGTCATTTCTCATTATCTTGGAATACTAACAGACTTCTTTAATTTCTTTAATAAAAATCGAGCAGTTGTTCTACCTATGTTTTGATTCTGTATAATCTTGTGTGTTATGTTGTTGAGAAATGCTTGATTTACAGTGTGGCCCAGCTTAATAGAATCATGAAGTTGATGTAACATTTAGTAGTTACTTTAATCAAGTCAAGCAGAAGTTGTTTTCTATTTTTTTTTATTGTACCTGAAATTCAATTAGCTCTGGTTATTGATGTTTCTTTTATGATAATAACCTAAGATTACATAAGTATGCAAGTGAAAAAGCATTTTATCTCACCCATTTAAACGCCATCATCTCAAACAATTAGTACAAAATTCATTAACAACTTGTGGTTTTATGAATCTTCATTTTAAATTTATTTCTGAATAACAAATAGCAGGTTGTTTCTTAAGTTTGATTGAAGTTGATCATTTTTAATTTCAACAAAATTATGGATGATGTTGAAGGTAAAAAGTAGCACGCCAAACCGACCATCCAATCCAATCCAAACCGAGCTTAATCGGCTTGGATGGAAACCGATCCAATTAAGGTTCAGATTGGTTGTGGATGAGAAATTAAAAAACCGATCTTCTTTGGATCGGTGGAGGATGGTCCATATTAGGTCGGATACCGACCGATGCCCACCCCTACATATAAGCATGTATGCCTTTGACTCCTCACTAACTCTAGGCAGAAAGCATCTTAAACTCTTATCATCAAGCTTTGTTCTTTTGCTTTCAGGGATATGGACATGTGAGATACATCCAAAGACCCTAAAGTGCTCAATTGATGGCTTACCTCCACACCAGGCTTCTTCTAGCGTTTTATTTCTCACTGCAAGTGTTGGGCTTCAATTCAAGACATGGACCGTCCAGTTAACTGCTTCAGGCCATAATGTTTTTGGAATAATCTTCTCTGAAAGCATGCTTCAAACCATATTCATAATTGTTTGATTATTTCATTCTACTACGCCATATTATTATGGGGTGTGTGCAACCATCAGTTGTCTTCGAATACCATGTATATCACAGAAATTAGTGAAACTCTTATGATATAAATTCTCCTCCACGATCATTGTAAAAACCTTTTATATGAGAACCGGTTTCCTTCTCAACTCGACTCTTATAGCTTTTGAAAGTAATAAAAGCATCTGACTTTTCTACCAAGAAGTAAACCCAAGTCGTGCAGCTGGAATCATCAATAAAGGCGATTAAATACATTTTTTGCTGTTTGAGATTGTAACGTCCCGAATTCCAAATACACTGAATTCGAGATGTTCTACAGGATCTTTTCACTTTCTTTAGTACAATTTTACAGGGAAATTTAAACTTTTCAGCTTACATCAGAGTTTACATCAATATTACACTTTTCTTTTGCACAGCGGAAGTAAAATACAACAATTGAAATAAATGTACAACAACATGGTACAATCTTTAAGCATCCATTCCTCTTTAACATGTCATTTACCTGCATATAAGACTGTGGGTACGTCAGTTTATTCAACCGACGATCATTATACACGGCCATCCTCTCTATGCCGGAAATTGTATAACTCAATTTTCCATATTTAGCAAACACAAACTTGTCATATTTCAAATAAAGGGACTACCTTATTGATGTCGTGTTGTGATTGTGCACTTAGTCCTTAATGCATTTATTTATATTACATGACACTAATGCGCACTTGTTCGGATTCTATGCATCCCATACTACATAGGTCCGAGGGCAAGCCCTTATTCGTTCTTCATCTTGGTAGGGTTCAATCCCTCGTTATGTCTTAATCTACTACTGTAACTACGGTAGTGTCTTAGATGTCCTATGATCTATGAGCCCATGCCCAGGCAGCCTGGAGGGGAATCCCACGCACTGACACGACGCATCGAGCAGGCAACCTATGGATAATTCAGCCTCCGCCATGGAACAATGGCACCACCCATAGCCACTCGAACATCCCACGAGCGTCGCCACCAGGACGATAATTCTGGAGTAGCGCCCACGCCATGTCTTGACGCATCAAGCAGGCAGCCCGTGGATCGCTCTCACACCGCTATCCGATGGCCCCCATACCCATGTTTTTCTTCTACTTTCATCACGTCTCCACTATGTACTAATCCTTAGTTTTATTAAAAATCATGAACAAAAATTTAATCTCTAGAGTTAGCCTCTCCACTAAACCGGACTTATTCATTCATTTCAACATGACCAACCTTGGTCTAATTTCATTTCATTTCATTTCATTCCTCAATGCCGGGGGAGACTTAGCTACTCTATTTCAATTTTCATTTCACAATCTTCAACTTATAATTTTTCCATGTTGAGTTCTCATACTCACATGTATATTCTCTTTTCAATTCATGATTCCTAATTTGTTCACAAGTCCATAATTGTACATGAATTTCATGCACTTAATCAATTATCGCAACGAATCAAATTTCACTTTATTAACAAATATGCATACTTCATTTCGTTCCACAATGAGAGATAAATTGCATTAAGTCACACCACCAAGTTTCTTTTGCCAAATCACTTTCTAATACATCATTGTTATTTATTCTTATAAGCTATACTTTTTCACAAATACATAATCTAGAACCATAGTTCTAATTATGTCTTTTGTTCACAAACCATAGTGTATTTCATTCAAATAATGCCCAAATCACTCTTATAAAATTCCTTACATTTTTATGAGAATAACCATATTTTTTTCACAATTTTTGGACACCTAGAAACCCAAAAAAAAATATTTTTTAAAGATGCCGAGGGTAGGAATCGAACCCAGGCACACGGGAAACAAGGCCAAGAGCACCCGCCACTAGGCCGATCTGTGCTAGCGCTATAAAGAAGGGCTAAAGGGTATTTATTACTCCCGGGTCGGTAAGTTTATATGCTTTCGAAAAAAAATGGAAAATGTTGCAAATACAGGGATTCGAACCGATCGACCCAGAGAACCCAACCGCTCACAGTGACCGCCTGAGCTACAAGCTCAGGTTGTCACAATACATATTAAAACTCTTTTGAATCATTTTGCCACTGTTGTTAGGAATACTCGATGTTCAATTAATCTTTGTTAATATTGCCTTTGTAAAAGTTACTGAAAAATTCCAGATTAACTTTCCTCACATAATTTTCATATCAGCAAGTATAAAATAATTTTTTGCACTAATAAAAATATATTTCTTCACCCAATTCAATGAATTATTCATTAAAACTACTATATTTTCCATTTTCGACATTGGTTAACAATTAGTCTTCAAATCTTTTCCATCCAAATTTCTTATGCTAATTTTCTGATATTAATCTTTCATTCAACATACAAATCTAATTTCTTTGAATTTGTCCAACCCCCAAAATAATTCAAAAAGGTCTCTTCACAAATTAGCACTAACAAGGTATTAATTTTTTACATACAATTAGTGATGGCAATAAATGTATTTTCTTTAAATCAACATATACTTCTAGTTCAATCATGTACATCACAAAATATATAGCCACTTATCAATTATCATGCTCACACATCAAACATTCAAGGAAGTTACTCTTTCAAAAAGCGTGCTCTTTCTTAATCAATTTGCATGCTTCAATTTTTCAATTAAACTAACATCCTCATTAGTATTCTCAAGCATCAATACTAGCATCACTCATTTATTCTAATAAGCATGGAGAATTTTACCCACAACTTAATTAACAATGTAATCACATGCAAATTGTTCATTAACATACCAATCAATTTGTGAACTAACTTTCCATCAAATGTATTCTTACTAACATTTTCCATGAATCATTTCTAATTAGAAACAAAGGTAATCAACCCACTTTGTAGTCACATTCTTATTGCATACAATCACACATAATTCGCATATCAATAATTCAATCAACTAGAGATCATTTATTCACTTAAAGGCGCATTCTTATTAATCATTTTCATGCAATCTTTGCTAATGAAATCTAGCATATATTCCTATATTAGAAATAAGGAAAATTCCACCCACCTTGTATGGAGAGAAAACAACACAAAAGCAACACTTCCTTGCGAATGAATGCACCTCCTCCTAGACGATGCGCGCACCTCCAAGTCCAAGCACAAAACCGAAAGCTTCCCCCTTGCAATAGCCGGCCTCTCCTCCTTGGAAAAAGCAAGCAATCCCACACAACTCTCTCTCTTTTTTAACTCACACTATTACTAAAATAAGACTATAGTTTGGAAAGATATAATTGCATATGAATATAGCCATGGGAGGGGGGGTATTTATACTAGAAAACAAGTGAAATGGAGGGCTAGGATTGGCTAGTTGGTTGTAGGATGGAGGGCCAAGATTAAAGTAGGAGTTATAAAAACTACCCACATCCACAAAACCACCTCCATGATCACCATGACTAATTTCAAAACTCCCTCCAAAAAGATGCAAACCGGCCATGAGAAAGGTGTGCATTGCACGTGTACGTGTAGTGCACGTGCATGCAACTAGGCCCAAATTTGTACAATTTAATTTTGTATAAAAATAAAATAGTTATAAAATAGTCTTCTACATGACAAGTTTAAATAAAAAGAAGATTAATCCATGGGCTTTATTTTGGGCCAAAATTGTTATTAAAATAAATAAAATAAAATACATTTTGGGCTTTTAGAAAAAGACCTTTTTATCAAATTAAAATAAGGCTTTCTATTTATTTAAAGAAAAGGGCTTTTGTATAAAATAACTTGAGAACACATATTTAAATATTTATACACATCTAAATAAAAATAATTCAACCAAAATATTGCACGTGCAAAATAAAATAATTTTTCATTAATTGAAAAATCAGGGTATTACAGAGATGGGTGTGATATATCCAAAAATGCCAGCATGTATCCAAGTACTCTTCTTTGGAAATGGGTCATTCTTCAGCTTTCCCACTAAGCAATCTCTGCACACCTCAGAAGAAGCTTTAAATTGTGGCAGTTTGTGTACCATCTTCCTTTGCTGAAGAGTTTTGAGGCCATTAAAACTTAAATGGCCATACCTACAGTGCCAGAAGTGAGCTGAATCTTCTGTAGTTGAGTTGAAACAAATTTGTCTACTTGGTTGAGGTTGAGAAACCAAGATGAACATTTTGTTTGAAGACATGGTAGTTTCCATAATCAGTCCTCTCTCCAGATGATAGATCTTACATTTTTCCCATTGAATAAGGATTGCCAGCCCCTTCTTTTGTAACTGACAAATGCTCAACAAGTTATTCTTCAGTTTTGGTACAAAGAATACTCCAGTAATTACATGCATGATCCCATCCATTTGCAGTCGTACATTGCCTTTCCCATTACTACCATGCTTGAGTTATTTCCCAGCTTCACAGATTCTCTGAAATTTGTATCAAAATCGAAAAAATACTCCTTCTTGATACTCATGTGATTGATGCACCCCGAGTCAAGGAACCACAACTCCTCCTTCCTGCTTTTCCTAGTGATATGGCTAAAAATGGGGTTAAATCGGAACCATCCAAATCAGGAACGAATCTTAAAGCCTAGGGGTAAAATGGTAATTTTACCTACCAACGGGTCTGAAGCGGGTACTGGTTCTCCTCCTCAAAGACCCATTAACCCATGAACGGGTCCACCTCAACTGGGTGCGGGTTTCAACCCGCAGCAAACCCGGTCCAGCAGGATAGAATTAGGATTTCTGATTAATCCTAATCAACGGCCCTGCTTCATATCTATCCTTTCACTGGGAATTAGGGATTACATTCCTAATCTGATCACAGAGATTACATTCCTTATCTGATCACAGGGATTACATTCCTAATCTGATCCCCTAAGGCGACTATAAATACCCCCCATCCATCACCATTAAGAGGTAATCAATCTTTTGCCAATTTAAGCTCTTTCATAATCATTCCTGATTACTGACTTGAGCGTCGGAGGGTGCGTCGCCGGGATCAACCCTGGTGTCTCGCACTTTTTGCAGGTGAACAGTGGGAGTCAACGGTCTAACTCTGGCAGAATAGGTTCCAGGTTTGTCATTCAGGTTTTCCCAAGAATACACAAATACTATCTGTTTGCCCCCACACCAGATTTAGCGGTAACAGATTGGGGCAGTATGTGGGAACCAACGAATAACAGCCTCCCCTCTTCCCGTTGGTCAGATCTTCTCCAGCCATGCCTCCTAGGAAAGTAAGATCCAGAAGGTCCAACCGTGGACCCAACCCCATTGATCAGCAGCAGGAAGTCCCCATCCAACCCGCTCAGCAGCAGGGGCAACTTCCTCCTCAAGCCGAGGACCCTCTCCAACAGGACCAGCCTCCTCTTCAGAATCAGCAACCTCCTAAGGGTCCCCCCGGTCCTCAAAATACCGGTGCAGGGACCTCGCGACCCAACCCGCAGAAACAACCTCTCCATCAGGACCACGTCTCAATACACAATGCCTCTACGGATTCTATAGCCTCCCACAATCCCTGAGCTTCCGACCTTCGCAATACCATCCTCAATCGGCAGAAGGATGAGGATCTTTGCCGCCGTCTGGATGAAAAGCGGGCCCGAGAGGGAGCCTCCCGCCAACAACGTCCGGATGAGCGATCTCCTCACCGCCGAGACTCCAGAAGGTCCCCTACCCAAAGAGGGCGAAAAGAGTCCCCTGAGCATCACAGAAGAAGACCCCACTCTCCTACTGGTCGGCAACCTCCCAGGATCGATGACACACCCATCACTCGTGCCGAGTTCCAGCAATTCCAAGCAACCATCCTACAAGCTCTCAATCTCCGACCCAACAACACCAATGCTCCAAGGATTCCCACTCCTCCTCCGGTCCGAAGTCCTCGCCGACGGTCCCTAACTCCTCCCCAACTCCTAGCAACCCCAGCACATTTCTAGTCCTCGCCGCTCCAGGAGCTACCGTCGTCGTAGCCCCCGCTCTCCCTCATACGAAGACGAGTCTAGAGGCTCGGTTGATCACCATCGAGGAGATGACACTGTCTACCGCCGTCCCCACGAAATGTAGAGGTGCTTGGGTTAGTTAGACAGAGAAGAAGAGTTTAGAGGAAGGACCCTTCGCCCGAGTCGACCTCTTTTTTCCCGAACCATAATGGAGGCACCCGTACCAATTGGCTTTAAACCTCCTCAATTCGAGACTTATTCCGGGGAGTCTGACCCCGTCGATCACATCGAAAGCTTTAAGACCCTTATGCTCATCCATCAAGCTTCCGATGCTCTGCTGTGCAAGACCTTCCCCGCTACTCTCAAGGGTCCGGCTTGAGAATGGTACTCTTGCCTTGCCACATCCTCAATATTCTCCTTCGAGCAATTTGAGACCCTCTTCGTCACCCACTTCGTGAGTAGCCGCTGAACTAAGAAGACCAGCATTTCGCTACTCTATCTCAACCAGAAGAAGGATGAGAAGCTGAGAGACTATGTGAAAAGGTTCACAGTGGAAGCCAGATCCATAGCATCTCTCGACCAGTCGGTCGCTGCAGCAGCATTCCAATCCAATGTCCTCAACTCCAGCCTCTGCTCCTCCCTCGCCAAGAAGCCCCCACAGAACTTCGCTGACCTCCTCCTCCGGAGCGAAAAGTATATTCGAGCCGAGGAAGCTGAGAGTGTCCGAATTCGAAGAGAAGAGTGTCCTACACCTCATTCATGGGGGCCCAATGGGGGGCTCCTCCAACTCCTCTCGAAAGGCATTTATAAGGGAAGTTAATTCGGTTCGCGCCGCACCTCCTCCTAAAGGCCTCGGAGTGCTCGTCATATTCTCAGATGAAGACCTTGAGGGTGTCCGAACCCCCCATTGTGACGCGCTTGTCATCAACCTCCATATGGCGACAATGGCAGCTCCGTTAACATCCTCTTCCTCGCCGCTTTCAAAGGCCTCAAACTATCCCGGGACAGACTTAAGCCCGCCGGCTACACACTCCATGGGTTCACGGGAGTGCCAGTGACTATTGAAAGGGTAATCACCCTCGACGTAACCGCTGGCAAAACTCCTAATACCCGAACGGAGTCGATGGACTTTATGGTCGTGGATGTCCCTGCAGCTTACAATATCATTTTGGGTCGGCCCGGCTTAGCTGCTCTCGAAGCCATTCCCTCCGCTTATCACCTCAAGATGAAATTCCCCACCTGGGCAGGAGTAGGGGAAGTAAAAGGCAATCAGGAAACAGCCCGCAGATGCTACATGACCTATACTATGGGTCCAGTCCTCTCCCTCGAAACTCTTGAGATCCCCCAAGATGTTGTCCGACCAATGTCCGAGCCAGTGGATGAGTTGGAGGAAGTGCTCTTCTCTGAGCAGGATCCGAGCCGAAAGTTCTTTGTCAGCAAGACCCTCCCATCTGCCCTATGCTCCGACATAGTCCAGTGCATCCGAAGGAACCGCGACCTCTTTGCTTGGTCGGCTGCAGACATGCCCGGAATCTCCGAAGAGCTTTTAGTCCACCACCTCAGCGTTGCTCCGGGGTCCAGACCGGTCCAACAGAAGAGGCGCAAGTTCACTCCCGAGCGCCAGCAAGCTATAAAAGAGGAGGTGGACAAACTCTTGAAGGTTCGATTCATACAAGAGGTAAATTATCCCGAATGGCTCTCGAATGTAGTAATGGTAAAGAAGTCCAATGGGACCTGGAGGATTTGTATCGACTTTACCGACCTCAACAAGGCATGCCCCAAAGATCCATTCCCTCATCCAAGTATCGATACTTTGATTGACGCCACTTCAAGCCATGAACTCCTCAGCTTCATGAATGCCTTCTCAGGCTACAATCAGATGCGTATGTTTTCCCCGGATATCCCGAAGACCTCTTTTGTAACCGATCAGGGCCTCTATTGCTACAGGGTAATACCCTTCGGTTTGAAGAATGCAGGTACCACTTATCAATGCCTCGTCAACAAGGTTTTTCAAGCACAGATCGGCCAAAATATGGAGGTATATGTTGACGATATGCTTGTGAAGAGCATCCACGGGGCTAATCATGTGGCCGATCTGCAAGAGGCGTTCAACATACTCAAAAAACACGAAATGAGGCTCAATCCGAACAAATGTGTGTTTGGGGTCTCGTCGGGGAAATTCCTAGACTTCATGGTCAGCCAAAGAGGAATCAAGGCCAACCCCGAGAAGATCAAAGCCATATTAGACATGGCTCCCCCGAAGAATGTTAAAGAGGTTCAGAAGCTAACGGGTCGCCTGGCAGCCATAGAGCACTTCCTTTCCAAGTCAGGGGAGAAGTGTCTTCCTTTCTTCAAGGCTCTCAGGGGGGCTAAAGGCTTCGAGTGGGGTCAGCAGCAACAAGACTCATTCGATCAGCTGAAGGCTTACCTAGTCAATCCTCCTCTCCTCAGCAAACCTGTTCCCGAGGAAACCCTCTACCTCTACTTAGCCACCTGCGAGCAGACCCTCAGTGCCGTCCTCGTAAGGGAAGAAGATAAGACTCAAAATCCCATCTATCACGTGAGCAAGGTACTTCGGGATGCTGAGCTCCGCTACCCGAGGATAGAGAAGGTGTGATACGCCTTAGTCATGGCCGCAAGAAAGCTTCGCCTATATTTCCAGTCCCATTCGGTGGTCGTTCTTACCGACCAACTGCTGAAACAAGTTCTCCACAAGCCAGAGACCACCGGTCGCCTCATGAAGTGGTCTATCGAGCTGAGCCAACATGATATAACATATCAGCCTCGGACCGCGATCAAGGCTCAGGCCTTAGCTGAATTCATAATTGAAAGTACCATCCCCGAGGATAGCTAAGCAATGAAGGGACCACCTGTCTGGTCGGTTTATGTAGATGGATCCTCTTGTAACGAGGGAAGCGGAGCTGGGGTCATTCTGGCCGGCCTAGATGATTTCATCCTCTAATACTCCCTCCACATCAACTTCAAGGCCTCTAACAATGAAGCAGAATATGAAGCACTCATAGCTGGCCTTGGAATGGCTCGCAACGCAGGGGCGCGGTGCCTCCGGATCTTTAGCGACTCTCAGCTGGTCATAAATCAGGTCCTAGGCGAGTACGAGGCACGAGATGACCGAATGGCTAAGTACCTAGCCAAGGTCCGGAATCTCATGGCCCTATTTGAAGAAGCTCTCATCCAGCGAATCCCCCGAGAAGAGAATTCCCAAGCCGATGCCCTCTCCAAGCTAGCCTTATCCTCCCTACAAGGTCTCGAGCAGACCGTCTTGATCGAGGTGCTCCTGAAGCCAAGTATAGAAGATGAAACTTCCAACTCGATGGAGTCGCTACCTGTCCTGCTTCAAGATAATTGGATGAAACCCCTGGTAGAATTCCTAAGGGATGGGATCCTTCCCGAAGACCCTAAAGAAGCTCGCCGAGTGAGAACCCGAGCAGAGCGATACACACTTATCGAGGGCATCTTATACAAGCGCTCCTTCACACAAGTAGACGGCAGGCCTTATTTGAGATGCCTCTCCCCGGAACAAGCCGATTACGCCCTGCAAGAGCTCCACGAAGGCATCGGCGGGGCACACTCAGGGTCCAGATCCCTAGCCCGGAAAGTGTTGAATTATGGATATTTCTGGCCCACTCTCCTACAAGACGCCGAACTGCACGTTTGACAATGCAGCTCTTGTCAGAAGCACTCCAACATCTGTTGCCTCCCACAAGCTCCACTCACCTCCCTATCAAGTCCTATCCCTTTCGCAATGTAGGGAATGGATTTACTAGGGCCATTCCCACCAGCTCCCGGCCAGCTCAAATTTTTAGTCGTGGTAATCGACTACTTCTCGAAGTGGATAGAGGCCGAGTCCTTGGCCACAATCACCGAGAACAAAGTACTTCAGTTCTTCTGGAAGAACGCTATCTGCCGATTCGGTGTACCTCGAGTCCTCATAACAGACAACGAAACCCAGTTTACCGAGGCTGCCTTCCGAACTCTATGTGAAGACCTCACCATCCAACAGCGTTTCTCCTCCGTCTCCCATCCACAGTCGAATGGTCAAGTGGAGAATGCTAACCGACAGATCCTCTCCGGTATTAAGAAAAGGCTGAATAAGTGCTCTAAAGGCTTATGGGTCGATCAGCTCCCTAACGTGCTGTGGAACTACCGCACTACGAAACGGACCCCCACAGGAGAGTCTCCATTCAACCTCACGTATGGGTCCGAGGCTGTGATCCCATTGGAAGTCGGCATACCTTCTCCTTGCCTCCTTGCCTAAGAAGAAGAACAGAATGCCAGAGAACTTTGTTGTTAGAAATCTAGCTACCTAAATAAATAGACTAACTAGACACAAATTATAAAACCTCGCAAGTGCACGAATCGAATCGTAGTAATAGCAAGGGTCGATCCCACAGAGATTGTAGACCTCAACTTACTAATCAATAAAACTAATAATAAAAATGAATAAGAGTTGTCATAATATTCTAAAAGAACTAAAAGATTAAAACTAAGATGAGAGGTGTTGAATCACAAATATCTCTTGAATAGTTGGGTTGTTGATCTCCACCAATAGTTAATAATGCTAAGCTACCTTCTGAACTTACTTCTAATTACTCATGTTTGTTCACTTCAAGGGCATGGTATCTACTCCTTAAAGTAATGTTTCCCTAAGCCAAGAATTAGGCATGGTATCTACTCTAATTCGTTTCTTTCCGTAAGTATCTAGCATGGTATCTACTAAGTTATACTTAGAGAAAACATAAGAACAGTGGAAACGAACAAACACTTAAAGTTCTAGAAATTGGTATCAGATCTAGATCCTCTAAGTTGATTGAACCAAGAACCCCTAAAGATTCCTTTGTTACAAATTATGAGCACGAGATTCGGTCGTCTCAATATGCTCATATAACAGATTCAGATAAATGATATCCAAGCTTGAGCTTCCCAAGTTCTGTACGTCAGTCGACTGGCTCTCACCTCAGTCGACTGCTCTCAGTCTTGAAAACTAGTTTGACTATCATAAACCTATACCAATTCAATTAGATTCAATCAATAAGTAACATAGAAGAGTTCAGAAGAAAATAGCATTACATAACTACGGTTTCGATCTACCCAACTATGAAATTAGTTCCACATAATAATAACTTTATTGCTTAACAAGTTTGAATACATGATCAACATAAAAGAATAAAGAGAGAAGAAGAAATAAACTAATGGATTCTGGCAATATGGTCGGCTGGCTGTCACACAGTCGACTGCCTTCTGGTTGCTGGATCTTCTCTCTCCTTCTTCGATGTTGATGGAGTGATGCTCTCGATGTTTGTTCAGGAACTTGGTGATTGAGTCGCTTCCCAGAGATATATGATGATGATCCCCTTTTCTAAGTTGACCTCTTCTGATATTTATAGAGTACGGCTGAGAATTAGGGTTTCCACTTTTTCAGGAAGATCCTTCTTTATTTGATTTGATGATTAATATCTTTCTCTTTTCTCCTTTCCTTCCTTATCCGTTCACCCCGTCCACTTGGAAATACCCTGTCTTTAGATTTGATTCGCTTCATAAAATCTTGATTCAAAATAGATTTGAAATTAGATGCAGGTGTATCTTTGAAGATTTAATTTGTTTACTCCGCCGCAGACCAGTCGACTTATCTCTGGACCAGTCGACTGAGTCGAGACTTCTGTAGATTTCATCTTTGATCAGGCCAGTCGACTGCTCTTGGGAATAAGTCGACTGTTCCTCTACATTTTTCTGTGTATCATCTTTGAAGTCCTGAATCTGCTTCGTTTTGCTGTTTTACGCTGTTTCCTATGGAAAAGAGAGAATAAGAGTTAAATACCATATATAGAGCTTTTAAATGTCTAATTATATTAAGATTATTGCTCTAAAAAGTGAATAATAATGTGTTCATCAAACTTCGAGCAAACTTAGACTTGGTCGACGAACTATGGGAAAGGGCGTCAATCCGCCAACAGAGTTATCGGAGAAGGATCGAGTTGGCGTACAATAAGAGAGTCCGTCCTACTGACCTCAAAGAAGGGGACTTGGTCCTCAGAAAGTTAGCAATCTCTTTTCCTGGTCAGAAGAGTAAACTAGCTCCAAATTGGGAGGGACCCTACAAGATCGCCAAAGTAGTTCGGCCCGGGACATATCGTCTAGAAGACCTCGAAGGCAGAGAGATCCCCAGGACTTGGAATGCCGACCATCTTTTGAAATACCAGGAGAGAGCATTAACGCCCCTCTAAGTATTCTGGGATGTCGAACCGTTTCTCTCCTTTTACTTGTATTTTTTTCCTTTATTTCTCTTATGTAATAACGGCTCGCAACTTAGAAGCAGCCAACTGTTAGTCATCAATAAAGAAAGTTTTTTCATATTTTACTTGTAAAATTGCTTGTATCTCTCTGCTTTTACTCTTCACCCTAACGACGAGTTCGGAGTCCAACACTTGGCTCGACCCCTCTTCGCAAGCTCGCTCTTAAGCGGGCTAGAAGGGGTTCGCTATTCGGAATTGCTCCCACAACCGTTAAACAAACTCTAACGATGAGTTCGGAGTCCAACACTTGGTTCGATTCCTCTTCGCAAGCTCGCTCTTAAGCGGGCTAGAAGGGGTTCGCCATTCGGAATTGCTCCCACAACCGTTGAACAAACTCTAACGACGAGTTCGGAGTCCAACACTTGGTTCGATTCATCTTCGCAAGCTCACTTTTAAGCGGGCTAGAAGGGGTTCGCCATTCGGAATTGCTACCACAACCGTTGAACAAACTCTAACGACGAGTTCGGAGTCCAACGCTTGGCTCGACTCCTCTTCGCAAGCTCGCTCTTAAGCAGGCTAGAAGGGGTTTGCCATTCAGAATTGCTCCCACAACCGTTGAACATACTCTAGCGATGAGTTCGGAGTCCAACATTTGGCTCGACTCCACTTCTTAATCGCTATTAAGCAAGCTAAAAGTGGTTCGCCCATAAGAAGGAAGATTTGCCTCTGATTTTGAGTAGTGGTCAAAAGTTAGAGGAGTTAAACTTAAACTAATACCAGCCAACACAGCATTCGAACATCAGAAGCAAAACAAACTTTTTTATTAAGAGCCCAAACAAGGCTGACACTACAACAAAGTTTTACAATAACTTGAAGAGCATAATACAACTTGTTAGCGCTTCTTTGGAAGGGGAACACTTCGGTTCAGAGACACACAAGGGCGGCGTCGCCTTACCTCTGAGCTCGACTCTAAACCAGCGAAGCGAGACCCCCCTTCGCCGCTGATTCTAGCTGTGGCCCCAACCGAGGCGCCACTAGATGAGACAGCTACACCACTCTGAGCGTCAGCTGGGCTCCACCTAACGGCAGGCGAACGAGTCGCAAGTTCGTAGAACGAGATTCCTCTTTCGCTCTCCTCGCGAGTACACGACGTACTACGAACATTGATCCTTATGGGTTGAGGTTTTAGCGATGCAATCTCCTCCTCTAGCTCGACGATCCTATCTCTCAGAATATCGCCCTCTGCTGATGCTTTGAAACGGGAAAGTTTAGACGAGCCTGCGACGTTAGTACTGTCGGCCACAATACGACGGAGATGAGTCACTTCGATACCCCTGTCGATCGTGATCCTCCTCAGTTTGTCAATTCTTGCCGTCAACACATCGCGCTCGGACATCAACTTCCCCACCCCCGAAGCTAACTCCTCTTCCTCCGCCGAATGTTCTTTCACTGTTACCTCCAAATGACGAACCTCCGTCAGTAGTTCACTATTCCTTTGGTCGACATCGAAGAGCTCCTTACGGAGCAACTCTATCTCGCCTTCGAGACGAGTCTCTCGAGGTTGCTTCCGCAGTTGCCTCAACTCGCAAAAATACCCTCTCGCAGTTGCTTTGATGTCCTCCAATTTCAAGAAGTCGTAAAACGAGTTATCCCGACTGCGAGACAGAGCCCGCTTCATTTTCTTCAACTCAGTAGGAAGATGGGAGACCTCAGTAATCAGACCCAACTCGACCTGAAAAGTGGAGGAATATCAAAAGAAGTCCTCAACACTTAAGGATACAATCCAAGCAAAAAGAGTTGAACACTTTGCGAAATTTTGAAATATTCAGCCAAAACACCAAAAAGGAAATCATTTCATTAAAAGTCCAAGATTTACAAAAAGCGGTGGCCAGTCCGCAGTTAGGCATTACAAAAGAAAAAAAAAGAAGAACAAGAAAATGAGAAGAGGTGACAAAGTCAGGGGTCGACCTCATCATCGTTCGACACGGCTACAATCGCGCCCTCGGCACCCACCTCGTCTTCGGAGTCTTCGCCCTCCTGCCTAGGAGCGAGCTCGGCCAGGGGCAGCACTTCCTCACCCTCTACGGGGTCGTAGAAGTAGTAGGACGAGACGTCAAATCCGGGGTTCCGAGCGGCGATATGCTTCAGTGCTCGGCCGTACGCCTCCTCCATGTTGGTCAACATGTGAGCCACAGCCTCGTCCCGAACTGCCTTCTCCGCGGCCGCCACCTTCGACGCATGATCGCTCAGGGCCTCCTCCGACACCTTCAGGGCCTTAGACAGCTCCCCTTCGAGCCGAGCCATCTCCTTTTCTAGGGTTTCGACCTTGGAAGCCTCAGCGGCCGAGCTCTTCAGCGCCTCGACGAGCTTAGCCCTTAGGTCGGCAACTTCGGCCTCGAGTGAAGCAGAATGCACTTGCTCGGCCTCTACCTGTTTTACCGCCTTAGACCGCTCCGACCATTCCCGGTCGTTCAGAACAGTCATCTCCTTTTCTTTGCTCGTGAACTCCTCAAGCAAATGATTGAAGTGGCAGAGGGTCTACAAGCCATACGAAAAGCAGTTAAAACACGAGCACAAAAACTTGGAAAAATTTTGAAGAAAGTCCTTTAGTACTTACCGACATGGTGTTCCGAGCAATCTGCATCGCGGCGTCGCCAACTTCGCCCGCCTTGAGCGCCGCTCGGTCTTTAAGGGTCGGCAGGTGCTTCACCGCCTGCATGCAAATATTACCGTCCCCTAGGAACCCGTCGACCTTCATCACCTGCCAATCGGGGACGAAGATGCGCTTGTGCTCCTCGGTCAGGATTGCCTCCGCCTCGGCAGTAAGGGGCGGGACATCGAGAGCCAGTGCTGCGCTAATGTTGAACGCTCCGCCCGAAGACCCTGGAGCATCTGTTCTCGCCGTTGGGATCGACGCATCCGAGGTAGGTGGGGCGGACGACACGACGGGGCCTTGATCAGGCTCGACCAGAGGAGCCTCGACAACCTGCCCCTCGATGGTCGGAGAGACCGAGGGGATCTTGGGCGCTCGGCCGCCTTGAGGCCCGGACACGGTCCTCTTTCTCTTCCTCGCCTCCTGCTCCTTCGCTGCCCTGGCCTTCGCCATCAGACCCTTGTAGTCCATGCCGGGAGATTCTGCATTAACCGAGTGAAAAAAGTTAGAAAAATTTTCCAAACCTCAAAGACAAAACAAGAATAGGAGAAGCGTACTAGGGTCGATCAGACTGAGACCCCCTCGGAATAAGGCCTCCTCGGTGATGTCTTTCCAACTGAGGGTCGGAAGCCTGAGCAGCTTCTCCACGATTTCTGCCTCTTCGTTGCTGAGCACGGGCTCTTTCTTCGCCCGCTTCGGAAGGCCGTCCCTCGACCACACCGTCGGGATCACCCATGGCTCGGGAGCTCGGACAAGGAAGTACTTCTCTTTCCAATGCTTGATCAAGTCCGGGTTCTCGATCAGCTTCACACCCTTCCTCGGTGAAAGATAGTACCTCTGCTCATTTTTGTTTGGTTGGCAAGGACGGTAGAGACTCTGAAGGATGAACATATTGGGCAGAGCGCCGACCTCCTGGCATTGAAGAACAAACGCCATAACGTGCCGCCAGGTGTTCGGCATTAGCTGAGCCGGACTCAAGCCATACCACTGCAGCACCTCAATTACGAAAGGGTGCAGCGGCAGCCGAAGTCCGGCATTCAGGGAATCGGCAGAAAAAATGCACGTATCGGCCGAGGACGACGTGCACGCTCGGAAGCTAGGGCCGGGGAGAAGGAGCGTGTACTCCGCGGGGATTCGGAACCCACTCCGAATCCGATGCAAATCTGCCTCGGTCAGGACCGAAGAGATTTGATCCACCTCAGAAGTTTCCCTCGGCTCGTTCTCCTCGATCGACTTGGCGGTGCCCTGCGTCACCTTCTCCAACAGATCTCCGGAGTAGCTCCGCACACCGCCAACGCTCGACAGAATGCTCAGATGCCGACCCAACTCCCCTGCAGTCTTCAGGTGCTCGATTATCGTTTCCACACCCTTGCCCTTGCTAGATCGGACATCTACCTCCTGGAGAGGCTCGGCAACTTCCTTGCCTATACTCGGCCGGACCGTTGTCTCTTCCGTCGACACGACGACTTCCTTCCCTTTACCCTTGCGCGGCCTTACCTCTCGGCTGGCGACTAGGTCCGAGGAGGGGGTCTCATCCGTGGAAGAAAACTTAACCATTTTACAAAAATGAGGAGAGAGACTGACCTCGAAGTGACTAGTACGGCCGGAAAAGATCGCCGGAGTTTAAAATGCCTTGCTGCAACAGCTAGCAGCACCACCTAAGAGCTAAAAACTTCGCCGCTAAGAAGTAAAACCAAGAGTGAGAAAGTGAAAGTGAGAAATGAGGTTAAGTGTTGAGGGGGTGAAAACTTATAGTAAAAGAGACGCCTCTTGGGCTTTGTAACGTAAGGGCGCAACTCTTGGGCCTCCCTTGAAGCGTTACAAAAGCCCAAACGGCTAAGTAACGAAGAGCGGCAATTGTTGGCAAAGGAAGCGACATTTCGGTTCAAGTAAGATCGCCCCACGTCCCTCGGAACCAAAAATCCGAGCGACAGGCGATCCGACCTCCACAACAAAGAGGATAGCTCGGATTCCGATCAAGTGCCAATCCGAGCTGTGAATTGGAGAAAAACGACTTTCCCCTCAAAATTCGCATAAGATTTCGATCAGACGGCTCTGATCGTGCCAGCACCACTACGCGACAAGATAGTGTTTTCTTAGGAACTGAGCCAGCATCGAGATCTGTGCCATCATCCAACGGCCCCGATCGCCCCACGTCCCTCGGAACCAAAACCCGAGCGACAGGCGATCCGACCTCTAGAACAAAGAGGATAGCTCAGATTCTGAGCAAGTGCCAATCCGAGCTGCGAATTGAAGAAAAATGACTTTCCCCTCAAAATTCGCGTAAGATTTTGATCGGACGGCTCAGATTGTGCCAGCACCACTACACGTCAAGATAGTGTTTTCTTGGGAACTGAGCCAGCATCGAGATCTGTGCCATCATCCAATGGCCCCGATCGCCCCATGTTCCTCGGAACCAAAACCCGAGCAACAGGCGATCCGACCTCCAAAACAAAAAGGATAGCTCGGATTCCGAGCATGTGCCAATTCGAGCTGCGAATTGGAGAAAAACGACTTTCCCCTCAAAATTCGCGTAAGATTTCGATCGGACGGCTCAGATCATGCCAGCACCACTACACGACAAGATAGTGTTTTCTTGGGAACTAAGCCAGCATCGAGATTCGCGCCAAGATCCGACGGCTCAGATCGCCCCACGATGTTCAACAGTCCGAGCGGAACGGCTAGCAACCCGAGCCACTCACGCGAGGGAAGAACCGAGCCACTTCGCTCAGATTCCGAGCAAGTGCCAATCTGAGCTGCGAATTGGAGAAAAACGACTTTTCCCTCAAAATTCGCGTAAGATTTCGATCGGATGGCTCAGATCGTGCCAGCACCACTACACAACAAGATAGTGTTTTTTGGAAACTGTGCCCGCCTCGAGATTCTCGCCAAGATCCGACGGCTCAGATCTCTCTACGACGTTCGGCAATCTGAGCCGAGCAACTGGCAATCTAAGCCAACGGTTCGGCCACCGAGCTAAATGCTCGGTCACCGAGCTAACAGTTCGGCCACCGAGCTGCACGATCGGCTACCGAGCTACATCGCTCGGATTCCGAGCAAGTGCCAATCTGACCTGCAAAAGTGAAGAAAAATGCTCCCGAGCGTCTCTAACTGTTGGATCATTGCGAAAATCATGCCTAGGATGATAGACGGCCCAGATTACGCCACGTCCACTAAACGACAAGATAGCGTTTTCTTGGGAACCGAGCCTACCTCGAGATCTGCGCTGCTCAGATCGCTCCACGTCGTTCGGTATTCCGAGCTGAGCCTAGCGATCCAAGCCACTCGCGTGAGGGAAAAACCGAGCCACTTCGCTCGGGTTTCGAGCAAGTACCCATCCGACCCGTAAAAGTGGAGAAATTACTGCCGAGCGACCCTATCCATCCGATCTTTCAGAAATTCGCGCCCACACAGGATCAACGGTCCAGATCGCGCCACGCCATAAGTCGGTATTTTATTTATTAAAATTGTTTTATTTATTTAAAAATTGCGAAAAAATAGTTAAAAATTCGGGAAATTTAATTAAAAATCCTGGAAAATAATTATAAAGTCGAGGAAATATTTTTGAGCCCCCGAGTAAATAATTATTGCCTAGGACCATTTATTAAGACCCCCGAATGACGAATCGACACTTCACAAAATTAAGTAAATATTTCGAAAAAATAGATAAAAATCACCAAATGTCCAGAAGAGCTCAAGAACAACTCAGAGCACACAACTAACTTAGAAAAATCACCATACTGCCTCCTGCAAAGATTCGAAACCTTCTATTTGGACTCCGATACAACTCCGCCAGCCATTAAAACAGTAAAACTACTCCTCAAAGGCTGATCATGCTCAGTCTTCGGGAGTGGGGGGCTCATGATATGGCTAAAAATGGGGTTAAATTGGAACCTTCCAAATTAGGAACGAATCTTAAAGCCTAGGGGTAAAATGGTAATTTTGCCTACCAACGGGTCTGAAGCGGGTACTGGTTCTGCTCCTCAAAGACCCATTAACCCGCGAACGGATCCACCTCAACTGGGTGCAGGTTTCAACCCGCCGCAAACCCGGTCCAGCAGGATAGAATTAGGGTTTCTGATTAATCTTAATCAACGGCCCTGATTCATATCTATCCTTTCACTAGGAATTAGGGATTACATTCCTAATCTGATCACAGAGATTACATTCCTTATCTGATCACAGGAATTACATTCCTAATATGATCCCCTAAGGCGACTATAAATACCCCTCATCCATCACCATTAAGTGGTAATCAATCTTTTGCCAATTTACGCTCTTTCGTAATCATTCCTTATTACTGACTTGAGCGTCGGAGGGTGCATCGCCGGGATCAACCCCGGTGTCTCGCACTTTTTGCAGGTGAACAGCGGGAGTCAACGGTCTAACTCCGGCGGAACAGGTTCCAGGTTTGCCATTCAGGTTTTCCCAAGAATCCACAAATACTATCTATTTGTCCCCACACCAGATTTAGCGGTAACACCTAGCATCTACGTAAGACATCAACAACCTCACCCCTATAGCCTCTGCATAGTTGGCCTTTGACTGTTTCTCCTCCTTGTTTGGACATTCATATTGAAAATATCCAAGCTTGTTGCAGTTGTAGCATTGAATGAGAGACTTGTTGAAGCCTTGTCTACCTCTTCCTTTTCCTCTAAATCTGCCACGTCCTCGTTCCCTTCCTCCTGACTAACCATCATGATCGATCTTGAGAGCTTGTTCTTCCACCACATTAGCATTCATCCATTGCTCATGCACCAAAATGCTTCTTTGCAACTCATCAATGGACATAGAGTCCAGATCATTAGCCTCCTTAATAGAACACACCACATAGTCAAATTTTGAAGTCATAGATCTCAAGATATTTTCAATGACAACAACATCACCCATTTTCTCTCCGTGAATCCTCAACTTGTTGGCTATGGTAAGGTTGAGCAAAGTAGTCATTCACAGATTCTCCATATTTCATGTGAAGCACTTTAAACTCCCTTCGAAGAGCTTGTAATTGTGCACACCTGACTCGTGCAGTTCCCTGATACTCCTGCTTCAAGGAGTCCCATATATCTTTTGCAACATTTTTATTCATATTGGTCTCCAGTATCGATCGACCAATACCTTGAAAGAGATAATCCTTTGCCTTCAGGTCCTTCAATTTGTGATATTCAATCCCCTTCCTCTATGCTTCTGTAAGGTTTGCTCCTACTACTGTTGCAGGGATTCCGTTCTCCACCACACTAATATTCCTTCGAACGCAGGAAATTCTCCATGAGCATACTCCAGCGATATAATGCCCATCAAGCTTTGGAATTGCCAGTTGCACAAAATTATTTTATGCTGCCATTTTGTTGCTGCACACATTGTAGAAGGCTACTGCTCCTCGCGTTTGATCAAGATCATGTAATGGTGCTCTGATACCAGATGTTTAAGAATTTTGTGTTTGTGTGTGAATTAGCTTGGAATATTGGGAAGATGACTTGTCATTAATCAAAATAGAGTGAGTTGGCTTATATACCCTTTTACAAAGCAACAGAAAAATGAGAAAGCAACCCACGTCTAACATAATCTAAAGATGTGGTAGAGACAGCATTCCCTAAATAGTAGGGATTATTTGACTTTGCAATAACAAACTACCTTATTCTAGATGACTAATTCAAATCTGACTGAACCAAATCCTAATTACTTCAACATCGGATTTTCATTCCATTGCTAGTTGTGCGATATTTATGGGCCTTAGAGCATCTGAAGTTGTTGGCCATTTTTTACAAAATTTGCAAAATTTGGCAAAAATCGAGCTGTAGACGCTTGGCTAAATACCCAAAGTTTAGGTTTGAAAGGAATAGTGGTCGGTTATATGTGGGAGAAGATATATGAATTTGGTTCGTCGTTAATTTTTTTAATTTAAAAAAATTGGATGAAAGATCATTTTTGGTCATTTTTTATATAAATATACCAGACGGGAAATAATTTCTCGTTCGATCAAATAATTTTTTCAAAAAATCGATCAAACGGGAAATCAATACCCATCCGTGAGATTTCTTTCCAAAATTTAAAGAGGAAACTCTATGGAATTATGCCTATAGAATTATTATGCATACAGATTAGGATTTAATTTAGATTTAAGTTAAATTAAGATTTAATTAGGATTAAATTTATTATTAATTAAGATTTGGTTAGTGGAAACAACTCTCAGACCAGAAATGAATCCCCATCGTGAGCATTTTTTAAAAAAAAATTCTTGAAACGTTTCTTGTTTTTTATATAAAAAAAACAATGGACGGAAAATCATTTATCGTCTGATACATTTTTATTTTTTAAAAAAATTGGGACGAGACATCATTTATCGTCCGTTGATTTTAAAAAATCAAAACTCAAATTTTGGGTTAAAACGACTTCACCTCAAATCCAAAATTTCTACACCTCAAATCCAAAATTTCTATTCATATATATCAAATACCTAAATTTTAAGAACGAACGACTACAGATACTCTTACGTACTGTATTTACCATATATTTACTATTTTGGTGATTGTGTACTATTCTAGTGATTGATTGACTATTTTGATGTATTACAATACTACTAGTATAATGCACGTGCGATGCACGTGGAGGGGGAATGAAAAGGACCAAAAAAAAATCTACCAATACGTGCGCTGCACGTGTTGACACACACACACCAAGGAATAAAAAATTGTTTATTTGTTTGTGAACCCCAACTCTCCCATTATAATAGTTATAGATTTTGGTTATTTTGGTGATTGTGTACTATTCTAGTGATTGATTGACTATTTTGATGTATTACAATACTATTTTGGTTATTGATGTACTAGTAACTAATATAACGTAGTACGTGGGAACCACTTGAGTACACCATATTGATCAAAGGGTCAGTTCAAATATTGAGTAAAAGTCGTGGATGCTTAACAACGTCAAAAGCGATTCAAAAGTCTCTCTCTCTCCCTCCTCAGATCTTCCCGATCCGGCCATTCCCCTTCTCCTTCGTCCCCTCCTCCTTCGTGTTTTGTCTTGGGTTCCCGCTCCTCTGTCGACCCAGATCCATTTTTTTAGGAGTATCGCTGGTTCGGTTGGCACCCCCTCCCTTTCCCCCCCTCCTCTGGGTCCCTGGAGTGCTCCCGTCCCCTCTACTTGCTTACTTTCTTCCGCACTTCAGAGCGTTCTTCTTCAAGTTTCCTGTTTTCGCGCATCCGGTGGTGGTGGTGTGCTAGCCTGACTGACTCCGAGCTCTGGTGTGGTGAGCTTGTCATTTCTACCAGGTCCCTGGGTCCTAGTTTGTGGTCCTGTGCTACTCCTTCCGCCTCTCACTGTGTGTTCCGTTTAATTTTCCCTTTTCTTTTCATTTCGGCAGTGGATTTGGCCTCTTTGGTTTAGGGAGTGTCTGTTGGGGCACTGTCTTTGGTCTCAGTGTTTCTACTGAGTCTGGCTTTTCCGAGTCCTGTGCGTTTAGGGCTGGATTTGCTCCTAGCGTTTGGAACCATGATTCTATTTCGACCATCGTCCTTCCTAAGTTTAACCTTGCTGAGGTTTACTTTCTTTTCTTATCTCTTATGTTCTTTTGGCTTTGCGAGAGCCTTGCTGTTCGACAATTCTCTTTGCTTTCTCCGCTGTTTTAGAGTAGGGTTTCTCTTGGTGATTGTTTGGTGCCTCTACTGAATCGCTACAGTAGGGTTTTTTTTTGTCGTTTCTGGCCCGTTTACGCTCTCTTTTATCCTCTTCCTAGGCCCTATCCTGGGCCTTGGACTGCCATGGATTTGTCTTGGACTGAAGTTGTTAAAAAGAAAATAATAAAAAGATTTCTTCTTTTAGTTCTTCTGGGCCTGGTGGGTCGTCTCAGCCCAACCACTGCGCTCTTCTCTCTCGACCCATTAAACCTGCCCTTAAGATTCTTCTAGGGCATCGCCCTTCTCCCCACTCCCGCCCTTTCTCCTCCCCCCTTTCTTCTGGCTCCACTAGTGGGCCGTCTTCCTCTCATCCCCAACTATTGCGTTGCTTCCACTGTCTCCAAGTTGGGCATATTAGAGCGTTTTGCTCCGACAACATAAAATGTCTATTCTGTTTGAAATCTGGGCATGCTCGCAATCGTTGTTTATCCTTACAAAAAATTGTGGGATTGACGATTGGGGTTCCGATCTCAGACCAGGTTATTGCCACTCTCGATTTACCCTCGCTTCAAGCTAAGCTGGCGAATCGCAAGGTACCGCAGGCTAAACGCCTTAAGATCTCATCCTCTTCCACTCTTCTCCCTACTCCTGCTGGCCCCCATAGCTTTTCGTCTGTACTTCCGGCTGTTCAGCAAGTAGACCTCACTCCCATATCAAAGAATTCCAAGTCTCAAGTCAATGTGGTGTTCATCCCTGACTTGGAGTTTTCTGACAAATTGAGGTTTTCCGAACAGTACGGAGCTGTCTCTTTCAAGGGAGGTTTAGTCTCTAACACCACTTTAAATGCCTTCCTTGGGCAGTTGATACCTGCTCCAATGGTGAAGTTGTTATTAACTGTCCCTCCTTGAAATCTCTGAAGGACCTTGTTGCCTGCAATTCTCTTGCTATCGGAGCCATCCACGTTACAGTTCGTAAGTGGATTAATCGTGGTAACCCACCTCCTCCTTTAATTCACTCTACCGTTAAAGTTACAGCTAGGACTCCCCCCTTTCAGTGTCTCCCACCGTGTAGTCTCCTATTTCACCAAATGTGTGGGGGACCTGAAGAACATCACTTCCTCTACTAAGTTGGCCTCAGGTTGCCTCAAGGTCGACGCCGAGTTCTTTTGCCCATCGGTTAAAGAAAGGATAGACTCCTTCATTTTAAGGGACCAGGCAGCTTCGTTTCTGGTCTCTGTCTCTTACCAAGATTTGGAGGACTTTAAACAATCGCCAACTCCTTCATCCTTGGCTGTTGCCAACACGTCGACGAAAGTGCCTGTTTTACTCAACACTTTTGCTGTCGGTTCTTCTTCCCAGTCGACCTCTCACTCTTCTAAGTGGAAGAGGCCGTACAGAGATCCTCCCAAGAAGTTTCCCCCTTTTGAGCGCAATCCGGCTATCACTCCATCCAAACCCATAAGCTCTCCATCTAAAGCCCCCAATTTGGTTTGGATTAACCCGGATCTGACTGCGGGGAAATCCATCTCTCCTCTGCAAGGTTACCCATCAGAGGGGGTCTCTAAGTCCTCGAAGCAGACTACCACCGTGGTACCCTCTACCGCTGTCCCTCCAGTTCTTCCCAGCGCGCCTCCGTTGAAGAAAAATTCCCCTGAGTCATCCGAGAAATGGCCCGTTTGGGATGCGAACCCATTGTATGCCTCCGATTGGGATAAGTTCATTAGCGCGGTTCATTGCTCCCACTCCTCGTCCAACCCCCCGCTTCCTGCTCCCTCGAAGGATTCGTCTATTGCTTCTCTTAAAGCCGATGCTTAGGTCGATAAAGATGATCTTCTAGCTGACGAGTTGGTTGAGATGGACCACTCGCTCCTTCATAAATAGGTATCTTTGTCACCTATTTACTTCGGTTCTCTTTTTCGTGCTGATTTCGGACAGCTTTTCTACGACTTATTTTCTTACAAAATTTATTCCGGTGCGACTTCCTTGTTTTGTTTCAACATTGTTGCTAGCATTAGTAATTTTTCTCTTCCTCTTCACCCGGGTGAGACATTACCCTTTCTATCTGGTTTTGGGAGAGGGTCATATTGCCTTTCAATGGCCCTCCTGGCCCTCTACCCTGTTCCATCGGAGTACCGAGCCTCCGGTAACACGGACTCGGCTGCCCCCTCTATGGGTGTGGGGAGCTCTCTTACGGGATCCTCTCCGGTATCCTGTAACACTAGCAGTCTTTCCCCACAAGGGAATAAAAAATATTCTAAAAAGGCTATTAAACCGAAATGTATCTCGGTCATCCGCTCTAGTGCTCGTATCCGAGCCAATAGAGGCCCGTTACTTTCGTCAGACCCTCATTCCCCCATTGCGAATCATTTCCGCAAGATATTTTCTCCTCCCCCTTCCCATTCTTCAGGTAAGGAACGTCTAGGTTCCTTATATCAAGTGCATTTTGACTCTCTATCCAATTCAGAGATGCTTAGCTTGACCAGGAAGATGGGATTTCTGGTGAATTCAGATAACTTTCTCGATTTTGAGGCTACTCGCGGCTGCAAAATTTCTAGAGCTTGTGAGGCCAATGTGTTTAATGATTAGCATCTCTTGGAACATTTGCGGGTTGGGGTGTGCGTCAAAACAACAGGCGTTGTTTCAGCTAATCTCATCTTTCCACTGTGATTTGATATCTATACAAGAATCAAAACTCGTTTCCCTGTCGAATCCGATCCTTCGAACGATAGGTGGATCTCTGATCTCCCATTGGATTTCTTTAGATGCTATAGGCACTAGGGGAGGCATTCTCTTTGGTTTCAAAGAAGCCAGCTTCGCTTACATTTCTACTACTTGTTTTACTTTCTTTCTGCTAGTTCATTTTCACTGGTTTGAGTTTGATTGCTCACTCACTGTGGTATCTGTTTACGGTCCGTCTACCGTAGATAGGAGGGAAGAATTCTGGAATGACTTCTTCTCTTTCCAACATTCCATTAACGGTTTCTGGATTTTTTTTGGTGACTTTAACGTCACCAGATGCTCTGCTGATAGATCAGGAGCGTCTCATTACCTTTCGAATTCGTCCCTCTTTAATGAGTGCATCCAACACCTCCAATTGACTGATTTACCACTCAATGGTAGATCATTCACTTGGACCAATATGAGGTCTCCCCCGATCTTGGCTAAGCTTGATCGTTTTCTGGTTTCCTGGAATTGGATCAATTGCTTTCATACCTCTTTTGTTTCAGCTTTACCCAATCCTTCATCAGATCATGTTCCCATCTCGCTTTTTTCTGACTTTAACTTCTCTAGACTGTATAAGTTCCGTTTCGAAAAAATTTGGTTACAAGATCAAACCTTCGTCAACCGTATCATGGAATGTCTTTCAGCTATCTCGAGTTCTTTCGGTTTAGGCCGTATTCTGATTAAGTAGCATGCCATTAAATATGGTAGCAAATTGTGACATTTCGAAAGATATGCTAACAATAACTTTCTTAAAAGAGTTTGCCCCTCGACCATCGACTCCATTGATCGATTGGAAGAAGAGAGGCCCATCTCTGATCCCCTCCATTCTGAGCGCGTGTCTTGCAAGAGAAGCTACGGAAGACCACATTAAATGGGCTCAGCATGCCAAATGTCGGTGGCTTAAAGAAGGAGACGGTAACACGGTCTTCTTCCATAATTTCGCATCACACCAGCAACGATGCAACAAAATCTCGTCGATCATTGAAAATGATGTTCAGTTATCTTCGAACTTCGACATTCATGCTTATTTCCTTCGTTTCTTCAAAGACCTTTTAGGGTCGACTAAACATCGTTCTATCCATCTAGATTGGCAACAACTGTATGGTCAGCAGTCACGTGACCTTTCTTGTCTGGAAGCTCCTTTCTCCCGGGAAGAGATCAAGAGGGCGGTGTTTGCTTTAAAAAGTGATTCAACCCCTGGCCCGGACGGCTTTTCGGCTTTCTTCTTCCAAAAATTTGGGATTGCCTCAAAGATGATCTATTCCAAATGTTCTCCGATCTGCATCGGGGAAACTTTTCCTTCGATAGGATCAATTACACGCACATTGTTCTTATACCCAAATTTTTAGGGGCGAATTCAGTCCCCAACTTTCGACCAATTAGCCTCATCAACTCTACCTTCAAGATTATCAAGAAAGTGCTATCGACTCGTGTTAGTTCCATCATCTCTCCTTTAATTGATCTCATGCAATCGGGTTTTTAAGGATCGTTTTATTCTTGATAGTGTGGCTTTGGCCCAAGAAATCATCTCAGATTGCCACAAAACTAATTCAGAGGGTATCTTGTTAAAGGTAGACTTTTAGAAAGCTTACGATAACGTAAGCTGGGACTTCCTCTTTGAAACTCTTCTTCATTGTGGATTTGGCCCGAAATAGATTGCCTGGATCAAATCTAGTCTTTTTGCTGGCACTTCATCCATTATTATCAATGGTACTGAAGGCCACAAATTCAAGTGTAAGCGAGGGCTGCGTTAGAGGGATCCTATTTCCTCCTTGCTTTTCGCTCTGGTAGCGGATGGGTTTAGTAAACTTCTTCGCAATGCGTAGGACGCGGGTGTTATTGAAGGTCTGGGCAGTTCTCATAGTTTCTGTGGTGTTTTGAACCTCCAATATGCAGATGATACTGTTATCTTTGCGAAACCTAACGGATGCTCTTTACGCAACCTGAAGTTACTTCTTTATGTCTTTGAACATGCGTCGGGACTCGCCATCAACTTCCAAAAGTCTTCAGTTATCTGGCTTGGGGGTTTCTAGAACCGGCAATCGGAGATTGCTTAGTTATTTAATTGTGTCTCTGCCACTTTTCCTATCACTTATCTAGGGATCCCTTTGAGATGAGGTAAACTTCTCAAAGCGGATTGGATGCCGTTGATCGAAAAGGTTGAATCCAAGCTAAACAGATGGTCTGGAAAACACCTCTCTCGAGGAGGCAGACTTGTTCTTGTCAACTCCGTTCTCTCTTCTATCCCTACATGATGTCTTTCTATTTTCTCCCTACTTGGGTTATTAAAAAAATTGACCGTATCAGAAGGAGTTTCTTCTGGTCCGGTTCGAATGAGTATAAGGCAGGCTCTCACCTTTGCAACTAGAAGCATATCTGCACTTCCAAGGCAGCTGGTGGTCTAGGAGTTCTTAATCTCAGACACCAGAATTTAGGGATGGCAAACGGGTCGAGTGGGCCGGGCTGGGCCCAACCTGTATGGGTTGGCACGTATAGTGCGCGGGCTCGGGCCGGTTTGCCCACTTATCCGGGCCGGGCCGGGCCGGGCTCAAGCTTGGTTTGGGTGGCCCGCCCAACCCGTGAACCCTTTAGGGTTCAACCCGGGTTGGGCCGGGTCGACCCTCTGATTGGCTCGTTTATATAGGGTTAGAATTTTTTTTATTTTTTATTTTTTTGTATAATTTTTTTTGTAGCTTAAAATAATAATAATAATAATAATAATAATAATAATAATAATAATAATACTAAGTAAGTAATAATACTAATAAACATTAAAAATCGTAATAATAATAATAAGATTGAAAGAGTAAAATTGGCAACAGATTTTGAAATATTATTCATATGAATTTAAGTTATACAATTTTAACAATTTCTAATGAAATGAAGAATTAAATTCATAAATAAGTTTTATACAATAATATATTTCTTATATACAATTTTACAACGACTACAATTTTTCTAATTTAACATAACAAGCAAAGCTATTGTTGTTGTTGTTGTTGTTGTTCTTCGGGCGAGTTGCTCCCACTTGTGGACGTTGATAGTGCTTTCCCTTGTGTCCTATCTTCAGCCTTCAGCCAGTCTTCTGTGCAAACGAGCATCTCTAACGAGTCCGGCTTCAAGCGATTCCTGTAATCAGTTAGAACCCTGCCACTTGTAGAAAATGCACTCTCAGAAGCAACTGTAGAGACAGGAGGAGTTAGTAAATCTTTAGCCATAATTGACAGAATACTAAAAGTGTGTTCATGGTCTTTCCACCATTGTAAAATATCTAGTGGAGAAGTAGATAGCTCAGAATCTTGTTGGTTATATCAATTTAATTCATTTGGTTGATTAGTCCTATGTTTTTTTGATTGAATTTGTTCAAGTAAATTAAATGTTCTATCACCAATTCTACTTTTACCCTTACCTTTAGAACTACCAGAAGAAGAACTAACTACAAAAGTTGTACTACTAGAAGCAAAACATCTATCATAATAATCATACAAGTTATTTAACGTAGATTCAAACTGAACTAAAAAAGTAGCGCAATCAATTACTAATTCTACATGTTCCTCAAGTAATGCAAAAAACATTTCTATCAAACTCTTCGTACCTTCTAATTTGATACGAGGATCCATAACCGTAGCAACACAAATCAACACAGGAGGAGGAAAATAATACTTCAAAATTTTTTGAAATGCAGGTTTTACAATCTCACCAACATTGATATCATTTAACATTTCGTTAAATGTTTGCATCATGCTAACTAATTCAATAAAAATGCTACTAGAAGTAGATTCATATGTTTTTGAAAATTTTAAAGTTGCGGTTTTAAAAGGTTCTAAAAATTTCAACAAAGATTCGGCAAAAAACCAATCGGGGGGAGTCATTTCAAAATTATACATATTTTTGCGATACAAAAATCATTTACAACTGCTTTATATTCGGTAACAACATTTAGTAAATCAAAAGTAGAATTCCATCGGTGTCTAACATCCTTTGGAAATCTTCTAAAAGGAACATTTCTAACCCTACACCAAGCTTTCCATTCTTGAAAAATGATTGGACTTAATCCAATAAAATATACACAATTTCTAATTTTAACTATATATGGATCAGCTATTTTTAATGCATCTTGAACACATAAATTTATAATATGACATGCACATCTAACATGAAAAATATTGTCAGATGGAGGGTTTAATACGGATTTTAAAGTAGTAATTGCTACATTATTGTTAGATGCATTATCAAAACTAATACACATAATTTTATCACGAATATGAAAAACATCACAAATTTCTATAATACGATTTACTATTTCAGCGCCACTATGGAGATACGGCAACGCCGCAAGTGATATGATTCTTTTTTGAAGAATCCAATCATTGTCGATCCAATGACAGGTTATTCCCATCGTTGGAATATTGTTCAGACCCGTCCAACAATCCGAAGTTAAACTAACCCTACAAGTTAAACTCCATAAAATTGCAATCAAAGCGTCCTTCATTTCATTGTACACTTTAAAACAATTCGATTTGCAAGTATTTCTCGGAATTCTTCTAAAATGAGGGTTTAAGGCCGTTTGATTAAAATTTTCCAAATTCCTACTCTCGGGATAGGAAAATGGTAACTCTTCCTTAATGACTAATTGGGTCATTTCCCGACGAACAAGATCGGGATCATAAGGGTGGCTATCAACTAGACCGGTCCTAGGGTTAATTTTTTGTTGGCCTTGTATTTGATCAAGAAGTTTTTTATGGTTATGTTGGATGTGCCTACTAATTGTACCGGTGCCGTCACCCCTCTTGAATTTGTATGTTTTACCACATGTTTTACAAACTTTCAAACCTATACCCAGAGTATATTCGTCCGGGATATAATCATAAAACTTATGCCAATCGCTAGTTTCTTCTCTACTTTTCCTACTACTACGGGGTTGTGTGGTTTCGGTTGGTTGTTGTTCTTCTTCTTCTTCTTCCAATTGTATGTCACCTACAACTATGTCGTGTGTACCCCATTGTTCCATAGAAGGATCATGGTATTCTTGGGCGGGCTCACTAGTTGGGACAATTGGTGGCCTACGGGAAGAGGAGGACGAATCTTGTTCGCTACGACCGCTACCGCGTGATCTAGACATAATGTAGTAATGTGCTAAAGTAAAGTATGTAAAAAAAAATATACAATGTAGGAACGGTGAATTATACAAAAAAAATCTAAAAAACAAGAGGGTTGAGATAGAGAAGTTCAAAAAACAAACAATAATTTTAACTACAACACAAAAAAATATAACGAGAGAGGTATGAAATTTTGATACCGTTCATCGTGGAATACGCGTATGTAAAAAAACTTGAAAATAAGAATAGAATAGAAAAGATGGAGGAGAGCTTTGCCGATTCCGCAATTGAAGAGTTGAGGAGAGCTTGAAGTAGATTTGACGAGGGTTGAAGAGAGTTGAAGACGTTGAAGACGTTGAATTTTGATTCCGATACGACCGAAATTTGATCATGTATATGGCTCGTTCTAGACTTGTTTGATGAATACTACAATTGTTGAAAAATTCTTTACAAATGATGTATAA
Organism: Hemerocallis citrina; assembly: GCA_017893485.1. NCBI lineage: Eukaryota > Viridiplantae > Streptophyta > Magnoliopsida > Asparagales > Asphodelaceae > Hemerocallis > Hemerocallis citrina. The sequence continues at coordinate 146,609,208 of CM030367.1, forward strand.
TAATAGAGAGAGTAAGAGAGTAAGGTGTGATTTTTTATGAGATTTTTGGGGGTATTTATAGGCTCAAAATATGGGAAAAAACAAAAAAAAAAAACAAAAAAACAGCTAAAGAGCCGTTCGGAACGGCTCTGGAGAGTGGAGACAGCCATTTTCGACCGTTCGACCCGCGGGTCACGTTCGACCCGTACGGGTCCAACGGGTCGGAACCCGCGGGTCGACCCGCGGGTTGACGGGTTGAATTCGCGTGCTTAACGGGTTCGTGGGCCGGGTTTCGCAGGTTCAATTCGCGTTATTTGCGACCCAGGTCGACCCGGTACTGTTCACCGGGTTTGACCCAAACCCACCTAGATGTTAAACGGGCCGGGTTAGCAGGCTGGGTCACAGGTGGGTCGCCGGTTGACCAGGCCCAGTTGCCATCCCTACCAGAATTTGGCTCTATTAGACAAATAGCTATGGAGATTTCTTAAAAAGGAGCAACTGCCTTGGGTGCGCATGATCACCTCCAATTGTTTTCCCGGACCTATATGACAGATTTTAACGCCAATCTCCCTCGTAAATCATTTGCATTCTGGAAAGGGGTTTGGAAGGTTGCCAACCCGTTTCAGTGTGGTTTAATTCACCTTTGCGCTAATGGAACCAGGACTAGGTTCTGGCTTGATTTGTGGTTTGGGAACATAAAACTCTCCCATGCGTTCCCAAATCTCTTCCAACTGGCATCCAACCCTGCTGTCAGGGTGGCAGATTACGTGATCATTATCAATAACCAAAAATTCTGGTCCATTCCGTTCTCAATCGCTCTCCCCCCGACTCTTCAGATTGAACTGAAAGAGTTGTTTAATAGTATTAACCTTTACCAGTGGTATCCGTCTGATGATTTCAAATGGAGATGGACCATTGCTAGTAATTTCTCTGTGAAATCCCTTTATAATTTTCTGAATTTGGGGGTACAGTAGCCCCGAATGCCAAGGCTTTATGGAACAACTGTGCACCGCTCAAATCGAAAATCCTATCTTGGCTCGCTCTGAATAATAAGCTATTGACTGCAGAAGTCCTTAATAAGAGGAATCTAGCAGTTGGTCAGCTGTGTGTGTTTTGTTCAAGCAACCTTGAAGATGCTGAGCACTTATTCCTTAAGTGTGCGTTTATTCAACCTCTTTGGTTGATTGCGGTCAATGCCTGGCAAGCACAGGGCCCGCCGGAAGTTTTCTCTTTGTGCTGGAGGTTTCCTTCCCCTAGGAAAGAGTTTTGTAAGTCGTGGGTTCTTTCTGTAATGGTTATAATCTGGGTTATTTGGGCAGAGCAGAACAAACGTATTTTCAAGCAGACTCCTTCTCCGATTGATAACATCATCGATGAGTTCCTTTTTTATTCCAAATTTTGGCCTTCCACTTTACTAGTTGAAAAAGTGGCAGCTCTGCATTTACATCGTTTAGACGATGCTTTTTATTTTCTTCGGGCTAATAATTCTTTTTCGTAACCTTTTTCCTCTCTTTATTTATTTTTCCTATGCTTTGCAAATCTGAAGTTACGGGTAAGCCCGGAGGAGTCGCTTTTGTTGGGTCAGCTGTTAGGTATTTTTGAGGCGGTTCTTTTTGCCCCCTTTGGTAGATTGGCCTCTAGCCATATTTGTGCTTTTCTCTGGAATGTGTGGTATTTTGGTTGGTGTGCTTTGGTGACTCCTTTTTGTTGCAGGGAGGCTCTCCTTGGGGGGCCTGATATCTGGTTGTTTTAGTCTTTCTTTCAGCATGCTACCTCTTTTCCTTTGGTGCCTGTTTCATTTAGACTCTATATGTTTTAAGTTATGGTCGCCTCTGTTTCTAGTCTGGAATTTGGCTGCGTTTTGTTTGTGTGTTAGCCTCTGGCTCTGTGTTGCTCTGTTTGATTCCTGACCTTGATTTTGAGGGTCAGTAGTGCTGTGATGTTAGCTTCTTTTGGTAGTGGTGATCGGTTGTGGCATGGTCTTTTCTTTTGTTTTGGTTGGGCCTTTTTTGGAGAGGTGGGTTTCAAGGTTTTAACCATTAGGTTCGTTCTCTGGAGGTGGGGGCTGAGCTCCGGTGTGGAGCTACATTGTATGGATCGGAAGTGGGTGATCCCCGTTTCCTTCTGATGGTTGTGTTCTGGTTGGATTGTTTGTGGTTTGTTTGTGCTGTATGCACTTTTGTGGAGGACGTTTTAGTCCTCCGTTATTGCTTTTGTCGCTGAGGGCTTTGGTTTAACTCAAGGCCTTTTTTTCTTTTTTTCTTTTCTCCGCTTTCGGTTCGTTTGTGAGTTTTCTCTATTCTATTATTGTGTTTCTTTCCCGGTGGTCTCCAGCCGCGATCGACGTTGAGTGACAGCATTTTTGCGCTATTTGGTCAGCTTAGCAGCGAGAGGGGTGTGCTTTTAGGCCACCTCTCTTTTTTTGAAATTCTCCAGAGTTAGTTTCGTCTTTCCTTCGCGTCAGTTCTCCGGAGCTGGGTGCTGTTCTATTTGGTTTGGGGTTAGGGGTGGTAGAGCAGTTGGCTAGTGTGCCGTTCCTTGGCCTTGGCCAGAGTGGCTCTTCCCCCCCATCCTCTTCGCGAGGTCCATTGCACTCCTGGATGGTCTCCTGCGGCTTGTGGCTATTTGCACTTCAGCCGCCCCTTGGTGTCTTCCACCGGTGGCTTCGGCCAGCATCCGGTGTTTTCGTTGTGTATAGAGCAGCTAGTGGGTTTTCTAGGTCGTTAGCTTTTTGGATCTCGACTCGGTTCTTTCTTATTTTTACTTTGTTTTTAGAGTTGTGTTTGAGCCTTGTTCTACCACTTGTAAAATGAGTCGTTTGTAATTCTCGTTCATTTCGTTTATATATTATTGGTTGGCTGGTGAGTAAGGCACTATCCTTTTCATAAAAAAAAAGGCATAATGATCTGACCATTTATGTACTATTTTAGTTTGTAATGTTATGATTTAATTACAAGTAAAAGGAAACTCCATCCAAATCCGTTTTTGTATCCCTCTCTACCTTTACCGCCCCAACTTCACCTCCGCCGACCACACTTCTGCACTATCGCCACCGAGTTCGGCTTCTCCAACCCCCTCATCTCCCCTTCTGCTGTCATCATCATCTTCACCCTTAACCCTTAATCACATTTTCAATCCTGATAATGGATTAATATAAGGTTTTGAGAGACATTGCATAAGAAGAAGAAAGGCATGGTCCAATCCTTAGATTCAAATATCCAACCCCACTTTCGACAAAGGCACAGAGGGGTTTGTTGGCCCGAATAGTTTGCAAAATCCTAACCCTAATCAATCATTGTTATGGTTGGTTCAGATCGGAGTTGTGGTTCGAAGAATGTCAAAAATTACCTTGAGCTCATTTCATTATTTTTTCTTTTTCTTTTTAGAACTCAAATAATACTTCACTAAGAGCACTTATGCCTAGGTGTAACACCCCAAATTCCAAAATACACTGAATTCGAGATTTCCACAGGATCTTTTCGTCTCATTCGGTACAATTTTACAAGGAATTGAAACTTCGATTTTTCATCAGAGTTACATGAGATTTTACACTTTACATTTTTCAGCGGAAGCATATAACACAATAATGTACATGTAATGACAGCGGAAGCAATTTACATCATTTAAATAAATGTACATCAACAATGAATAATTTGTAAGCATCAGTTCTCCTTTCGCTTTTATCAAGCTATTTATCCTGCATACAAAACTGTGGGCACGTCAGTTTATTCAACCGACGAAAATTATACATGGCCATCCTCTCTATGCCAGAAACAGTATAACGATTCTCATTTCTTAACAAATCACAAACTTGTTCACATATCAAACTAAAGGGAAAATCTTAATGATGTCGTGTTGTGATTGTGCACTTAATCCTTAATGCAATTAATATGTTATATGACACTAATGCGCACTTGTTCGGATTCTATGCATCCCATACTACATAGGTCCGAGGGCAAGCCCTTAATCGTACTTCATCTTGTAGGGTTCAATCCCTCGTCATGACTTAATCTACTACAGTAACTACGGTAAGTATCCTAGATGTTTTCTGACATACGAACTCATATCTAGGTGCCCTGGAGGGAATCTCAATGCACTGACACATGACTCATCATGCAGGCATCCTGTGGTAATTCAGCTCCTACCATAGACATGACACCACCCGCAGTCGTCAAACACCCCACGAGCGTCGCCACTGGGACGGTACTCTGGAACAGTATCCACGCCCTATCATGACTCATCATGGGACATCCTGGGATACTCTCTCGCTGCCAATCCAATGGCCCTCATACTCAATGTTTTTTGCTTACTTTCATCACATCTTCACTATGTATCTAGTCCTTATTTTATTAGAATCATGAACAAAATCAAAGCTCTAGAGTTAGCCTCTCCACTATACCGGACTTAATCATTCATTGAACATGACCAACCTTGGTCTTTCTTTTCAAATTTCATTTCATTTATTTCCAATTGCCAGTGGGAGACTTAGCTACTCTTTTGTTTCAATTTCAATTCACAATTACCAAAATTGAGCGTTACTAGCTCGTGAGTTCATTTTCATAAACTCAATAGAATTTCCTTTTCCATGTTCATAACTTTCACATTCATACAACTTTCATGAATTCAAATAAATGATTCGCTTCATTTCAGGTATAAATTCATGCAAAGACAAATAGAGTTTACTTAAATTGTCACAACCAATGATCATTCAACATAAGATTCATAATCTTTACCATAAAACAATTCATAGAACTACTGAGATGTCAAAAGTGATCTGGACAGTCGACTTAGAGCTTATCCAGTCGACATGTTCAGTCGAAGAAAGTTCTTCAATAACCGCTCGGAAGAGTCGACTGCTGCACATGGCATTCAAAAACTAAATATCATTTACGGAGCAGTCGACTGTCATTCAAACCAGTCGGCTGTTCTACAGAGTTCAGTTATACAACCTTTCAAGTTCAGTACAGTCGACTGTTACATACATTCGGTCGACTGAACAGGGTTAATTTTTGAATTAAGGGATCATCTCTCCCTTCTGTTCTTCAATTAGCACACAACATTTTATTCAACTACAGTATGTTCAATGTCAACATAAACATGTGATTCTTACCTATTTACCATCATCATAATATAGTTTACGATTAAATGTAAATCTCACACAATTAGTATGTTCCTTCCTCCAAATGAGATGCTAAACATACATTTTTTCTTTACTCATCATTTATCCACGAAGATGAATGCTAACTCCAATTTAACATGCTAGAAAATCAAGTTAACAATTCACCTTAAATACATTGTTTCATGGAATTCCGAACTGTTCATATTTTATTTCGGTGTACCAGTCGACTGCTCACATGATCGGCCGACTGTACATGTCATTTCCAGTTCTCTAATTATCATTAATTCTTTTTCATCTATTCACATCTTCCACAATAAGTATAACACAAAGCATTTTAATATACGATCACCCTATCAATCCACTTTTCACAAATATGATAACAATCAATATTAGCCCTAGCATGATCTCTATATTAGAAGTTTTGAGAAACACCCACCTTGTTGAAGAGTTTAACGAAATCCCGTAAAGCCTTCTAGTGTGATAATGTGACTCCTCTTCCTTGCTCCTTGCCACCGAGAATCCTCTGAAGTGATGACCGGCCTCCAAGATTGTAACACCCCGAATTTCAAATAAGGATAAATTCGAGATTTCACAGGATCTTTACTTCACTTCGTACAATTTTACAAGGAATTTAAAACTTTTTCACTAATACATCAGAGTTCAATTACAACTTGGTTTTACACAGCGGAAGAATGAAATTTACAATAAAACATTTACAATATCTTTAAAATAAAACAGCATCAGCATATCCACTTTGTAGCTCCATGAATGGTCCTTTACCTGCATGTTAATCTGTGGGCACGTCAGTTACTTACAACTGACGAAATGTTATACACGGCTATCCTCTCTATGCCGGGAATAGTATAACGATCTCATACTTTAACAAATCACAAAAAGATTGAATGAACAATTAAAGTGTCAAAGTGATTATTCTAAACATAAGTGTATGTCATGCCTTAATGCCTAATGCACACATTTCTATACTAGGATGACACTAATGCACACTTGTTCGGATTCTATGCATCCCATACTACATAGGTCCGAGGGCAAGCGCCTACGTTCTTCACAATACAGGGCTCGATCCCTCGCCATGAAAACTACCCGGTAGCAAAACAAAGTTCAGACTATTCCACGAATGTGAATCCCAGCCTTGGAGTCCACCGCCAGCTGTTATAACAGATTCCACATCGTACGAACCGTCCCGTATGTGACCCTCTAGCCCAGTATATATATATATACATTGGAGACGGTAAACACAAAAATCCATCCGTCCGACTACTCAAGATCCCGGAGTCCACCGCTGACCCGTCCTCATAGTCCCGGACTAAAATATAATAATTCGTCTCCCACAGGGCAACCTCAGTCCACCAACTGGGTCTATAGTCTTGGAGTCCACCGCCGACTATATAGAGCACCCCACTTACGTTTCCCTAAGTTTACTACATCTTCACTTATGTGCCTAAATTTTTCTAAGTTCAAGACATGAATAATTTCCACACGTAGAATTAGTTGTTACCTCCTACCGGACTTAATCAACAAATACGAGATAGCTCTACGGCCATATCTCCAAATCATTTCTCAAATCCTTTCTTTCAATAGTGCCGGTACCGAGGTCGTACTAACTCTAAATCATAAACTTTCATGTACAAGAAACATGGGTATTCACACCCTTTAATAATCATATCTTAAACATAAATAATTTTCATCTTCTACTGATTCACAATGGTTAATGTCTTGTATTAGCACTTATCCATAAAGCAATCATTTCTTAGTCTTTACACTATTCATAATCTAGTTATCCACTCATAGTCTTTATAAGCAAAAAGGATTCCCTTTTTAAGAACACAATTTCATCACATGAAATTTTATAACCAATTCAAACTATCACAGTATCTCAATTCCCTTTAAAATATTTTTTTAAACAAAATCAAAGTATAATTCTCATAAAAAAAACCACTTCACAAAAATAATACTTTGTTTTTGTTCACTACAAAGTTTCATACTCACAATTTTATCTCTCTTTATATCTCAAAATATACAAGAAAACAATCTTAATACTTCCCATTTCATTTTCCTCAAAATATGCAATAAAGTTATGATTAACTTTAATATTTATTACTTCATTTTATATGAAGAAAGTATGAGTTTTAATCAAAAGCCCCCTTTTTAAAGTCTCATTTTTACTTTCTTAAAATAGACAATAAAATTTCCATAACAATCTCTAATAACTTCCATTTTATCTTATAACCATAATAGGAATTTATTCATACTAAAAAAAACATCTTATTCTATTAAAACCAAATCAAAAAAATAAAAGATGGCTATCAAGATTTGAACCCAAGATCTCTTATAAGAGGTGCTTATTGGCTAACTAGTAAGTCCAAATGTGATTTTTGTCTAAGAGTTGTATTTGTATACTTTTGTTCATACTTTTCTGAAATTGTTTCTTTTTAACAAAACTTGTTTACCCAATAATCCAATCCTTTAGGATATTGGAATAAACTTCTCTTTGGACTAAAAGGAAATCTTAAATAATAATCAACAAGTCAAAACTTATTTTTTTAGCATATATCTCATTTAAAAAAAAAAATTATTTCCTTTCTTTATAAAATTTACATTTCTTTTCAAACTCGAAAATTAAAATCATGCTTTTCTAAAAACTAGTTTATGCCCAACATCCTACAAATAAAAATTTGTGTTAAGAATCAAACATATCTTTTAATCGATTGTGGATGTCTCAAAGGAATTCCTTTCATACAAAAATTGTATTTTTTGACATATGTCAACATACTTCATAAAAAATTATTTCATTCTCTTTTCTTTTTCATCATATCTATAATCATATGTCGAAATATAGCATTCTTTAACAATTTCTCACACATATCGAGTATTCTAATATTGTTCATAGTAATAATTCAATTTACACATAAACTTGCATTTCTCAAAACTTGAATAAAAAAAATTGTTTAATTTCTCTTATACAAATTGAGAATTTATAGCATGCCAACAAGTCTCAAATCATAAGAATTTTACAAAATCTCTTTCATGAACAAATTATTATTTTTCAAATGTAACAATAAAAAATATACATATGTCAATAATAATAAAATTTTACTTTCTTCTTTCTTAGTCAATAAATCATAAAGCATGTTTATCATATGATATTCATCACTAAAATTTCCACATACTTAACAAATACAAAAATTGCAATCACATTAACATGATTCATGGTATAAAGAAGTTCTTCTTTTTAATTAGCATGATATCACAACAAAATCATCCTTATTCAAAACATGATATACTAGCATAAATTTTATCTTAGAATTCTCAAACAATATCTTCTTATACTACTTTTTTTGTATGCATATCCTACACTAGAAAATAATGAAATCACCCAATAACACAATGTTAATCTATTTGTCAACATAGCATGATTCACTATTAATCTCACCACAATCATAGTATAGTTATTCTATTTAATCAAAACTACTCATTCACTTTTATTAGCATGTACATTCTAAAAATTTAGAAAGTAGGAGAACACCCACCTTTTGTGAAGCTTGAACAATGAAAAGAAAAGAGAACACCACTTCTAGCTCCAAAGATTCCTAGCTCCTAGTAAGGCTTCTCCTCCTAGCAATTTCTCCTTTCCAAGCAAGAGATCCTCCAAGCACAATAACTTTCTTACTCTCTTTCTTTTTCTTCCTTTCTTTCTTTTTCTTACACTTATTTTGATATTGATTTTGGTGCAAGAGAAATGTAGGAAATGAGACTCTATTTATAGGATTTTGGAAGGGTCTAAAGTGCAAAAATCTCACCCTAATAACTCTTCAAATTTATTTTACAACTCTCCACTTTCCTAACTCCTAAAACCTCCATCTCTTCATCTCCCCACTCTCCACTAACTCAACCTACCAACTCTTCTCCCCCCCTTGCCCAAAAAATGGTCCAAATACATTTGTGTATGCATGCACACATGCATAAACAAATATGAACACATTTCTATAACTCTAAATGTGTACTAATATGTGTAACTTGTCATGTATTAGTACATGTTTAACTAAAAATGTGATTTTAATAGTGGGCTTGCTACATGGGCTCATTATTAATTAATTTATTTAATTATCTAGTGGGCTTGCTACATGGGCTCATTACTAATTAATTTATTTAATTATCTAGTGGGCTCCTCTCCTAATGGGCTACATTTTAGTTTATAGGTCCATGGATCAAAAGAAAGGCTAAATAAAACTAATGCATGCTAAAAATAGTAAAATGAGAGTAGCAAAATGAGAATAAAAATTTGCACGTGCACCACACGTGCAGAAAAAATTGAAAAATGCATTTTAATCAAAAAAAAGGGGAAAATAAATTTTTGTTTTATAAAATAGATTTAAATACATAAAAATAAATAATTTAAACCTATAGAAAATATTGTACGTAGTGGTGGAAACACGTGCATCAAAACACGTAAAAAGCACGTAGAATATGAAGATTGAAATATTATATTTTTGTTGACTTAAAGTAAGGTAAAAATCAATATAGAAATTGTATAAATAGTCGGTGATTAAAATATGCGGTAAAACACGTTACAAAATACATGTGCGTAACACACAGGGGCAAAATTGTAATTTCCAATTTTGCGGGGTGTTACAAAGATACTCACTCACAACTCTCTTAAAAATAATATCTTTCTTTCAAATAAAGTTCTTAGTGTAAAAGACAATGAGTGAGAGGGGTATTTATACTAAATCTTTGGGTGAGATGGAGGGCTAGGATTGAGTAGATGGTTTTGATATGAAGGGCTAGGATGAGAGTAGGAGTTGTAGTAACTACCCACAACTAGGTAACCACCTATACACTAACTCCACTTCTTCCAAAAACCGGCCAAGGAAAGGTGTTCATGCATGTGTACGTGCAATGCACGTGCATGCTCCAGTCTCCATATAAAAACTTGTACATTATACATCCTTATAAAAATAATCTTTTAAAAGATGTTACCTTACAAGTTGTTATTAAGAGAATGGGCTTAAATTGATGGGCCAAAATATTAGTTTTTTACAAAATAAATAAATTAGATTTTTGGGCTTGTGTTTACTTGAGACAAGGGCCTTTTATAAAAATAATTTAAAGAACACATATACATATATATATGCATATACTCATCATCCATAAGGAAAATGATTATAAGATTTCATATTACGAAAATTGCACGTGCACACTACGTGCAAAATAAATAATTTTCATAAATGAAAATCGGGGCATTACACTAGGGGTGGCGTTCGGGCCTACTGGGCCGGGCCGGGCCGAAGAAATCTAACGGGTTTGACTCGGGCCCGGGCTTTGGCGGGCCGGGCCACCGTTGATCGCGGTCCGGGTCGGGCAGCACCACTGGAGGAATATTTTGGCCCGGCCCTGGCCCCTAACCCGGGGGCCGGGCAAGTTCGTAGCGAGCCTTTTTTTAATTATTATTATAATACAAAGATAAAGGAAAAGAAAAATTGTTCACAAGTGTCAATAACATATAGATAAAAGAGATACTCATAAATTAAATTGTTTATATGAAGTACAAAGTTTAATATATAATCAAATAGATTAGTAACATTTCATACAAAGTTATTCAAATTACAATATGAGGAAAATATTTGTATTTAGAGATCGAAATGTCCTATATTTAGATTGAAGAGAAGGCATTGGACTATTATCGTGCACGTCTACTTAACCTAAATTTAGAATCTTATCCCCCTAAATTTTCCGATTAGTTACAATACATTATCCAAAACTTCATTCTACTATATGTTCATTCATCGCTACTTGTTGATCCATTGTGTGCTTCATGTAAATCTTGGGTGTTTTCTTTCGCTTTCATCCAATCTTCGATGCATACTAACATCTTCAAATTTTTTGGGCTGAAGCGATTCCTGTTCGGGCTCATAATCCTGCCACCAAGAGAAAATATACTTTTTGATGTAACGGTTGACATCGATGTAGTTAGCAAATCTTTAGCTATACTAGAAAGAATAGTAAAAATATTTTCATTAGTTTTCCAAAAATAAAACACATCTACTACCTCTTCAATGGGAGGTTGTACATTATACCAATTCAACTCATTTGGTGAATTAGTTCTTGGTTTTTTTAATTTTATGAGATTTAAAATATTACTAGTAGCAGGACCATTTTCTTTTGATAATATAGAAGAAAAGAAAGAACTAACATTTTGTATTTGTCTAGTGTTAAATGAATAAAGTTATCGAAACTATCATATAAACTAGTCAAAACAAGCTCAAATTTTGTAGTGAAAACAACATATTCAAAATCTTGTATTTCTTCGTGTAGAGCATAAGTATAAAAATCTCAATTAAATTTTTTGTGACCCCTAACTTAATCATGGGATTAAATATTTTAAAATTTTAAAATAAGCGGCATAAACCATTTCTCTAATAAAATGGTCATTTATCAAATCTTAAAAAAATTAATTTAATTCTAGTGTATGTTTTAAAAATTAATTCTACAAAACAAGTAAATATAGATAAACTAGTGTATATTATAAAAAATGATTCTACAAAACAAATACAATTAAATAAAATTCTATTATTAACTAGTGTATGTTGATAATCAAAATCTTGAAAAAAATTAAGTATTCAACAAACAGCAGCAATTAATCGGAATAATTAGTGTATGTTTACCAAATTATAAAAAAAATCCTAAAAAGAAGAAGAAGAAGAAGTACAACAAAACTCAATCTAATTAAGAAAAATAAATGAGAACAAACAACTATGCTAATTCTAAAAATTATAAAAATACAAAAATATCGTATCAGTGTAGAATGTAGATTGCAAAATGAAGGTAGAGAGAGTTGAGAGATTGTAATGTTGTTGTTGATGTTGTTGATTGTTGTTGGATGATGTTGATGTTGATCAAACCAAGAAAGCAGTTGAAAACTGTTGATTGTTATTGATTTGTTGAGAGAGTTGAAAGGTAGTGGAGAGAGTTGAGTGAATGTGTGATGATAATTGAATGAAATGAGATTGTATATAGAGATTATGATTTTTTTTGAATGTCCTAAAATACCCCCAAAAACTTGCTAGTATAGATCCATTGGGGGTATTTTAGTAATTACACAAATACAATATACTCAAAACTGACCCACTTTTTAGTAATTACACAAACACAATGTTTGGTAAATAGTTTCAAAAGTGGGTAGTTTGGTAAATACTTTCAAAAAGTGGGTCATTTTGGAAAAAATTATGCCTAATGCATATTTTGAAAGTATTTTTCAAAAGTATTTATTAAACTGACCCACTTTTTCGGAACTATTTACCAAAATTGACCTACTTGCTATCTGAGATAGTGAGTCTAGTTCAACTGACCTCACTATCTCAAATAGCGTTTGCATGTCTACACATTTTAGGTAGAAATTGCATGTTTCAAATTTCTCTGGAAAAAATGAGTTCAACTATACTCGCTATCTGAGATAGCGAGTATCAGTTGAACTAGATAGCAAGTATAGTCATATACATTTCAGATAGAAATTGCATGTTCAAAATTTCTTTGAAAAATGTGTACAACTACACTAGCTACTGAACTAGACTGTGAAAAATGAGTAAAATGAGATTTCGAGTTCATTTGAACTAGTTGTGCTAGTATAATGTACGTGTGATGCACGTCTAAAAAAGTAAAGTCATTAAATTAAATGAATATATATTGAATAAGAAAAAAGATAGTTTATATTTGAATGTTTTGATTTGGGCTACACGTGCGGTGCACATTTATATTTGTTGGATATAGTTTGGAAGTGTATTATACGTGTTTATATAGTTACAAAGTTAGATTTTGTTATTTACAAGCCCCAACTCTCCCATTAAAATAGTAGAGATATATTTCATGTTAAAAAGTTCTTTAAAAGAAAATGAGTACAATTACATTCTTCCCTATCTGAGATAGCAAGTTCGTTTTGTGTAAATTTAATGTTAAAAATTTCTCTGAAAAAATGAGTACAACTACACTCGCTGTCTCAAATATCGAGTGTAGTTGCATATATTTTCAGATAAAAATTGCATGCTCAAAATATCTTCAAGCGTCGGAAAACCATAAAAGGTAGGTCAGTTTGGTAAATACTTTCAAAAATGGGTCATTTTGAAAAACATCTGGCTGACGCTTATTTTAGTGTTTTATTTCTCTCACACAATCTCGCGTCAGCCGTGTTTTCTTTTGTCATATTCTTCAAACACTTACATCGCATGGCCAATGTGGGACTAAAGTCTCACATATACGCTTTGTTTTTTTCTTGTGGGCTCGTGTTTTGTTTTTTTTAGGAACTTTCTGGCAGGTTGGCAAAATTTGATTTGTTTGCGCGGATTAAATGTCCGTACCCAAGGAATCAAGAGATATCAACTTCATTCCTTGGCTAAATTCTGGAAATATTTGAAGAGAATTTTCAAGTCATGGCCTCTCACCTATGAGAGCTATGTAATTTTTTCCATTTCCCACATTAATGACAATATGTAAGCAAACTCATGCAAACGTCAAATACAGATTTAAGGACCACAAAAAAAGATCGATCGCAATGGCCTAACGGGCTCTTACAAGTCAATTGGCTTGCAATTTTCTGAAGTTAGACTAAAAACTTGGGGACAGAACAATCAGTAGCATCACATTTTATTAGAATGGGATCGAATACGTTGCACAGAACAGATATGTGTTTGACCATATCAACTGAACGCTTGTGTTTTTACAGTGCCTGATTTTTCACCAATTAGGTTGTAATTAGTTCAGACTAACATGTATTTAAAGGGGATTTTTCATCTGTAACTCATTTCATATGAAGCAGCAGCAGCTCTGGCTTTTCTATGAGAAGCTTCCACTCATTACAGAATTTGGCAACTGTAGCTCCGTCAACAATTCTATGATCGGCTCCAATAGTAACCTGTACACATTCAAATTCAAGGTTGAATGTGAAAATTGAAAAGAAATAATGAACAAGAACCATCCCTAGCTACTGTATTGCTATTTAGACTTTAGGAATCTTTCCCCAGTTAACTAAAGATATATGAGTTTGCTATGCAAGTTCCTTTCTCTTTTTCGAATATCTTTAGGGTTCTTCTTTTATTCCTTTTCCTTTTGAGATATATTTCCGTGCTCCAGGTTGACAACTTACATTGACAAGTGAAGCAGGATATACAGATCCATCATCTGCAAAACGAGGAAGTCTTTGAATTCGTCCAATTGCGATTATGGCAACTTCAGGTAAATTTAGTAGTGGAGAGCCAAATTTGCCACCAATGGCCCCAATGTTGCTCAAAGTTATTGTTCCACTACTAATGTCGTCGGTGCTTAGCTTGTTGTTTGATGCCAATTTTTGTAATCTACAGAGTTCCTTCGTAATCTGACAATACAGAGCATGCATTAGTAAAGAATTTGAGGCTTTTTAGCAAAAGTTGAATAAAACAAACTCATAAGATAATTACATTTCCTAAGTTGGGAAAAGACAAAAGTTAGAGCTAACCTCCAATATGGAGAGTGACTGTGCCTTCTTTATATTTGGCACAACCAAACCATACGAAGTAGCCATGGCAACACCAATATTATGGTATCCTAGATAAGGAACCAGTGAAGCCATAGACTTAGTACTGAAATTTATGTAAAAAGAAAGACCCATGCAATATAAATCTAAGGGTTTTTGTTAAACGTTGCTTATATTGTTCAATTTGAGACAAGATGTGGCGGAAATTTGAAGAGAGTGATTGCTTACCTTTAAGTATGACTTCATTGGTTTCCTCATTGAAGGAGCTGTTTAATAGCGGGTATTTGGTCAATGCCATTGAAAGAGACTTGATTAAAAATGGAAGAAAAGTGTGTTTCACATCTTGATTGGAATTCTCATTTTGAAAAGCTGCTTTAAGCTTTACGAGTGCATTGCAATCTATCTCTTCCAGATAATGGAAATGTGGAACTTTTGCAGCCATGGTCATTGATTTAACCATAGATCTCTGAAATCCCCTGAAATGTGAAAAACACTGTTCTTTACTACACAGCATGCAACTTTTGGTAGAAAAATGCAACAATTTCCCTTTTAGGTAGATGCCATCTAAGGCTTCTTTGTGCTTTATAGTCGAATTACATTCCCTATAGCTAATTTATCATCTTTCTCCTTCTATACGAAGAAAATTTGGAAGAAGCCAAGTGCACTTTCTAGAACTATGGTAAACCCTCTCTTATCATAGTTTTGGCCTTTCCACATCAACTAATTAGAGGGTAGATGACTTGACGCCAGGTCGACATCCAGTCATAAAATTTTGTCAAGTCTTCTAGGAGCGTTGACTCCTTGGTCGACCCCATTTTAATAAGATAAGGCTAGATAATGACGATGAGTATATGGGATGAAATAATAAAAAAACGCTTATCAGACAATAAAGATCTAGATATGAATGACCCAAATTAGAAAATAAATAAATTAATAACTCAAAAAAAAAACTGCATATGAAATTATAAATTGATAGAGCTGCCAACACAAAGGCACATCAACAACATTATAAGAATTACAAACTAATTATTCTGCGTCCAGTAAAAATGTATTAGAGATAAATAACAAGAAGAGAACCAACACACATTGAAGAGTAACACAGATCAACAGAGGAACTACTAACAAGAAATGCTACAGATTCATAATCGATGACATCCGAAAAATAACTACACATCTTACATATATATATTAGAGATAAAAGTGTCACTAGCACTCTATTATTCAACACAATTAAAAAAAACTTAATCATGATTGATAAACATAATTGCATCTACAAATTAAATTGAACCCTGGTTCCTCTCATCAAAATGTATGTTGTACTTCTTCAAACTAGACATGCCCAACAAATTAATTATACACTGAAAGACATCCACTGTGTATAAACCAAGTATCAGTCTCCAATAAAAATCCAACATTAGCGTCTGCTTAATTACTTAATTACGAAGTGACTTTTTTACTATGATGGCAATCCAATTTCAAAGCAACGTGAACCAGAAAAAACAAAACAAAGAAACTGAATATATTGAAGTCCTTTATTATAGATTATTAGTAATTCCAAGATAAAGATTATCGCCTAGTAACGTCAATTTATTGTTCACCAAAATAACCTTGACTTTTACTTATGCCCACGAATTTCCCCTGCTTTGCCTAACAAATTTGAAAGTTGTAGAGAAAAAGTTACCTGAGAGTGATTGTTGTATCTTCATAGTGTACATCTACAGTGCCCATATTCCCTTCATTCATTATCACGTGTTGTTCATTAGTAGTAGCATGTGAAAGGAAAGGCAGTTCTTTAGAACTTCCCTTGCTAGCATAACTCAAGACATCTTCCTTCAGTACCCTACCATCTTCACCCGTTCCACAAATATCATTTATATTTAGACCATGCTGCTTTGCAAGGTTCCTGACAGAAGGTGTACATAGAACTCCCTTCCCAGCAACTTCCCTATTCTGAAGGGTTTCATAATCAGATTCAGATAGATCAGATCTATCTGAAGCTCTGTCTCCATCATCCGCAGACATGAAAGAAGTCTGAGCTTCATCAACTGCTATCTTCAATAATGTTTCCCCAACCTGCAATTTGAGGAATGAAATCAAACTTGACTCCCATGATGAGATATAAGAAATGGGGAGTGAATTCCTCATAATTTGATTGTTAGTAAACCTTTGAACTTGTCACCTCTCAATCACATGTCTAACAACTTACCCACTTCCCACAAGTTCCTCTTTGATAAGTAGAACGACAAACATTTCTAAAACTGATAGTAGAAGTAATCAAGAAGATGCCGTCCTAATCAATCCCTATAATAAACAGGAATTGGCAAATATAAATTTCACCTACAATCAGAAGATAACTATAACAGTAATACATAAGCATATGCATTTTATTTTTTTTGAACAAGGTCGTAGCCACACACTCGCACACACTTTTTTCCTATAAAGAGATATGATGCAAGCGGGATTCAAACTCCCAGCCTACCGCTCACCAACAAACAGGTTGACGATTAGACCCTAGTGGCACTTGTGTATACGTTTACATAATATGTCCACGAACATTTGTCACGTAAGTGACATTACTATGGTTGAGCATTTTGGGAGCTCTGAAAATTGTTCTTCATGATGCTGCTTATTTCTGGTGTAGGAGCAACAGATGATGAGTTCTTATTTTATGTGGAATGCAGATATCACAGCCGACGATATGATTAGGATAAGAGACTAGTATTTAGGTGGATTTGTGAATCTGGCGCTTGTACTGGTTGCTAGCCGCCGAACCCCTGCAAAAAACCAGAAACACCGGGAGTTTTTCCGGCGACAGGCCTCCGACGATCAAGTCAGTAACCAGAAATATGAGGGTTAGGGTTTAGTGGCAAAATCTTGATTACCTGGTAATTGAGGAGGGAGGCCTGTATTTATTGACTTGTGGAGAATCAGTTACGGAAAGATTTTCTAACTGCCTGATCAAATCCCTGTTAGGAATGTGTCTTGAATACTCGTGGTTCAGATTAGTAGAATGCAAAACAACAACAGCAAGGTGCAGCATAGTTGCGGTCGACTGTCCTGGGAGACGGTCGACCGTACCCCCAACCGCACACCTGACTGCAGTTGTATAGGTTTTGGCAGAGAGATGGACGGTCGACCGGTCTTATTGGACGGTCGACCGACCGCGGCTCTGTGTTCGTTTTAGGTCGTTTCAGCCCAATCTTCAACTCCAAATTAGATCGTACGACTTCTATTCAGTTGCTTTTTTTTCAGGTTTTATCGGACGACTGAAAATCAAGATTAAACCTAGGTTTCTCTCTAATTCTTCTATATATATTGTAAACTCATCCAATATGAGATGGAGTACTTCATAGATTCTTTTGTCCATTGCAAAGAGAGGTTCGAGAGATAGATGGTTCTTGGTGGGTGAGTTTAATTCCTCGGATTGAGTGAACCAGTAACTTCTTGTAAAATCTTCTAATTGAATATCAAATCTCCTTATATTTCTCCCCGGATTAAGCAAAAGCTAACCGGGATAAATCCTCGTTGTGTTTGTGTTTGGATTGGTGGATCTACTTGTTTGCTCAATTGATTTGTCTCATCTACTTCG
This sequence comes from Hemerocallis citrina, assembly GCA_017893485.1. Taxonomy (NCBI): domain Eukaryota; kingdom Viridiplantae; phylum Streptophyta; class Magnoliopsida; order Asparagales; family Asphodelaceae; genus Hemerocallis; species Hemerocallis citrina. Next base: position 146,627,415 of record CM030367.1, read on the forward strand.
ACTTCCTCATTGCTCTATTTAGTTCCGCTGCGACCACGGGCGTTCGTTGACGCCACAATCCCAATAATCCCTTGGATTAAGGATGTGATTGGGTCATTATCCCCCTAATTTTAGAGAATTTAATCACCAACCATAAATGGTTTGTCAACCTTCCCCTGGTTGGGCTGTCGTTTTTGGAGATGTGCCTGCGAACGGCCCATGTTTGGGCTATGGGCTTGCAGCTGATGCGATATTATTGTATTGCCCCTATGAATCTTGAGATTCACGAGAGAGGATCAAATGGCTCAGATTGACTGAGTTTTTCCCCATATCACTTCATATTATTGTTAATATTATAGCTTCTGATTGGGATGTATTCACATACTACAAAGTATTCTCCGCCTAACATAGCTTGCAAAATGCCAATTTAATTTAAAACTTCCCATAAACATGTATTATACAGTAAAAGTTTGCGTCGTTGTCTACAATTAGTTATTTTTTACGGTTTTCATTTGCATCAAAACAATTGTTATTATATTGACAATGTGTTCATATACACATTAATTTATGATCTTTCTAATGTAGAACCAGCTAAACTTAACAGAGGTACGATAAAACAGCGGAAACATACACATCATCAATATAAACCATCGCTTTGGTAAGCTGAATTAACAGTCCAAACAATAATATATTCCCACCCCTCTTCCTGCTAGGGCAGGCAATAAAGGAAGAGAATACCTAAGGGTTGAAGAAAGAAGGAGCAAGTAGTCACAACAGCAAGCAGCAGCATGACAACAACGGCATGACAGCAACAATAGCAGGAAACAGCAGCAGGACTTGACAGTCGATTGCCAATACATGCAATTGACTGCCATCCTGCAACTTGTACTTGAAATAGGGAGCAAAAGACTGCCAGGAGGGCAGTCGATCGAGTTTCTATCTGACTTGCTCGGGACTCATTGCAATCGACTATCCTCCTTTACAGTCGACCACAATGTCTCAGATCTAAAAGATTAATCTACGGTTGAGATCTAATCTTATGTAATCTTATACATATTGTTTGGTGTACAATTCAAGGGTCAAGTGTAATGTTATTCTATCAGTGAGAGAGAGAACTTGCAGCCGTTATTAAGAGAGGGAGAAGAAGATAAGCCCTACACCTTAGTGGTGAGTTCTTAAGTGATTATAAACATGTTTCTCCTCAAATTTTCTTTTGGAAATCGCAGGAGTGCCTCTGCGAGGGAAAACAGCTATTACATTGGGTGAACCTCGAAAAAATCTAATTTGTTTGTGCATTGTTGGATTTGTTTGCATGTGTTTGCCTGTGTTTCTTTGATTTGATTCTTTGTTTGCACCAAGTTGAGCACAAAGTTGGTTTTTGAGATGAGAGACTAGAGGGAAATCGACAGATTTGAGGGAACATAGTTCTTGATGTGGAAAACCCAGATGATAGCGTATCTCTGATAGAAAGATCTAGATGATCCATTGTTTGGCACAAACCCAGAAGGAGCCAAGGTAGATCTAGTTGCGTTGGCAGCTTGGATTCGTTTGAATCAGAAGGTGTGCTTGTTGCTGAGTAGGAAAACGTTTATTCCACATTGAGAAGACAATGATTGTGCATGAGGTAATGGAGATTCTCACGGATATGTATGAGAAACTGTCTGCATTGAACCAGAATTTTCATTTGAAGAAGTTAGTCAACAAGAAGTTGTCATAGAGGGGTTCAGTAGCGGAGCAAGTAAATAATTTATGTATGGTATGCAATCAATTGGAATCGGTAGGGTTGAAGTTCATGGAAAGAGCATCAACATTGTTGCTCTGTCTAGTCTTCCTGATAATTACGGCCCGTTAGAACAAATTATCACAAGTACTATGCTGTTTTGACTACTCTGAAGAATATTGTGAGCAACATCATAAATGAGGAAGTGAGAAAGAAGAGAAATAGAGAATCTTCATCTTCTAGCAGAGACGCGGGCGAAGCACTAATAGAGAGAGATCGAAAAGCAAGAATCATAGATCACAATCTAGAGAAGGAAATCACAAAGGCAAGCGTTGGTACTATCATAAGTCAAGATATAGAAGAGACCAATGCGAAGAGTACAAAAGACAACAAGGTAGATTACAAGGAGCCAATGTGGTAAGCAACAAAATCTCCTTAGATAATTTATGTTTATCTGTTGGAGTTGATATGATACAAGATGTTGGTTCATAGATTCAGGTGCTTCTTATTATTGTACACCCATGAAGGATGCTTTTGAAAACCATCTAACATGTGATTTTGGTTCAGTCACAATTGGGAACGCGCATATATGCCCAGTTATTGGAAAACGAACAATTATAGTGAAAACTTACAATGGTGGGCAACTAGTCTAACATGAAGTAAGACACATTCCAAGCTTGCAGAAAAACTTGATCTCAACTAGCAAATTGGACAGAGAGGTGCATATGACAACATTTGGACATGGAGAGTGGAAGATTATTACATGTGCTAGGTTGGTATCTAGAGGAAAACGTGTTAGCACGTTGTACTTACTCAGATTAGGTGATTAAGGTGAAATCATTGTCACAACATCAACAAGTAATTCTCTTTCAATCTTATGACGTGTCAGGTTGGGGCATCTTGGTGAAAAATATGTAAAATAGCTCTGTTCCAGATATCTTTTGCCATGGCTGAAGAAAGTTGAGATGGATTTCTGTAAGAAATGTGTAAAGGGCAAACAAAATACAGTTAGTTTTCAGATGAGTGTGCATGAGAAGAAGCTTAGTAAGCTAAAGTTGGTACATACAGATGTGTGAGGTTCGGTTTAGAAATTCTCTTATGGTGGTAAGAAAAACTTCGTTACATTCATCGATGATACAAATAGAAAAGTTTGGGCATATGCAATTCGTGAGAAATCCGAGGTGTTTGAGACATTCGGAGCTTGAAGGGTTAAAAATGAGAATGAGATAGGTTGCAAAGTAAGAGCATTAAAATCAGACAACAATGGAGAGTACATAAGAGTTTAGTGATTTTTTGGGATATGCAAGTATCCAAGGAATCAAGATAGTTTCTAGAACTCCACAAAAGAATAGGGCAACAAAGATAATGAACCACGTGATACTCGAGAGAGCAAGATGCATGAGCCTTCAAGAGGATTTGTCCATCTTTGGGCAGCTATAGTGGATACAACATTGTACTTGATCAACCGTTGCCCGTCCAGTGCCCTTGATGAGGGCATACCTCAACAAATATCGTCAGACACACCTGCTAATTATTCAAATTTAAAAATTTATAGTTGTATTGCTTATTCACTAATTGACAGGGAAGAAAGAAAGAAGCTGGATTCAAAATCCAGAAAGTGTCTTCACTGACTACGGTGGTGATGAGTATGCAATGAACGACGGCAATGAGTATGGTTACATATTTTGGGACTTGGTTGATAACAATGTCATTCGCAACAGCAATATGGTTTTCAATGAAAAGCTCTTGTATAAAGATAGGCACAAAGGTCAGGACAATACTACAGATTCAGGTTTAGGTTCTGATTCTGAAGACGGTCCTAGTGATGGGGCCCCTACAGTGCAATAACAACTACAGATGCCATTGGCAGCACAAGAGGCTCAGGATGAGCCTATTGAGATTGAGTAGAATGTCCAAGTCGAACAGGTAGAGCCAGAGACATTTGGGGATCCTGAACTGGTCGGTGAACTGGTAGAAGGTTGATACGAGAGAGAATGCTGACAGATATTTGATCCATCTGATCCATCAGCTAGTACAGTTTACGAACATGTTATGTACACAAATTCAGGTGAACCAGAAACTCATGATGAGGCTTTGAAATATAGGGCTCAAATTTAGTGGGAGTCGGCCATGAAAGATGAGTTGAACTCCCTGATCCAGAACCAAACTAGGGAGTTAACCAAATTACCAGCAGGAAAGCGTGCTCTTATGAACAAGTGAATTTTCATAATCAAGGATGAGATATATGGTAGCAAAAGGTACAAGGCGAGACTTGTTGTCAAAGATTTTTCTCAGAAAGAATGTGTTGACTATAGTGATATCTTCGCTCCAGTTTTGAAGATGGCTTTGATCAGGGTTTTGCTTAGTATAGTGGTAGTGAAAATTTTGTATTTAGAGCAGTCAGATGTCAAAACAGCTTGTACATGAAGCAACCCATAGTTTTTGAATTCAAAGGAAAGGAAGACATGGTTTGTCATCCTGGAGAAGAATCTATATAGGCTCAAACAAGCGCCACAATAATGGTACTGGAAATTTGATTGTTTCATGCGAGGAAAGGGATTCGAAAGAGGCGAATCAGATCATTGTGTTTGTGCACAGTTATGGCGACAATGATACGGTAATTTTAGATTTGTATGTGGATGATATGCTATTGGCAGGTTCATGTATGAAGAAAATTAATGATGTGAAAAAATTGCTAGCATCTCAGTTTTATATGAAAGATTTAGGGGAGGCAAAGCAAATTATTGGCATGAAAATCAGTAGAGACAAGTAGAGTAAGAAGCTTTGGTTGTTACAAGCGAACTATGTGAAGAAAGTATTGAAGTGATTAAATATAGATAGTGCAATGCCAGTTACTTATCCCTTAGGTGCACGCTTCAAGTTATTATGGACTTATATCCAACATCGGATACATATATGGAGGAAATGACTACAGTTACTTATGTCTCAGCAGTTGGTAGTTTTATATATGTGATGATGTCTACAAGGCTAGATATCAAACATGCAGGTACATGAAGATTCCAGGTAAAGAACATTGGTATTCCATGAAGTGAATTCTTAGGTATCTTGCAGGTACTTCAGATCATTCTCTATGTTTTGGGTGGGTGATTCTTTGTATATAAATATACATGGTTATGTTGATGCGGATTTTTGTGAAAATCGTGATAGTTGTAAGAGTACTACATAAGATGTTTACAGTTGGAGGTACAGTTGTCAGTTGGGGTTCTCAGTTACGGAATGTTGTAGCACAGTCAACAACAGAGTCAGAATATATAGAAATTACAGAGTCTTAGCACTTATTGTAACGCCCCGAGGTCGGCTCAGCTGCGCACGCGACTACGCGTACGCACACATGCGAACAAAACAAATCCTAATAACGGCCCATCACAGGTTTGTCTCACAAAAGGTGTTATAGCTTTTAAGTATTAATCATTGACATTTTCTATATAAACACTCATCTCACCACACTCACCTCCAATATGGTACAAATAAATCACACACACACACAATACCAAACACACAACACACACACAGCCAAGCACAACAGCACACCGGGCCCCACTTCCTCCACCTCACGTGGAGTGTGCAGCCACCCCTTCTTCTCACATGGCCAAATACCCCATGCAACCAACCCATAGAACAACCTATAGGCCCAACTACCACTCCACTATATTATTATATATATATATATATATAATAATAATAAAACACAAAGAAAGCTATCAAGTGGCTCTCCTTCAATCCCCCAAAAATCAACGGCCTAGATCTAACCTCCCAAAACATATTTTCCCCCCAAAAGTTCCCCCCCAAAACTCAAATTCAAATCCCCACCAAAACAACTCCTATATTTATTTAATTATTAAATTTTTTTTCTCTCTCCCTCCCTCTTCTATTCAAAAAAGTAAGAAAATAAAAATTAAAAAAAAAACTAAAAAAAATTAAAAAATTAAAAAATTAAAAACTTGAAAAATAATTTAAAAAAATCAAAAAAATCATATAATATGTTTTTTGCTCTATGTTTGCTACTTCAATTAATTTGTTGGACCTCCAAAACTATTTTATATGATCAAACAAGGTGCACCGTTCCGAAGACGTGCCGTAGGCACGTGTCAACGGGCAAACCTAGTAATTATTATATTCTCCAAATAAAATATTATATATATACACTTAAGTACGGGGTGTTACACACTCCCTTAAAAACTCAGCGTCCTCGCTGAGCCCAGGACCAACAAGCTAATACAGAATCGCCTTTCTAGCTGATGTGGAGCAGAGTACCAGTATTACAACACTGGTGGGTAACCAGAGTCCCGGGTAGAGTTGTACTGCTAGCAAAATCAGAGTACTCTACTCCACAACTGCTAGAAATGCGATCCTATATTAGCTTGCGAGTCCCGGGTTCAGCGAGGATGTTGAGTTCTTAAGGGGGGAGTGTATATATATAATATTATATTGGGAGAATATAATTATATATATATATATTATAATAATAATAATAATAATAATAATAATAATAATAATAATAATAATAATAATAATAATAATAATAATAATAATCTCTACTATTTTAATGGGATAGTTGGGGTTGTAAACAAACAAACCCTAATTTTGTAACTGAGCAAACACGTGCAATATACGTCCAAATTAAATTCAATTAATAGAAACATTTGTAGACAAACAAATTTGTGTGTTGCCCGTGCATATCTAATCTAATATAAAGGAAGTATTAGATTTAAGGCTAGACTACATTGAAGTTTTTACTATTAATAAAATATATTTATTAAGACGTGCATCGCACGTGGAAATTACTAGTAATAATATAGTGGAGTGGTAGTTGGGCATATAGGTTGTTTTATGGGCTTGGTTGCATAGGGTATTTGGCCATGTGAAGAAGGGGTGGCTGCACACTCGATATGAGGTGGAGGAAGTGGTGCCCGGTGTGCTGTTGTGCTTGGCTGTGTGTTGTGTTGTGTGTTTGGTATTGTGTGTGGTTTCTTTGTACCATATCGGAGGTGAGTGTGGTGAGACGAGTGTTTTATAGAAAATGTCAATGATTAAGAGGTACCCAAAAGCTATAGCACTTTTTGTGAGATAAGCATATGGTGGGCCGTTGTTAAGTTTTGTTTTGTTCGCGTGTGCGCGCACGTGCGCACACATAGTCGCATGCGCAACTGAGCCAGGCGGGGCGTTACAAAATAGTAACGCCCCAAATTCTATGCACAGAAAATATATATATTATTATATTCTCTCAATATAATATTATATATATGAACGTAATTGTTTTTGTGAATCTGCCCCGCTGCTTCTCATTCATCTTGTTAATATATACTTGTACAATGATGGAATTAAGGCTACAACTAAGGTAACTGCTGCCTATAATTCAGGTAATGGCTATAACTGTAACACCCCGAATCAGTGTAGTCGAAGGCGTAAGGCGCAAGTAATTTCAATTCCTTGTAAAAAGCCTGAGGCGCAAGGTGCAATTTGAGGCGCAAGCCTCAGTTAACCGAGGCGCACTATCACTTTTTGAAATTTTTAAAATTTATAAATTAGATTGTATAAACAAAATAACATCATAGCAACAAAATATATCATACAATGAACATATACTTAAAAAGTAAGGTAAGGAAGACGTACTTTGTAAATGTAACTTGGAAGTATAACCGTGTAACAGTGTAAGTGTAATTTGTAAGTTGTAATTGTGTAAGTTATAATTTTTGTACATTGAACAATTAATTTTTTTTTTTGAGAATATCATAGTGCAGTATTAGTATTACACTATTACAGAGTATTACAATATTACAATTAAATATTAAGTATATTCAAGTATTCAACTATTAATTATTACAACAAGTTTTATCCAAATAGCCTAATAAAACAGTAAAGCAAAACCAGCCTAATAAAGCAGTAAAGCAAAAGCATTGCATAACTAAAAAAGCAAGAATACTATTAAAAAATAAAATAAAATAAAAAGAATAATTTAAATAATAAAAAAGAATAAATATAAAACCTGTCAAAAGACTCAAAACTAAAAAAGAAAGAATACTTAAATAATAAAGAAGGGGAAAAACAAGGAAAAAACAATGTTGAGGCGCACCTTCCGTCGAGGTGTGCTGAGGCGCACGCCTCACCAGCGCTTCGAACAAGAGGTGCGCTTCAACTGAGGCTTGAGGCGCACCCGGGGATATCGGCACCTGAGGCGCACCTGAGGTGCGCCTTCAACATCACTGCCCCGAATTCCAAAATACAACCGAATTCGAAGTTCCACAGGATCTTTACACTTCTTTCGTACAATTTTACAAGGAAATTGAAACATTTCTTACATCAAAGTTACATTATACCCTTACATTATTACAGCGGAAGCAATTTTACAGTAATTAATGAAACAACATTTAAATCAATCTCTGTGCAGCATATATACTTCATTTGTCAAGCATCTTTACCTTGCATGTAAAACTGTGGGCGCGTCAGTTCATTCAGCTGACGAAATATTATACACGGTCATCCTCTCTATGCCGGAAACAGTATAACGATTCTCAATACTTAGCAAACCACAAACTTGTTCACAAACAAAGCTAAAGGAACTATCCTACTGATGTCGTGTTGTGAATGTGCACATAGTTGTTCACAAACAAAGCTAAAGGAACTATCCTACTGATGTCGTGTTGTGAATGTGCACATAGTCCTCAATGCAATTATTTCCATTATATGACACTAATACGTACTTGTTCAGAGTCTATGCAGCCCATACTACATAGGTCCGAGGCAAGCCCTTAACCGTTCTTCATCTTGTAGGGTTCAATCCCTCGTTATGACTTAATCTACTACTGTAACTACGGTAAGTATCCTAGATATTTTATGACCTACGAACTCATGTCTAGGCACCCTAGAGGGAATCCCAACGCACTGACACATGACTCATCATGCAGGCATCCTGTGGTAATTCAGCTTCTACCATAGACATGACACCACCCGCAGTCGTCAAACACCCCATGAGCGTCGCCACCGAGACGGTACTCTGGAGCAGTATCCACGTCCTACTCATGACGCATCATGGGACATCCTGTGAATACTCTCACGCCGCCAATCCAATGACCTTCATACTCAATGTTTTTCTCTTACTTTCATCACATCTTCACTATGTGTCTAATTCTTAGTTTAATTGAATCATGAATAAAATCAATCCCTTAGAGTTTAGCACTCCCACTATACCGGTCTTATTCATTCATTTCACTTGACCCAAACCTTTGTCTTTTCACTTCAAATATCATTTTCACATTTCTTTTATTGCCGGTATAAGGCTTAGCTACACTCTAGTTCTCAATTTCAACTCATAATTACAACATCGAGCTTTTCATACTTATAAAGTCTTTTCATGACTAATCACAATTCACATTTCATAAGCATAGTATTCATGTATCCATATCCTTCATAACTCATCATATTTAATATTTCAATTCCATACACAATTTATGCGTAAAAAAATAATAAGTTTCAACTAGTAGTATTCAATAGTTCATTTATTCTACGAATCTCTTATTCTCATTTCAATCCGTACTAAAATCACAATTTATAAGTTCAATTAATTACACAAATCACAATTTTCAAAATTTCTTATTACAGATTCTCATTTTAAAACTCTTTAAAAAAATAACTCATTTATTTTTCCTTTATTTCAAAAGACAATTGTATTTTTTTAAAGTCATTTCTTGCAAATAGCCTTAATTTCTCAATTATATTTTTCTCAAAAGTTATAAAAATTTCTTTCATGAAGTCCAAATAATTTCAGTAATTTTTCCCATATTTTCCTAAATTTTAATTTATTTTAAAAACTCAAAATAATATTAATTTTCCCACAAAAAAAACTTTTAAACCAAAGCCCCCATCCGGATTCGAACCCACAACCAGCGGCCCAAAGGACAGCGCCCAAGGCCACTGCGCCAAGCCACCGAGATGATATGAGAGGGGTTATTATCCCTATGTATCAACTTTCGATATTTTGGATTTTAACAAAAAAAAAAACAAAACGAAAAGCTCCATTCTCAGTATCGAACCCGAGACCAGTGACTAAGCCCCCGCTACTGTAGCGACTAAAACTCTTCCGACCAATTGGTCTAAGTGACCATATCATTTTGAAAAGGATTTAATTAGGCTTGAACTAGCTCTCTGTTCATATCTATATTTCATGAATTCACACAACAATTTTGTTTCTTTTTCTTCTCTTTTGAAAGCAAACTTTTCCCGATTTTAATATACAAAAATCTACAGTAAACTAGTATTTTTTATAAACATTTTTTGCTTTATAAAACATGTATTTTAGTCCTAATTTGTGTTCCACGTCCATAATTTCGACATTGAGAACTATTACACATTTCTTCATAATTTAGAGTTAGGTTTCCACAAATCACTATGTTTTTTTGTTCTCTTCTTATTGACATCCTACTACAATTTTAGAACACAAAAATCTCATATTTCTACAAATTAAAAATCCATTTTTGTCAACTAACCACACATGATGCACTCAATCAATTTATTAGTAAACACAAATTTTACCATGACGTTCATGTAGCACAACAATATGGAGATTTCCAACACATTACTCAATAATTATTCATTAGCAATCAATCCATCAATTTATTCTCTAAATTACCACTCTACTTTTAATTAAACAAGCATGGTTCCAATTTTCACTAGTTGATTCATATAATTTCATTAAAATCATACCTAGCATGATATCTAATTCTGGAAGTATGAGAAACACCCACCTCTTTGGAGAAAAACGAAATGAAAGGTCCTAGAGTCTCCTAGAATGCAAGAGAGTAGCCTTCGCCTCCTATATTGTGTTGCAAAATGCTCCCCTTCTTGTTCCTTGTGCAACCCGATGCTTCACTTGCTTGGGGATGGGGCCGGCCTCCTTGGTTGGGACACACACAATTTCACACTCAATCTTTTACTCCCTAATGTATTACTCTCCTATATAGTTTCTTCCTTTCAATTATTTCTTAGTGTAGTATACATGAAGGTAGGGGATATTTATACTAGTTATAGGATAAATTGGAGGGCTAGGATTTCATTAGATGGTTGGAGATGGATGGCTAGGATAGGATGGAAAGTTGTAGCAACCACCCATAAGCAAGTAACCACCCATGCACATACACCCACTCTCCCACACTTCTCCTTATGCAATCCGGCCTCCAAGGGTGTGCAAAGCACACTACGTGCATGCACGTGCCCTTCTAGTACCCCCCTATTTAGAATTTGTACAAATTTAATAAATCAATTGTTCACCAATTGTATCTACATGACAAGTTGTGACAATTTAAAGGATTAATTAAGTTTGTGGGCTTCAAAATAGAGGGCTTAGGCTTATGGGCTAAATAATAAAGTATTTAATTATAAGAGTGTGCTCAAAACAAGAAAACAATGTTTAAGCTTTATAAAATAGGCTTTTTAGAAAAATAAAGAAAAGAAAGAAATAATTGTTCATACTACAAAAGGAAATTTTATAAAAATAAATATACATACGAAATTTTGCACGTGCACAACACGTGAAAATAAACACATTTTTTTATTAAAATGAAAGTTTAGGGTATTACAATAACTAAGGTAACTGCATACAATAGAGGATATATGAGAGTAATGGCTGCCTACAACTAAGGTAACTGCTGCATGGAGAATATGTACAGTCTAACACACCTCCGCAGTCAAAGCTGGAGGTTTCCGTATGCTGAGACTGTCCCGAAAATCATCAAATAGTATGCGTGGAAGGCCTTTAGTGAAGATGTCAGCAATTTGATAGCGGGATGGAACATGAAGGACACGAACCTAGCCACGAGCAACTTTCTCTCGTACGAAGAGTATATCCATTTCAATATGTTTAGTGCGCTGATGTTGAACGGGATTTCCTGAGAGATATATTGCACTAACATTGTCACAGTAAACTAATGTAGCCTTGTGGATCGGACAATGAAGCTCCAAAAGAAGATTGCGAATCCAACAGTTCGGAGACAACATTTGCGACCCCTCTATATTCGGCTTCAGCACTAGACCGAGATAGAGTGGGTTGCCGCTTAGAAGACCAAGACATCAGGTTGTCCGCGAGAACGACACAATATCCAGAGGTGGATCGTCTAGTATCAAGGCATCCACCCCAATCAGCATTAGTGTAAGAGATGAGACCAGAAACTGAAGACTTGTAAAGGTGCAAGCCAAAAGTAAGAGTGCCTTGAACGTATCACAGAATTCTTTTAAGAGCATTCATATGTGCATCCTTTGGGTCATGCATATGTAAACATACCTGTTGCACAACATAGGATATATCTGGTCTCGTGAAAGTAAGATACTGCAGTGCTCCAGCTAAACTGCGATAGTGTGTGAGGTCTTCATAAGGAGAAACCGAAGAGACATTTAGTTTAGACTTAGTATCCACTGGTGTGGGTGCAGGCTTACAAGAGGTCATGCCAGCTCGTTCAATAATCTCCTCTGCATACTTACGTTGACAAAGAAATAACCCGCTTGCATGTCTTGTAACGGCAATGCCAAAAAAATAGCTCAGAGGTCCCAAATCCATCATAGCAAATTCAGAAGCAATGAGTGACATAATAGAGTGACGAAGAGCATCAGACGAGGTAGTGAAAATGATGTCATCAACATAGAGAAGAATATATGACATGTCATTGCCCTTGCGATAAATAAATAGTGAATGATCAGATTTTCTATGTGAGAAACCAATGGTGGAAACAAAATTAGCAAACCGTTGGTAGCAGGCACGAGGGGCCTGTTTCAGACCATAAAGAGATTTCTTCAACAAGCACACATAATCCAAATGAACTGGATCCTTGAATCCTATGGGCTGATGCATATAAACTGTTTCATGAAGCTGACCATGCAAGAATGCATTTTTAACATCCAGCTGATGAATGAACCATGATTTAGACAGAGCTATACCGAGGACAGTTCGAATGGGTAGTTGGCTTCACCACTGGGCTAAAAGTTTCATCACAATCTACACCAACCTGTTGAGACCTGCTATCACCAACAAGACGGGCTTTGTGCCGCTCAAAAGCACCATCAGATTTCTTTTTATGATGAAAAATCCATAAAGAACGAATGATATTAACATCAGATGGACGGGACACTAACTCCCACGTCTTATTTTTTATAAGAGCGTAAATTCATCTAACATGACCGCTTTCCAATTCGGGTCGGACAATGCAGCTTTCGGGTTACGAGGAATAGGAGACGGTGTGACTGAAGACGTCAAATTGAACCGACGCTTGGGTTTAAAAATCCTGTGCATGCTGCGGGTTGCCATGGATCTAGATGGTGCCGGGGGAAGTTGGGTCTGATTTGGGCTGTGGTAGTTGGGCTGCGGAGGAAGTTCTAAAGTCAATGGTGGGTGAGGCTGGTGCGGATTGCGGCAATGGGAGCTGAGGAGTTGTGGGCTGAGGAGAGGTAGCATTGGGAGTTTGAAAATGATGACGTAAAAGAGGATGTAAACCATCATCCAAAAAATCATAGGTGTATATAGAAGGGGTATGCAGCTTGGCAAATAGAAATTGGGACTCATCAAATTGGACATGCCTAGAGATAATAATTTTCGGCCAGACAAATCATAACATTTATATTCCCTGTGATTGGGCGGGTATCCCAAAAAGACACACATAGTGGATCGAGCTTGGAGTTTATTTATTGTGGTGGAAGGGACAAGAGGATAGCACAAACAACCAAAGACCCGTAAGTGAGTGTAAGAAGGATCCCGATGATAAAGGAGTTGAGTGGGGGAATAATTTTGGAGAATCTTGCTAGAGAGAATGTTTAAGAGGTAGGTTGCCATTTGTAGAGCATGATGCCAAAATGATGGAGGCATAGAGGAATGAGTGAGAAGGGTGCGGATCAAGTTGTTTATAGCTCGGGGTGGGGGGCGGCACCGGAGGTGGGGGTCGCAACGGGGGGTGGCCGAAGCACGGGGAACTCGCCAGAGAAGGAGAATAGAGGAAGAAAAGAGCACAGCTATGGCTCTGATACCATGAAGGTAATTATTTTTGTGAATCTGCCCCGCTGCTTCTCATTCATCTAGTCAATATATACTTGTACAATGTTGGAATTAAGGCTACAACTAAGGTAACTGCTGCCTATAATTAAGGTAATAGCTATAACTAAGGTAACTGCATACAATAGAGGATATATGAGAGTAACGGCTGCCTACAACTAAGGTAACTGCTGCATGGAGAATATGTACAATCTAACAATATATATACTTAAGTACAGGGTGTTACACACCCCCTTTTAAGAACTCAGTGTCCTCGCTGAGCCCGGAACCTGCAAGCTAATACATGATCGTATTTCTAGCCGATGTGGAGTGGAGTACCCTGATTCTGCTAACAGTACAGCCCTACCCAGAACTCTGGTTATCCACCAGTGTACATCTGCTAGCTCCATCTCAGACTTACATCTAACTCACTCTTACCCACGATCGGTGTCGAAAGTCGGCTCTAATACCATTTTGTAATGCCCCGAGCCCGGCTCAGCTGCGCACGCGAAACAAATCCTAACAACGCTCCACCATAGGCTTGCCTCACAAAAGCTATTATAGCTTCTAGGTACCTCTTAATCATTAACATTTTCTATATAAACACTCATTTCACCGCACTCACCTCCGATATGTACAAAGAAACCACACACACAACACCAAACACACAACACACAACACACAGCCAAGCACAACAGCACACCGGGCCCCACTTCCTCCACCTCACATGGAGTGTGCAACCACCCCTTCTTCTCACATGGCATAATACCCCATGCAACAAAGCCCATAAAACAAGCTATAGGCCCAATTACCACTCCACTATATATATATATATATATTAATTATATTTTTCCAATATAATATTATATATATACATTTAAGTACGGGGTGTTACACTTACAGTTTTTGAGGGACATGTGGATTTCGGAACTCATGGGTCAGCTGTATAGAAAGCAACTCATAAGGGATCTATGGTGTGAAAGTCATAATACAATATTCTTGATAAAGAACTCAACGTTTCATGTTAAGACTCGACACATTCATATGATGTATCACTTTATCAGGATGGCAGTTGAAAAGATGTGGTTGAAGCTATCGAAAATTCTTGGTCTAAAAATTCGGCTGACATGATTGCAAAGATAGTGGATAGCAAGAAGCATCGGTTTTGCTACTCCGCTATCGAATTGTCTCCAAGTTGATTGATGAGAGATTCGCAAAGGTACAGATCTCAAAAAGGCCAAAAGAAAATTGAAGAACATGTTAGAAACTTTGTGTAAATGTCTTCAAGTGGGAGATTGTTAAGATTGTGGATCCAATACATAAGCACAATAGTTGAAGAAAGGAGCAAGTAGTCATAGCAGCAAGCAGCAAGAAGCAGCATGACAACAACAGTAGTAGGAAACAACAGTAGGAATTGACAGTCGAAAGCCGATGCATGCAATTGACTGTCATGTTGCAGCATGTACTTGAAATAGGGAGCAATCAACTACCAAGAGGGCAGTCGATCGAGTTTCTGTATGACTTGCTTGGGACTCATTGCAGTCGGCTGCAACGGTTCAGATTTGAAAGATTAATCTACGGTTTAGTTCTAGAGTTGAGTGTGATGTTATTCTATCAGTGAGAGAGATCTTGCAGCCGTTCCTGAGAGAAAGAAAAGAAGATAAACACTACACCTTGGTGGTGAGTTCTTGAGTGATTGTAAACATGTTTCTCTTCATATGTTCTAATAGAAATCGCATAAGTACCTCTGCATAGGGAAGTAGTCATTGTATTGGATGAATCTCAAAATAATCTCGTGTATTTGTGTGTTGTTAGCTTTGTTTGCTTGTGTTTCTCTGATTTGATTCTTTGTTTGCATACCGGGTTGAGGATTAAACTCAACAAGAGGTATCGTTTCCGGGAGCAGGAGCAAATTGTCAACATTTACACACATCATAGCCTCTCACTACTCTTCCCAAAATCATCATAAATTCTTCAGGTCAAGTTTTCTACCTCGATTCTCCATGTTTGACCAACTTTTCACTATAGGTTAATTTGCATTAGAATACTGATAATAATTTTTTGAACAAATATAAATCTTTTCAAGTCTCTAAAGAAGACATGCAAACTCATTCCCACCAGATATTCTTTCTGATCTGAAGAGCCTACTTGTAGGATGCCTGGTTTTCAAAACTTGAATGTACGAGACCGATTCCACATACAATCAACTGTGAAATACTTGCAAAGCATGCTACACCTCCATGAACCTCAATCTCAAATGCCAATCTTCACTCAACAAATGGAGCATGAACTATGCATAAACAAATATAATTTAACAATTTAAATACAAAATTAACAGTACATGTTGGTACCTTCACTATATCACCAGGAACATAGAGTATCGTATGTATTTTCCCCTTAAACCGGCTGGTAATCTCTATAGTCGCCTTGTCACTCTGTACCTCGCAAAGCCGCTGGAACTCTTCAACTACATCCCCCTGCCATTTAAACAATAATCATAATCGTCCACAAAACCATACCCCTGTTCTACTTTTCATTTCTTACTATTTTTATAATACAATTGAAAACCCACAACTAATCAAAAATTTTTAAAAAAAACTGTTACCACCTCTTGAACGAACCAGTTCAAAATCTCGCACTCCGCAATTCCTTCCCCAGTCTGCGCCAGCGGCACATCCACCAATCCCCCTCTTTCACTTGCCACTTCAACCCAGGCCTGGCTCGACAACCATCGCAACTTGACACCAAACTGACAACAACAAAAAAAAGAAACAAAATTAATTATGAGTAAAACTGTATGATGCGATTATAGTTATGATCAGATTTTGGTTGGAGTTGACTTACAAAGGAAAAGGGAGGAGGAATTGAGGTTGTTGGAATTTGTTGAGAGAGTATCAATGAGGGAGAAGGTGAAGAAGACTCAGGTGATAGCCACGTGGCGCTGATCAATGCGCGGGAGAAGCGCCAGATGCGGCGCGATGCCATAATTGATTTTGATCAGGAGAAAAGAGGATGGAGAAAGATGAAGAAGAAGAAGAAGATGGAAGTGGATTGAATTTAGGAGGACTTATTTACATTTAAAACTCCATAGTTAGATTTAGACACGGAAGGGGAAATGGAGCAGAGCTACGTTATCAATCTACTGACAAGGGATAAGTATAATTTTTTTTTACTAGAATGACCCAATTTTTGAAAGTTTTTACCAAATGGACCCACTTTCGAAACTAATTCGAAACAGATAGCGAGTTTAATAAAAACATCATCGCTATTTCACAGATAGCGAGTTTGATGAAAACATCATCGCTATCTAAGATAGCGAGTGTATGGTCAGATGTTTCTCCACCACTTGGAGAAAAATTGAAAAAAATACAAAGTTTAGACTTGCTATCTCAGATAGCAAGTGTATGGTCTTGAAGAAAAACACCAAGTTTATACTCTCTATCTCAGATAGCATGTGTGTTTGTACCACACTCGATAAATGATATAGCGAGTGTCAATTGGGGTGAAGAAAAATATCATTGGGTTTAGACTCGTTATCTCAGATAGCGAGTGTGTTTGTACCACACTCGCTAACTGAGATAACGAGTGTCGATTGAGGAGTTTTTTAAAGACTCTCTATCTCAGATCTCTCTCACTTCTCTCATTCCATTCTCTCTCGTCTCTCCCAACTTCGAAAGAAACCCAAAACCCTAGCCTCCCAAATTCATTATTTTCCCAACAAAATCCGTTCAAAATCTATTGAGATCCACTTCATCACTCACAACCCTCTCTACTTCCACTCTCAAAATCCTAAACCCATCATCCAAGATCCCGAATTTGGTTGATTTCATGAAGGGTAAAGAGGACTGTGGCGGAAGCGGGTGCATTCATCTCATCTTCATTCTCTACCTCCTAAAACACTCATCTATCGTACGATAAGTCTTCATACGTTTGCAATTAGAATTTGGGTTAATTTTGATTGTGGGTTTCTTAGAACATAATGTTGAGAGCTCATGATTTTTCGGATGATTAGTTAAAAGATAAATTTCGTATTTATTTGTGTATGTTTATTTAAAAGAGAAATGCAATGAAGTGAAACTTTGAGACTACATGAAAAAATTAGTACAATGCGAAGATGAAAAAGGAAAATAAAGAACATATGCTAGCATCCAATTCTTCATATTTGCAAAAATATCATATTACATATTGAATGTACATCAATTGATTATATTCCTACTTTAGTTTTTCAATTACTTTTATATAAAGTCTGCCTATTTGCTTAATAGTTAAAGTTATATATATATTTCTGTATATTTAGTTAAACGTAAAATGCTACTTTGAGATATAATTTAATTTTGATATAAATAGGATTATCAAAATATAATTTAACTTTGAATCAACATGTTGAGAGTTTTTAATATGAATATAATTATTAGATATTTGTCCATATTATTGTTGAATTCTTCAATTATATGTGTGTGTTTTATTGGTGTTAAATTGTTTGTTTTTAGAGTATGCAATTATACTATACCGAAATACACATAAAATTGTAGGATTCTCATCACTATTAGATATGAAATGAATGCAGAATATTCATGAAGAAGGAACGAGTAGTAGACCCCCAAGTAACCCAGGCCGCGGGGGGCCACAAACTTGAGATGGACGACCCCCAAGTAGTGGTCGCAGGGGTGGACAAAGACACAAAAATGTAAGATGATTGTCTTTATTCGATTAATTTAATTTTGCTTTAATAAAATAGTATATTGTGAGATTGATGTTTATTGTTATTTGTTGTGTAGGTCGAGTCGGGTCTGTCTTCTTCACCAAATCAGTCGGGTCCGTCTCTTTCGCCAAATCAACCGGGCCTGTCTTCTTCGTGAAATGAGCTGGGCCCTTTTTCATCAGCTTATGTTCCACCGGTGGGTCTCGGTCATCTCGACCCAAGGCTATTGACCTTGCAAGAGCAACATCGTTCGAAAGATGTGTGGGACGGACAATCAAAGGAGTGTACTTTTCGGGGGCACACCACTTTGCCAATGCATCCACGTATCCACGAGTTGTTACGGGATTGCGGACTATACGACATCAACCTCATGAGTTCAATTAAGGTCGATCATCCTTTTTTAACCGCCCTTCTCGAACGTTGGCATCCGGAAAAGCACAATTTTCACTTGTCGGTAGGGGAGATATCTGTCACACTACAGGATGTTGCAGTGATCACAAGTCTTCCCATCAATGGACAGGTCGTAACTGAAAGGATGGACTTCGATCCACAGTTTTTAATCACAGAATATCTTGAGGTTGAGCCGAATCCTAGTGCTATTGTCGAAAAGTCGATTCGGTTGAAATGGTTGAAGGATACTTTCAACAATAAGTTGAATGAATATTCAATGACTTCGAAGTCCAGTGCTATTGCAGAGCCTATATTATGTCATTGTTTGGAGATGTCATGTTCCTGAACTCCACTGATGTTTTTTTCCCCTTAATGTACATACAGTTGGGGTAGTGCAACATTGGCTACATTATATCGGAGTTTGTGCAAATGCGCTCTTGGTGCTAGTCAGATAAATGGATGGAGTTGGAAACGCATACATATTGATAGACCTGTAGTTAGAGGCAATCATCAAAGTGGTTACATGTTCCTGATGACCCTCACATGAAACCACCACAAGGTGTATACTGAACTGGATCTCTAACATGGAAGGCTAACCCAAATCGCTACTTGACATACTAAAGGGACGAGTTTGATACGTTGACGGATGACTGTGTCAAGTGGGAGCCTTATATGGAGGAACGTTTAGCGAGAATGCCACCTATGCACGGTGACTCGTGAACTATGGCTGACAAGAGTACTTCGACAATTTGGCCTCCGTAAAAATATTCCGGTCGCAGAACCATTTAATATCGATTTGCATGGTATTACCGGTATGGGTCGATAACCCTATCGGTTTCTTCTTCTTCATCATCATCATCATCATCATCATCTAATAATTCATTGTTAACGGCAACATTTTTAAATAGTCCAAAGAAATTGTCATGTTGAACATAATCTGGAACCAAACTAGGTTGAAATGGCAACTCAACTTCTATAGGATCCAGGATTGTTGTATTTGTGAACGTGTCTTCTTGTGGGGATGGTGGGATTGCATGTGATGTTTGAACTAGGTTAGAACTCATTTCATGTGTCGGTACTTCTCGTACGAAGCTTGAACTAGGATTAACATGTGGCTGGGCATTAATAATTTGGATTTGCTGAATATATAATTCCAATGCGCACCAACTATAATTTGGATCAACTGTCCTAGCAATCATGGACATTAGAGCGTTGTCATTTGCTACGGGCAGAGTCATAAAATATTAACCTTTACCTTTTTCCACTGCATATATAGCTACAATTTAAAAATTCCATTGATCTCTAGCCCAATTAGTAACCTCATAAATTTTCTCGACTAGTTCTGCTATTGTAATTGTACGAGGTGCCCAAATTATTTGAGGATGAACATCACTATAACTACAATCTATCTTTGCGTCACGAATAATTTTACCACAAAATAAATCCAAATAGGAATATCGTAATCCATACCTATACATATTTATACAAAAATGAGAGACATTATCTAATCTACCCAAGTGTACACGATAAAAGGTTATACAAATCATACATTCGAATAAATGATCGGGAAGATTGAATAATTCGGGAACTTGGATGATGGATTTAGGGTTTTGAGAGTGGGAGTAGAGAGGGTTGTGAGTGATGAATTGGATCTCAATAGATTTTGGATGGATTTTGTTAGTGAAATAACGCATTTTTTAGGCTAGGGTTTTGAGTTTCTTTCAGAGTTGGGAGAGAGAATGGAAAGAGAGAAGTGAGAGAGAGCGAAACAGCGAGTCTTTGAAAAACTCCCCAATCGACACTCAATATCTTAGTTAGCAAGTGTGGTACAAACACACTCGCTATATGAGATAGCGAGTGTTAATTAGGGAGTTTTTCTTCAAGACCATACACTCGTTATCTCAGTTAGCTAGTGTGGTACAAATACACTCGCTATCTGCAATCTGAGATAGCGAGTGGGTATCGATTGGATTTGGATTTGGAGAATGGAGAGGGTATTGGCAGGTCGGGTGCGATGCGGGCCAGGTGGGGGGCGAAGGGTGCAGTGCAGATTCCATCTCCAAATAAATTTAGCAAATTCCATTTCCATAAGCAAGAGGCCCAAATTGTTTTAGCAAGCCCAAGCCCAAGTTTTTTTTAATAAAAATCTAAAGGTCCAAATAGTTAAACTTGGGGGCCCCTAATAACAGTCTAATTTTATTTTACGCGCACAACACATTACTACATTTACAAGGGAAAATAAAATTTAGGGGCCCCTAAAATTGCGAAAAATCCAGGGGCCCGAGGCGGCCGCCTTCCCGGCCTCCACTAGAAGGCCGGCCTTGGGGAGATCTTCTTCCAATATGGATACTGAGGGTGCTACCGGAAATTTTGTTGTTGAAGATCATGGTCAAGACTCTCTGCATAATGATGTTGTTCAAGAGGAGTGGATGGACAATGTGATCAATCTCTTTGATTTTGAATTCAATGATGCTGCTGCTATGCCTAATCAAACCTCTAATGTTGTTCCGAATGTGGAGTACACTATTGCTGCTGAACGACAAAATGTAGATCCTATTTCTGCTACACTGCCGATATGGTTCCTTATCAACAGGAATACATCACTGGGATTGTAACTTCTCTACTGCTGCACATGAAGCAAATGAAATTACTAGTGATAGGGAGGACCTGGTGGTTATTGATCATTAAGAGTGGTGAATCAGCTTTAAACTGTTTTTGAGAATGTTTTGTGTAAGGATTTATTCTGGATGGGTACTTCTATCCACTGACATTATATTGGGAGACAGGCAGCACACTAGCCTCGCTAATTCCCGGTTGTATCACTTATTTGGATTATGTATAATTAAATGTTGTCTTTCCTTTTCTTTGTTGTTGTTTTGTTCGTGCTTAGGATTAGCACGTGTATCTGTATTCTGCTTTGTTACACTACTTTGTTTTCTTAATGATTATTAATGAGATGATGACTATGGTCATCTTTTATAAAAATAAAAAAAAAAGTCATTATATTGGGAGAGATGCATATGAAGCAGCTATGTCTTCATATGCTCCATATTTATTCTTTGTATGAGCTTATGTTTCTTTTTGTTTTTAATGCTATTTGGCTGAAATCCTTCTAGGAATCTATCTATTTCATATAAAAAAAACATTTCTTCTAAAACAATTAACAGGCTGTACAAAAAATAATGATAATAATAAGAAATCAAAACAACTCTAAAAGGGTGTAGCACAGTAACAACAATTTGAGGTGTCAGTTTTGAATTACCAAGATTTGAGATAGTAATATAGAAATAGCCATAAATTGAGATGTAGATATATTGATGGATGAATTCACAAACACCCACAAACTAACGGGGTTTGACACATAACCATCCTTATTTCTTCATCAAACTAGCCACCCTCTTCAATGAAACATTAGTCAGATCTGATAATGGTAACAAAATCCTACAAATCAGGGCCTTATGATTCCAGCAAAGTTCTCAAAGCTTTTACAGAAAGATTAGTCATAATGGACATCTTTAACAGGTTCGAGCCTCCTTTATGCTCCTCTACAAGACATGAGCATCTTTCAAGTGCATAAAAATTGACAGATTAGGCACACTAAGAGAGACCCAGCCTATAAAGGTTGTTAATCAAATATCTTATCCCCAAACAAAAGAGCTAATCTTTTGAGGGGAGATTCGAATAGGAGATAAGGAATTCAAAGTCGATCTAATGGATTCATATCAATCTCCTACGGTTTCTCAGGCTCATAAATACCGCCCTCCCCAGTCAGAAGGTAATCAACAGTTTCCCTCTTAAACTCTCTTTCTCTCTCTGGTTCTGACTTGAGCGTCGGAGAGTTTGTCTCCAGGACCACCCCCGGTGTTTCAGGCTTTTTGCAAGTCCACTGGCCGTGTCAGCAACTGCCGGATCTAGGTCACAGTGTTCGGATCTAGATCACAGTGTTCAATCAACGATCTAGATTCAATCTCAGGAGCTCTAACCACATTTCACAGCGAAGATCAAATGTCAGATTTTTAATACTTTACATCAAATATTAACTCTCTATCTGTTTGCTCCCACACCAAAATAAGCAGCAACAGATTCACACCATATGTGGGAAACTACAGAAATCAGACTTCCGCTATGCCACCAAGACTAAGAGGCAGAGCAGCGGCCTCAAGCCGTCACACCAAAACTTTTAGTCAACCAACTCATCCAGTGGATGATCTGATTCCTCCTCAACAGTAGCCCCAACAATCTAGTCAAGCTCATTTCAATAGAGAAGCACCGGGGGGCTTTCAACAAAGCCGTTATGAACAACATCCTCTGTATGATCATGTTTCAGTCCATAATGAGTCAACCGATTCAATGGCCTCATGAGGCCCCCGGGGATCTTGATGTAATACCCTGATTTTTCAATAAATGAAAAAATTATTTATTTTGCACGTGTTGTGCACGTGCAATATTTTGTTTGGATTATTTTATCATAATGTGTATAATTATTTAATATATTTTTCTCAAATTATTTGTGCAAAAGCCCTTCTTTAAAAAAGCCTTATTTGATTTAATTAAAAAGCCTTTCTTAAAAAGCCCAAATGTATTTTATTTTATTTATTTTTATAAACTAGTTTTGGCCCACAAAGAAAGCCCATGAATTAATTTATTTTAATTAAACTTGTCATGTAGAAGACTTTTTTTAACAAATCTATTTTTTTACAAATTTAAGAAGGTACAAATTTGGCCTAGTTGCATGCACGTGCACTACACGTACACGTGCAATGCACACTCACTATTCTTGGCCGAGTATCATTCTTTTTGGAGGGATTTTTGATTTTGGGTATGGAGAACATGGTGGTAGTTTCTTAGTTGTGGGTAGTTTTCCTAACTCCTACTTTGATCTAAGCCCTTCATCCAACAACTACCCAAACAATCTTGGCCCTCCATCTCACTCATTTCCTAGTATAAATACCCCCCTTCTCATGGCTAATTTTTGATATGCAAAGTATAATTTCTAAGCTATAGTATTGTAGTGATTGTGTGAGATATAAAGATAGAGAGTTGTGTGGGCTTTTGTGCTTGGAGTGGCCGGCATCAAGGAAGGGAAGCTTTCGGCTAGGACTTGAAGAAGCATTCGGCATTGGTTTGGAGGCTTGGAGTTCGTGTGCTTTTGGCTAGGAGGAGGTGTCTTCATCTACAAGGACTTGTTGCTTTTGTGTTTCTCTCCATTCAAGGTGGGTAAAACATTTTATATTTCTAATGTAGGATCCTTGCTAGTTTTATTGTCAACACTATACATGAAAAATACTAATAAGAGTCCACTTTAATTGAAAAGTTAGTGTACGAATGGATTGAAATGATGTGATTAATTTGTGTGTGAAATTCTAGCATGAAATTAAACTATATGTAGCATTTTCTATGATTATTAGTTTAATTGAATGATGATGGAATATGGCTAGTATGATGTGTGAAAATCTCCATTAGATTGCTTGTTAATTGTATGGTTGAAACATGACAATTAATTAAGATAATGACACACCTTGAAATTTGAATAGAAGGTTTCTCTTGAATGCTTGAGTGGTAATTATGTTAAATTCATGAGTAGAAGTGTATTTTGTGGCATTGATGAACCAATGAAATTTCTTATTGTCATCAAAATAGAACTACCCAAAAATTAGTATTTTGAGTTTTACCTATTCATGTGCTAAATGAATCCTTTTGTTAATATGGGTATGGAAAAATTCAAAGATGTATGTGGTGTGAATATAGATTAATAACAGTGAATTATTATAAGAGAATTGTGAAAGAAAGGGGATTAGAAGGTTAATTGTTTATTTCAATGTCGAAAATAAAAGAAATAATAGACTTAATGAGTAACTCATTGATTTATGGGAAGAAATACATTTTTATAGTACAAAAATTATTTTTATATTACTGGTTTGAGTGAAAACTAATCTGGAAGTTTTCAGTAAATTTTATCAAAGCAATAAGAAACTATGGTTACATGAACATCGAGTTATATTTTTTTTTTACTGTACGAAAATAGCATGTATAGACTTTCGGTTGGGTTCTTGACAACCCGAGCTGGTGGCTCAGGCGGTCGTCGACTGCGGTTCGCTTCTCTGAGCGGTGCGGTTTGAATCCTGTGTTCACCACTTTTTTTTTTTACCAAAGGAGTATTAATATATACAATCTGTAACCGAACCATATACACTTAGTTGACTCCTCCTATACCGCTAGCACATGTTGGCCTGTTGGCGGGTGCTCTGGGCTCTTTCTCTGCCGTGCCTGGGTTCGATTCCTCCCTTTAGCACTTTATAAAAAAATATTTTTTTGTGAGATTGTGATGTCCAAAAAATGTGAGAAAAATATGGTAATTTTCATAAAAATACAAGGAATTTTATGGGATTGAGTTGGGTATTATTTGAAGAAAATATAATGTAGTTTGTGAACAAATGGTATAATTAAGCTATGGTTCTAAGACACATACTTATGAAAATTTTTAGTTTATAAAGATATATTGAAATGGATTTATTAGAAAGAATGGACAAAAAGAATTTTGTGGTGTGACATGATTTTATTAATTCTCACTTGAGAATATTGTGCAAATATGAAGTATGAATGTTTATTAGTGATATCATGAAGTTGCATGAGTTCATGTATAATTATGGAACTTAGAAATCACGTGGATAAAAGAAGAGAAATTGTTGGCTATAATTATGAACTTCATAAGTTAAAAGTATTCATTATGGACTTGTGAATAAAGTGTAATCATGAATTGAAAGAGAACATGCATGTGAGTTTGAGAACTCGACGTGGAAATTGTTATGAGATAAAGATTGTGAAATGAAATTTGAAATAGAGTAGCTAAGTCTCCCCGGCATTGAGAAAAATGAATTGAGATGAAATTAGACCAAGGTTGGTCGTGATGAAACAAATGAATAAGTCCGGTTGATGGAGAGGCTAACTCTAGAGATTATTTTGTTCATGATTTTAAAATTAAACTAAGGACTAGTACATAGTGAAGAGGTGATGAAAGTAGAAGAAAAACATGAGTATGGGGGCCATCGGATAGCGGTGTGAGAGCGATCCACAGGCTGCCTGCTTGATGCGTCAAGACATGGCGTGGGCGCTACTCCGGAATTATCGTCCCGTTGGCGACGCTCGTGGGATGTTCGAGTGGCTATGGGTGGTGCCATTGTTCCATGGCGGAGGCTGAATTGTCCATAGGTTGCCTGCTCGATGCGTCATGACAGTGCGTGGGATTCCCCTCCAGGCTGCCTGGACATGGGCTCATAGATCATAGGACATCTAAGACACTACCGTAGTTACAGTAGTAGATTAAGTCATAACGGGGGATTGAACCCTATAAAGATGAAGAACGAATAAGGGCTTGCCCTCGGACCTATGTAGTATGGGATGCATAGAATCCGAACAAGTGTGCATTAGTGTCATGTAACTTAATTAACTGCATTAAGGACTAAGTGCACAATCACAACACGACATCAATAGGGTAGTCCCTTTAGTTTGAATTGTGACAAGTTTGTGTTTGCTAAATATGAAATGTTAAGTTATACTATTTTCGGCATAGAGAGGATGGCCGTGTATAATGTTCGTCGGTTGAATAAACTGACGTACCCACAGTCTTATATGCAGGTAAATGTCATGTTAAAGATTAAAGAAGAATGGATGCTTAAGGATTGTATTATTGTTGTTGTACTTTATTTCAAATGTTGTAAATTTTACTTCCGCTGTGCAAAAGAAAGATGTAATTATGATGTAATCTCTGATGTATGATGAAAAGTTTTAATTTCCCTGTAAAATTGTACTAAAGAAAGTGAAAAGATCCCGTAGAACATCTCGAATTCAGTGTATTTGGGATTCGGGGCGTTACACTTGAGGTATCCACCAAATCATCAGTGGCAAGCAACAGGGAATTGATCTAAAAATCTGCTTGGATGAGAGGCATGCCCGAACTGAGGCCTCTCGCTATGAACGTCAGTTAAACCAGAGAAGCATCTCTCCTAGACAGAGATCCAGGCGTTCCTCCTTTCAATGGGGGCGTACCGCAATAAGAAGCCCAACTCGTGAGAGTTGAAAGCTTCTCGGGAGAAACAAAGGGAAATATGCCTCAGTCACTAGGATCGAATTGGATAAGTTCAAGCTTGACATCCTGCAAGCTATCCAAGGTAGTCATGATCTGGGCCACCTTCCAAAGAAGAATCCGCCGACTCAACTGGATCCAAGGGGAAGGACGACCAAGTCCTTCACCGTATCCGAGAGGTAGAAAATCATCTAGAGCAGATGAAGAATGAGAGGAATTGCTCCACTAGGGCCTACCACCCTAGTCGATCTCCTTTTAGCAAAACCAACCTCGATGCACCCATCCCAAAGGATTTCAAATATCCTTAATTCGAATCATATGATGGGAATTAGACCTGACTGACCATATCGAGAGTTTCAATACCCTCATGATGGTCTACAAGGCCACCGATGCACTCATGTGTCGAACATTCCCTGCAATTTTGAAAGAATCAGCAAGGGAATGGTACTCCCGCCTCAGTTCAGAGTCAATATTCTCCTTCGACTAGCTTAAGGAGTTCTTCATAGCGCACTTTGTTACTAGTCGCAAGGCTGAAAAAACATATGCTTCCCTATTGGAACTGAAGCAAAAGGAAAGGAAATTGCTGAAAGACTTTGTCAAATGCTTTGTAGTACACCGCAAATAGCATACGACTATCTTGCATTGTAGTTCGTGCATGTCCGAGTATTGCACGCAATTATATATATATTTCTAATAATCATCAGTTTTAATTGAGAAATTTCAGATATACGAGCTATTTTGAACCCAATGAGATAGACTCGGGATATCTTCTCAATTTAACTGTGGATTTGTCCCGATTGTTTTGACCAGAAAATTGTTGGGAGAAAATTATAATTTCTATAAATATATATTTTTATAGATTTTTAATTATATATATATTGGTTATTTTAAATTGAGCTAGTGCTTGAATTGAATATAGATTGAAATTGTGCACTAGGGTTAGGGTTAGGGTAAGGTGACCTAGGGTTCCTTAACCTAACCTAGGGTTAGGAACCCTAGCATCATGTGATCATGGCTTGGATCTTAATGAAGATCCAATGGTGGAAACAATTCACCATGTGTATTGACTTTTGAAGAATGAGAAGCTCCATGAAGCTTCGAGGGTTTGTGTGTTGGCACTCATCTCACCATTCATCTTCACTAAATCCTACACTACCCCATCCTCCACCCTTCATCAATTTTTGGCCCCATCCTCTAAAACCCTAGCACTCCATCTCCTATAAATCGCCCACTTCATTCTCTTCTCATCTCTTTTTCTTGTCTTGATTGTTTCAAAAAAAAAGAGAAGGAAGGGAAAAAGGTGAAGTTTTTTTTGGAGTAGAGAAGTTTTAGTAGAAAGGAAGAAGTTTAGTAAGAGTTGGCCCAAGCTTCTACAAGAGCAAGGAGCAAAGGAAGGGAGCAAGCTACAAGGCGATCCTCTTGCAACAGCAAGAAGTGGGTGATACTCTAACTCTAAAATTTAGCTTTTTATGGGTATGTGATTTTGTTTAGCATGTTGTAGTAATTTAGAGAAATTTGATTTTGATTATCATGTATGATGTTGGCATGCTAAGAAAAGATAGTTGAATGGTAGAAAAATTCTTTCATGATGCTTGTGTTGAGAACATGTGTGAATAGGCGAGTTTGGGAATTTCTTGCTCTCAAATGGTTGGGAATTTTGAACTCAAGTTTTTAGGGCTTGTTTTGCTATGTATCTAGAGCACCCATGAATTTTTTTTCATGATATTTGGAAGCAATTTAGTAGCCCAAACATTTGGTTCAAATTCGAAACAGAGAGTAGCTGGAAATGCTGATGCTGTGTGAGAAATATTATGTCATTCCGAAATTGTAACTCAGCATTGGCTGGGTATTTTGAGCTGAAAATTTTTGTGGATACTCTTGTATGTGTATAAAACCATAGTCTTAAATTTAATAATTTTCTGAGATTATTTGATGCCTCAAAAAGTTTGTAAGCTACGACTGGTCTGGATGTTAGAATTGAAGCTCAATGTTTTTAGAATGAAGTTTACATGGCCATAACTACTTGTGTGTGTATGATATTACTATGAAATTTTTGAAGTAGCTTTTGGTATGAGTCTATTTGATGGTTCTAAAATTTTAGAATTTTTAGATGACATTTGATGAAGTTTCAGAAATAAATAGTGTGAAGTGAAAAAGACCCTGTTAGAGAGCAGCTGAAATTTTATGCTATATTTGAGAAGATACAACTCTTTGTGTAGGATGGACCTAAGTGCAAAATTTGGACACAATAGAATGGTATGTGTGTGGATTAAGAATCTAAAATTTCATGGGCTTTGGACTTAGGGTTGATTTATTATGGAATTTAAAAGTAGACCAGGTTCAGTCTAATTCAGATTAACTAGTCTGTGAAGATGAGTAATTCTGGAATTATGGGTTAAGAATTTGGAGGATTGATCAACTAAAGAATTGTAGTGGAGAGTCGTATCTTTCTAAAACACCTAGAATTATGAAATTCCAGTTTGTAGGTCGAAAGTTATTATTTTTCTAAGACTGGGACAGATCCAGTCTTAGTCAAGGTAGTGTTTGCTAGAACTAGAAGAACCAATTCTTCCATGTTTATCCACCTGATGGAATTTTGTGTTTTCGAAGACTTTAGTGATGGAATCTGGGGATATGTTCAACTATGAAGTTGTAGTAGACACTCCCATCTTTCCATAAAATCCGGAATCGAGTGATTCCGATGAGTGAGCAAACTTTTATGCTATTGGAGAAGTGCAGCAAGTGCATGAAGGATGTACAGCTGAGAGTATATAGGGTTTTTAATGTATCAAGATGATTGAATTTCAGAAAATGGTTAACTAGAAAGTTATAGCCTAGGGTCTTAGCTTTCCAGAGTAGGTGGTATCAAGAAATTCCGAATCATATCTTGGAAGATATGGGTGTTACAAGTTCGGCAACCTGTTGCCTTGATCGACTTCAAGCATTGTTAACTTGGGGGGCTTGAGTTCCATGGGGAATTTGAGGGATTTGTCAACTAGGGGATTGCAATAGAGTCTTCTAACCTTCTAGAAAGCCTGATTTTGTTGGATTTCGATGAGTGTAGCTTGAATTCACAACTACTGCTGTTTTCTTGAACTACTTTTATTGGACAACTGATGAGGAATCCTCTGCATACCGCAGTGTGGTAATTATGAGCTATTGAGTTCTAAAGATGTTTTAAGCACTTCATGGAACTTAGATAAGTTTCCTGTGCTTAGTACTCATGGTGGACATGAGTGAGTTGGGAGATTGCTATAGTCGATTTATGATTGGTATCTCGATACCTGAGTCTGTCAATGGTTAGAAATTGATGGTTATGTGTGTGCTTACCCTCATTCAAATTATATTGCATCATTTGGGTGTCGTTGGACTACTTGATGAGGGTCACAGGCCGGGGTATTGGTCATTGAACTATGAAGGTATTGGAAATCGGTGGATGTGATTTCTTTGATTAATTGTTATTTTTGACAGACCAGTCAGACTCGACACTGTTTGATCGACACCGTGTATGATTGAGTAATAACATGCTTTTAGTAGACTACATTGTTTAAGTTTCCTTAGTATTCGCTTGGAGACCGGATTGATGTTAGGGGTGATTTCCTATAATCTGACTCGTTCTATGAGTAGCACTAGGCGGTGTTAACCAGGGTTGTACTCTCCTGTCATTAGGGATACGTGTTGCGGTGCGTATCTTGCACTGTTGATTCCTGATGTACCGTGGTAAGAACGGGATGGGATTTCCTGGCAGATAGGGGGAATTAAACCTTCGAGGTCGTCAAGTTCTATGCTGGTGGACACGAACGGGTCACATGGGCTGCGGTCCTGTGAATCTTTGGCACCATAGGTATGCTGCGGTGTATCTTTAAGTTCATCACGGCTTTTGAGTGGGGTCCGAGAGTCGGGCACTAGTAGCAAACCGAGACACCGCTAAGTGACTGCAGAACGGATGTGACCGATTAATCTCCAACCCCATCAACCACGATCTATCTATCAGGAACAGGACGAATACAAGAGTAGGATGCATGGGAGGGTTCAAAACCCTGAACTTGGAGACAACGGCTTGATTTGGAAAGTATATAGTATGGGATGCATATATTTCCAAAGTCTCGCTTGCATTTAATTTAAGTACATCCTGACATGTGTATTAGATTACTAGGGCCTATCGTAGATGGACACCCTCGACCCGAATCCACTTTCCTTCCTTTCAGTCATTTTTCTATTTGCATTCAATCTTGTCTTGCCTAGTTCGGAGATCGTTGTTTTCTTATTAGCATTGCGTCAGTAGAATTACTGACGTGCCCACTCAATTAGGTACTGGATACCAGGTCGCGGGTGCAGGAGAACCCAAGACCAGCAGGGCATCCAAGTGGAGTGGCAGTGTACATGCCTACCATTTGACCAAATACCGGAACATCAGAGTAGTTCAGCGGTAGGTCCGAGCTACAGGGTGCATCTCAAGGAAGTAGCATGACCGCTCGGTGGAGCTTCCAGTAGAAAGTTGTTGGTTACCATTCTGGGTGGCAGACGGTAATCGTTACATTGTAGTATCTGTAACAAGTTAATGTAATTTGTATTTCTTGGTCAAGAACAAGATAAGGGTTGTAATTATTGATGTAATGATTTTATTTGGCAATAAAGTTCTTAAATTTTCGTGTTATTTACTGTGTTGAGATGCATTCGAATGCAAAGATTCTGGCTGTGTCACGGATATCCGGAAACGGCGATCCGGGGCGCTACACGCTTCATGTCTGAAGCAAGGTCGGTCTCCTCTATGGACTCTTCAGTGGCAGCTGCTGCATTCCGCCACAACATCACTAACAAAGACTTGAAGGCCTCCCTCAGTTTGTCAAAAACAACAACAATGTCGAAACCCCTCTGACATGGGGGCTAATAAGCGTCAAGAGTGGCCCTTCGAATTGCAATATTCAGAACACATGGAAATTATCCACTCCATTCACGAAGGCCCAATGGGAGAGATTCTTTGTTAGAGAAGTCAACTTCGTACATAACATCCCACCTGCCAAAAGCACCCAGGTCCCGATATATTTCTCTGACAAGGACTTAGGAGGTATCCGAACACCTTATTGCGACACATTGGTCATAAACATTTGCATGGTGAATCATGAGGTACGTCTCATTCTGGTGGACAATAGCAGCTTGGTAAACATTCTTTTTATGAACACTTTCAATGGCCTTAACCTCTTTCGAGACCGGCTCAAGCCAGCCGGCTATACACTCCACGGATTCTCCGGGTACCCATTTAAGTAGAAGGAATCGTCACACTCGATGTAATAGCAGGAAAACCCCTGCTATTCGAACGGAAGCACTGGACTTTATGGTAGTCGATGTTGAAGCCACTTACAATGCAATATTCGGCCGTCCCGGCCTAGCGAATTTTCATGCAGTTGCCTCTGCATTTGACATGAAAATGAAGTTCCCAACAACAGCAGACGTAGGCCAAGTTGTAGGGAGACCACAGGCAACACGGGCATGTTACACTGCTATAATGGTAGCTTGGTTCTCCTCTTCGACGCCATGAGCTACCGCCGGAAAGCAGTCCAATAAATCCAAGACTGCAAATAAGCTTGGAGCCACTGCCGTAAACAGTCTTGCTAAGAACTTCCAAACCTGCCAAATCATCTCTCACCAGGTCTAAACTTGTTCTTATCATAACACAGTAATAAACCTAAATCCCTCACCGAAGCCACTCTGCTCATTCAACAGAAAGAAATAGTCCTGCCAAAACACATTAGCAAATCTGAAGATCTCCCATTCTCTCTGCAAAACAATAGGAGGCTCGCTCCAAAGCAGGCAAGTCCAGGCAAGGTCTACCAAGTTGCTCGCCTAACAACACATCAACTTGAAGACCCGTGGGGCAAGGAGATATCAGCAGAGACTTGAAAGTAGAACACCTCACGAAGTACAACGAGGGCGTCTAAAACGCTCTCTCTTAGTAGTAGTAGCAAGTTTTCTCAATTTGTAAATAAGGTCAGTCATTAGAGCAGCCATTTAGTTTTATAAAGATCGCTTTCACTACTGGTCATTGCTTGTAATAATGGTTAGCCACTAGAGCAGCTGCTTAGTTTTATTTTCTAATAAATTTTTTTTATTAATTTTTGCAAAATTCTTGTACAACTCAGCAAATGCATACTAGGAGTTAAAAACCAAGTCTACTCGAAAAATGGCACTGAAAACTCATTAGAAGCTCCTTATAAGACGGGTTCGGAGTCTGTACCCCATGGCTAGAAGTTACTCTAGCAATTTACAACAAAGCAAGTTCAGAGTTTGCTTCGTCATTTGATATGCTCTACAATTCGTTAGCGCCTCGACAACAAGTTCGGAGTCCATACCCATGGCTCGATGTTACTTTAGCAACTTGCGACAAAGTAAGTCCGGAGTTCAACTCATCATTCGATCTACTCATGCAACCTGTTAATATCTAAACTAACAAGTTCGGAATCCATACCCTTGGCTCGGAGTTACTTTGGCAACCTATAATTAAGCACATTCAGAGTTCTACACGCCATTCGATCTATTCCTGAAACTAGTTAAAATCCCTTAAATCCAGGTTAGAGTTCCAAAAACGTGGATTGCAGTTATTCTAATAAAACTTGCAAAAGCAACACTTCGAGTTCAACTCGCCACTTGATGGTAATCTCATAATTTGTTGGAGGACCCATACAAAAAGTTCGGTAAACAGCTCTCCCTCATAGTTGCTCCTACAACTAGCTGAGTACAAGACAGATAAGTTCTAAACTCCGTCAAACATTGCGCACATCGTAGACAGTTCGTTAGCTATACACAATAGACTTGAGACACTATTATTTAGCTACAAAGAACCCAGTCGAAGACTCATCAATGTCAACAAAAAGTCTCATTACAACTACAGAATTACAATGAGTCTATGTTTCATAGCTAAGAATCGTTACAAAAGACTTGCAAACATTGTACAACAAACTGTCCTGCAAGTCATCCTTCCAGCTACACAATAGGGGATGCTCCACCTAAGAGACACAAACCTCTTCACAGACTTCCTGCCAGCTAACAGCTCTCCAGGGTTACCTCAACTCTTGAGAACAAAATTTTAAATAAGTCTTCTTTAGGCGGGCAAGCTCTAAGCCTTTCTTACTACCTTTACTTGAGCAAGCTTCAATTATGTCCCACATAAAGTGTCGTGCCAACGGACGAGTTCCAACTCCGTCAAGTGTCGCATATCACGAAGGAAAGCAAGCTGAATGTCCCGAGGACCTCATTCGATGTGCACAACTACTTATTAGTAAAGAGAAGAACGGATTTACCTAAACATTGAACAAAGACAAGTGACTTCACTTCAATATTAAGAAGATTCAGAACATCCATAAATCGTTGGCTCCAAACAACTAGTTCAATGCTCTGATCACGACTCGAGCTTCGTCAACTCCAAAAAACAAATTCAACGCTCTGCTCACCATTCGAGCTCCATCAACAACTCGTTGAATCCAAACAACAATTTAGACAACCTGCTCTCTGCTCGAGCTCCATCCACAACTCATTCGCTCCAAAAAATGAGTTCAATGCTTTGATCACCACTCGAGCTTTATCTACAACTCATCAACTTCGAACAACGAGTTCAACACTGAGCACTTCGCTCAGGCTCCGTCAACAAATTGTTGACTCCAAACAATGAGTTCAATGCCTTACTCTTCGTCGAGCTCCATCATCAACTCATTGGCTCCAAACAATGAGTTCAATGTGCCGCTCTCTGCTCGAGCCCCATCAAGCAACTTGTAGGCTCTAA
The DNA here is from genome assembly GCA_017893485.1 of Hemerocallis citrina. Lineage (NCBI taxonomy): Eukaryota > Viridiplantae > Streptophyta > Magnoliopsida > Asparagales > Asphodelaceae > Hemerocallis > Hemerocallis citrina. The sequence goes on from CM030367.1 coordinate 146,662,094, forward strand.
ATAATGAGTTCAATGCTCTGCTCACCACTCGAGCTCCATCAACTACTCGTTGGCTCGAAACAATGAGTTCAACGCTCTGCTCTCTGCTCGAGCTCCATCAATTAACTCGTTGGCTCCGAACAACGAGTTCAACGCTTTGCTCTTCGCTCGAGATCCATCAAACAACTCGTTGACTCCAAACAACGAGTTCAACTCTCCACTCTTTGCTCGAGCTCTTTCAACAACTTGTTGGCTCCAAACAACGAGTTCAACGCTTTACTCACCGCTCGAGACCCATCAACAATTCGTTGACTCCAAATAACGAATTCAATGTCTTGATCTTCGCTTAGGCTCCATCAACAACTCGTTGACTCCAAACAATGAGTTCTATGCCTTGTTCTTCGCTCAAATTCCGTCAACAACTCGTTGGCTCCAAACAACGAGTTCAACGCTTCGCTCACCGTACGAGCTCCGTCAATAACTCGTAGACTCCAAACAACAAGTTTAACACTATGTTCTCCGCTCGAGCTCCATTAACAACGAGTACAATGTCTCGCTATTTGCTCGAGTCCTTCTAACGAACCCTCATCTTCATGCAATAGGCTCGGCTTTCAACATCGGCCTAAAATTGTCTCTACAAACTTGTTAGGCAAAAACAACATGTCCAAACATCAACTCCTTCACAGGGAGCCTCTATAAACTTGCTGGGCTCAAACAACAAGCTCTACACCAACTCCGTCCCAGAGTTGTCTTTACAAAACTTACTGCGTGCAAACGGAAAGTTCAAACAACCAACTTCGCCTCAGGGTTCTTTACAAACTTGCCTGGATCAAACAGTAAGCTAAATGCTCAACTTGATCAAAGAATTGCCTCTTCAACTTTTGGGCGCAAACGAAAAGTTCAAATGACCAATTCCGTCTCACGATTGTCCCTCTAAACTCGTTGGGATCAAACAGCGAGCTCAATGTCTAACTCCATAGCAGAGTTCTATGTAAGCTTGTTGGGAATAAACCACAAATTTAAACACCCAACTCCATCACGAAGTTCTCTCTAAACTTGTTGGGATCAAACGGCAAGCTCTATGTCCAATTCCATCTAAGAATTGTCCCTACAAACTCGCTGGGCACAAACAGTGAGTTCAACATCGGCTCCGTCCTAGGACTACCTCTCCAAACTTGCCGGGTACAAACGGCATGCTTAACGTTCAACTCTATCTTAGAGTTGTCTCCCCAAACTTGTCGGAATCAAATGTTAAGCTCAACTTCCAACTTCGTTTCAAATTTGTCTCTCAAAACTTGCTGGGCACAAACAAGTTCAACGTTCAACTCCATTTTAAGGTTCTCTCTAAATTTGCTAGGATCAAACAACAAATTCAACGTTCGACTTCGTCTCAGAGTTTTCTCTTCAAACTTCTTTGGCACCAACATCAAGTTCAACATCCAACTTTGTCTAGAGTTGTGTCTCCAAACTTGTAGGGCGCAAACGACAAGCTCTACGCCCAACTCCATCTAAAGTTGTCTCTCCAATTTACTGGGATCAAACAACAAGCTCGAACATTCAACTCCGCTCTAAAGTTGTCTCTACAAACTTAGAAGGCACAATGGGCGGGGGGATAATTTAAAAAATGCTTGGTGAGCACAATGGGCTAGACAGTTCAACAAAGACTTGGTGGACACGAAAATCACCACCAACAATGAGAAACCCAATGCAAGCCAAATTCCTTGTTCATTTTCTCCATCAACTCATACAACAACAATCCCCAACTTTAAACTCCGCTTCGCAACACATCAACAACAACCCAAAAGCCTCAAGAAGAGATGAACAAATTCTTGCTACTTAGCACACTCAAGATAATTTATCTCGTACCTTGGCTACCTAAAGCTCTAAAGAGATAATCAATTTACGGCCCAAGCTCCTTGCAAAATTCAAGCACCAAAATCCAAGAAAATCACTAAACAATTAAAAAGTTGATTTTTTGGCATAAAAGAAGGAATGAAACTCGGGTTCACCATGAATAGAGATCGGGTCAGGTTGTAAACCAAACCCACCAAGAAAACCCCCAAAAAAACAATGGATGAAAGATTAAGCGGCTATGCGGGTACGAATTCAAATCCGAAAACCCGAAAGCTCTTCTTCTTCTTCTTCTTCTTCTTCTTCTAATAAATCCCCATCTTCAGAGCTCAACTAAACCAGTCTTTTCTTTCGATGCACAGCTCTGAGCTCCGCACCTACATCATTGTCACGCTTGCCAAACAAGTGCTATAGCACGACGACGGCAAAAAAGCTAACTTCATAGCTCGGCGACACGAACTTCATAGCTCAGTGAAGCCCATAGTTCGACGAAATTGAGAGCTCCATAGTTCGGCACCGTTAAGAACTTCATAGCTCGGCAACTCGACATCAACTACGAATCTCATAGCTCCGCGATATGTAAGGGAATAGCTCGACAGAGGAACTCATAACTCGATGACGACCACCATCTTCGTAGTTCGGCGAGATATAAAAGAGTAGCTTGGTGGTGTTAATATCTTCATTTCTCGGTGACAACACACACGTAGCTTAACTGTGACGGCAACAAGCATTAAAGCTCGGCGAAGCCAGTAGCTCAACGAGAAAGAGGTGCTCATGGTTCGGCGATGAAGTAACACCATAGCTCGGTCAAGAAAGAACCCTCATGGCATGGTGAAATCATCGGTCGAGCTAGGGGGTCTCTCGCAGCAATTGCTAGCCCTTGGATCTCCTAGAAAAGCGCGCTAGCACAAGATCAGTGGTAAAGATTGCCTCCCCCCTCTTCCATAGCGCTTCGCTCTCCTTAGTCGCTCGATCTCACTCATCACACGAGCTGGGATTTGATCGAAGAGCAAGATTGTGCCACATCCCGCTCTCCTCTAACTTCTCTTTACTACCGCCCAAATGCATCAGCGGGCAAGCCAGAGGCTGATCAATGATGCAGATCGCGTCAGAATGCGTGTCGGGGATTGATAATTCATAAAAAGTCCCAAAAAATCATTTAAAATTCAAAAATAATTATTTAAATTCGGAAAATTAGTTAAAATTTCTAAAAAAATAATTTAAAATTATGTTTATTAATTAAAATTTCGAAAAAAATGATTTTAAAATTGAAGAATTTATTAAAAAAATCTAGAAAAGTTTAGAAAAATCCGAAAAAATATGAAAAAATTCAGGAAAATATTTGCCGCCTTCAGAAGCCTCTGATCAATTCTAGGTATCTCCAAGTATCCTAAAAGTTAAAATTGTATTCCAGAATCCAAAAATAAAGCGGACTACTCTCCGAAAGCCAAGTAAATTGTCTTCCGGGAGTGGGGGCTTATGATAATGGTAAAAATTGTAGAAAATCATGGCTGTATAATTCCAATACAGATCTCAAAACTTCTACAAGAAAATTAGTCATAACAGGCATCTTTAACAAGTCTAGGCCTCCTCCAAGTTCCTCCACAAGAGCCTCTTTCAAGCTCATAAAAGTGACAGATTAGGCCTACTAAGAGAGACTCAATCCATAAATGTTGTTAGTCAAATCTCTTATCCTCAAACAAGATAGCTTATCTCTTGAAGAGGAGATTCGATTAGGAGATAAGGAATTCATAGTCGATCTAATCGATTCATATCAATCTTCTCTACTGTTTCTCAGGCCTATAAATACCTTCCCCGTGCCCAGTCAGAAGGTAATCAACAGTTTCCCTCTCAAACTTGCTTTCTCTCTCTGGTTCTGACTTGAGCGTCGGAGGATCTGTCGCTGGAGCCACCCCTGGTGTTTCAGGCTTTTTGCAGGCTCATTGGCAGTGTCAGCAACCGGCAAATCCAAATCACGGTGTTCAATCAACGATCCAGATTTAAACTCAGGAGCTCTAACCACACTTCACTGCAAAGATCAAATTTCAGATTTTTAGTAATTTCCATCAAATATTAACTCATTATATGTTTGCTCCCACACCAAAATAAGCAGCAACAAGATCTACACTTTATATGTATTTTGCTTATTACCTGACATCATGTGCTGTGATTTCCATATTTTAAGCTGGTTATTCCCTTGATGCGTAGTCAAGCCTATCTTTCTCTGTCTATGTATACGAGTGAGAAAATTATGATGAAAATGAAGTCTAAGGGTTATTGGGAACGGTGGAAGGACATAGGTTGCTAAGCTATCAAATACCCATCATAGGATCAATCGATCGAGATTGAGTAGTGCTAATTCACTTATTGATCATGCATCCTTTTCCTACTGAATTATTGGACCTGAGAAATTAATTTATTATCAAAAGATACTTGCAATTGGCAATGACAGGAGCATGGCATGGCTTGACAAACATGCTAATAAGACAAATATAATTACTAGATTTACGGAGCATGATCTGCACCTAAATAAAAATGAAACTGTTGTGATGTTCTAAATGAAGAAAAACATGCATTGGTTGTGCACCCACAACCCTGAATTTGTAAATCCTTAGAAGAGTTTTAACATGGTTTAACGTATATTTTTCACCACTATTTAGCGTATATTTTTCACCACTATTTAGTGAATAAACTGTATTCAAATCCTCTAAAATAATCGGCCATAGCCCCCCAAATTCCTTATTGCGGTATACCCTCCACTACCTAACAAGCAGAATCACTTTATTACCCTCTTTTGTTTCCACCCCCAAAAAATAACTCCTTATTTTGTCAATTCTTTTCAATATCCAAGTTGGAAGCTCATAAATGAATATCATGTAAATAAGAAGGTTAGATAGAATCGAATTAATTATAGTGCCCCCGAATCGAATTAATTATAGTGCCCCCCCCCCCGCGCGCGTGTCTCTCTGTTCATCCTAACAACCTCTTCAGAAATCATCTTTGGTGTTGGGACTTCTGCTTATCAGCTTTCTCTACCCACTAGCTCTTTCAGCTCTCTCTACTCTCATCATCACTTACTTCAACTCACATAATTTATAATATGTACAGTTTATAAGCTCAACAAGATAGGAAAACACATCCACGCTGACAGTAATAATGATCACATGAACATGAATAGAATAAAATAACCAAAATTCGAGATACATAAAGTTGGGATCTAAATGCCCGAGAATATAATATACTGAATAAAATACAATGCAATAAACAGTTTGCTGTGACTAGAGATAAAGTTCGACTATAAAGTAAAGAAATAGCACTAGCAATTCCATCATGACCGTTTAGAAAGTCTGCTCATCAAGTTCCTCTGGTATCTCATCATCAGTACCTGTATAAACATTATTTGAAGTTGGGGAGTGTCCGTTAGAGCAAGTTTCGGACAACAAATAACATCAAGCAATATGATGGAAAACAGTACAGTTCAATATGGAAAGAAGCAAGGAAATGGAACTGTATGACCATTTATGATGCAATTGAAATCAATAATTGGTAAAATATAATCGTGACTGTAAAGTATAATCAATCGGTAAATCAATGATCGGTAATCAATAATCAGGAATCACTAATAAGTGAATTATGAAATCAGGAATGATGTAATTGGTACCAGCGTCAAGGTTCAGTGTCAGTCTTAATTCTATTAGTTTATTAAGTTACTAAATGCACACAATCCTGCATCACATACCATAGGTTCGGTTGCATATCAATCAAGTGAACGTTTGGGCTTAAGTGATGAATTCTACAAGATTATGTACTAGGTCTTCCAGTGACAGTATCAATAAACAAGATATGTAATTAAGAACACGTAATCAAGAATCAAGAATCAAGAATCAAGAATCAAGAATCAAGAATCATTGTTACGGAAAACACAGGCCGGCCCCTTGCGAGTACACTCTCCTATATTATCCACTACTTAGTCGTACTTTATAACCTCGACTTGTTATTCTTTTATTCTTTTATCACAGTCAATCATGAACATACAGTCAATGTAATAAGTGAGGGGGACAGTCATATCACTTCTTAGGGTATTGGATTCTAGAGGTGACCCCACAGATTCTAGAGCTGGCCCCGCAGATTCTAGATGTGGCCTCCGCCGATACCTACGATGTGATTCTTAGTTCTACGTGGCACTTTCACCCAAGACAATAGTAACAACCATAACAAGAATGAAGCATATAACGATAGTATCAAGATGGTAATCAAGAATGTATCAAGTACGGTAATCATGAGCATGTCAAGATGTGAAAATAAATACATGTATCAAGGACACTAATCATGAAAGTATCAAGTGTTATATGCAAATGCATGATATAAAGGCAATCTTTCAACCTACTATATCGGTACAAGTTATTAACAAAAGAATAACAATATATATAGTTAAGCAACTAACTATAATTTGGACAGCAGTACACGTCTGCACTAAAATTTACTTTTTTGCTTCTACAGGAATGTAAATCTAGTTCCGTCTTAAATCCCAGAAAGGAGACTCTCTTCTGAATCCAACACATACTCACTCGACAGATTCTATGTCCAGTAGCTATGCCTATCAAAATTTTCTTTATGGGTCTAGTGCACAGGCAATAATATGGAATTTACGACGTGTCGGTACTAAAACATTGATAACTAACAATCCATAAATTGGTTTACAAAACCATAAGATGTTTTGGATTTGTACACTCGAATGGATAAAACATGCATATAAAACTCCAAAAGTACAGTCTTTCTATCCAAATAAAAACTAAGAATCAGATTCACAGATGATTCAAGAATAGAATTCGATGATGAAACAAGAATAAAACTCGAAGGTGAATCAAGAATAGAATTTGACGATATGATAATTCGAATATCAATAAGAACTACTTGCTAGGAGTTCAAGAAAAGAGATCGCTTGCCTTTTGTACAATGATATTCCTTGTGTCCGTAGAACTCCTTGTCGAGTCGGTTGATGGTGCTCTGGTTCGTGTTCGGCTTCGCGCTCCAATTCTGGCAATAGAACAACAACCACGAAAATGATGGTGAATGCAGTGCCAGGTCGACGCCGAGTTCGGGCTTGAGTTGGTGCAGTTTGGGGGTGATGAAGGTGCTGTAGATGGAGATGGGATGTCGGGTTTGGTATGGAGTTCTAGTGTGGGTAGGAGTAGAATGGAGGTGGCTGTGGTGTTGTAGTTTGGGTTGATGGTGAGGTTGAAGGTGGCTGCAATGTGGTAAGGTGGTGATGGCAGTAAGGTGGTGAGGTGGTGATGGAGGAGTTGAGTTTGGAGATAAAGTGTATGGAGGCCAGGTGGAGAGGCATCAAGGTGGGGGGAGAGTTGATGGTGGGGGTGTGGGAATGGTTGAAGATGGCAGCAAAGTGGCGAAGTGGAGGTGGCAGGAAGGTGGTGATGGAGGTCGGGTTTGCTTGGCTATGGAGTTGTAGGTATTGGGTGTTGTTGGAAGACAGCAAGGATTTGAAGAAGTTGGTAGAGTTTGGTTTGGAAGTGATGGAGTGTATATATATGTGTGTGTGTGTGTGTGGTTTGGAAGTGATGGAGTGTATATATATGTGTGTGTGTGTGTGTGTGTGTGTGTGTGTGTGTGTGTGTGTGTGTGTGCACGCGTGTGTGTGTGTGATAGTAGTTTAGCCTCATATCAAATAATGTATTGGTTTAGTCTTTGCTTCTCTCCTATGTAGGAGATATTGTACTTAGTGATAATCAATCAATCTAACAATTTAATAAACTATTCTTTTCTACCTCTAAATCTAACATGGTATCAAAGCCTCTACTTTTATAAGGCCTATACTATTTTTCTCTTCTTCATCGAGGTGAAGTGATTCCCGCCTTCATTGAAATCACCTCACCTCCCGTCTCTGACATCCCTCTCCCGATCCCGATGAAATCCCCAAACCCTAATCTCTCCCACTAACCAAATCAGCGCCAACCCTAATCCTAAATCAATTCCTAATTAAGCCATAATAACTGCCAATACCTAAAACCATCAGCCGCCCCTTATACTTCACCTTCATCTTCTCCACTTCTTCATCATGAAACCCCATTGCCTCCATCCTCCATAACCGCACACCTCCAACCACTATTAGCAAACCCTCCTTCATCATCTTCATCACCACTGCCTTCACCATCTACAACCAACAGCCACACTCGCAACACCACCGAATAACCCTTACCTTGTCTCCATCAAAGAACCCAACTCATCTCCTCCTCTTCATCCTAACCAACCTCCCTACACCCGAACAACCACACCCATCTTCCACCTTGCAGCCTTCATCAAATCTCCAACCACATCTACTATTACCGTCGTCTAAATGCCAAACCCAAACTCCCACTCCTCGTCCTCGTCGCCGTCCCATCGTTGAATACAGTAGCATCTAACTCTCGACAATAGTAATCATCAAAAGCGGGGAAACTAATAGCATCATCAACTCTCGATGGCAGCATCCCGATGTTTCCTCTCCCGAAACCCAACTCCCAACAAATGCTGACTCCCCTAAACCCTAAACCATGTAACAACCAATGCAACTCAAACCACCCGATGCCTGCCACTCCTCGGCCATTCCCGATGTCACCTCCCCGTCGTCGGCGTCCTACTCAACTCCCGACCACCCTCATTGCTGTCACCAACCCTATCTCCTCTTCCCAAACTCCTAATACCCGTAACCCTAGCCACCCTATTCTTCCAAATCCCTTCAAATCCTAACCCCACCCTCACATCTACCTTACCCGACCCGTTTCAAAAAAAAATCAGACATAAACCCAAATCCAAACCAGAAACCCTAACCTACTTGAACCCAAACCTGAAATCCGAAACCCGAAACTTGACCTATTTCTTTGTTTCAAAAAAAAATTTTGTTGCAAATTCTTCAACTTCTATAGTTGTTGTCCAGATCCTAATATATACTCACACTAGTTAAACCATCGTGAGTTTGAGAAGGGGAGATACCGACGTCATCCTAGATCCTGAAGTCCATCCCGTCTGTCCAGGACCATCCCAAACTACTACCACCACTACTTCTACTAATTCCCGCTGAAGAGCACTACTTCTACTACCTTCTACCAAATAGCACTACACCCATAATTCATAGATCCAAGAGCCAGATTGCCCCATGTACCGCTACCATGCGCCGTCCTATGCGCAACTACAGTATGCCGTCCCTTGCGCCGTTACCAAGTGACATCCATGCATCGTCATCGAGCGCCATTCCTGCACCACTGTGTGTCATCCTTGCCACATGAACATCGTCAATATTCCAAACTCATGTTGCTAGAACCAACTTGAGTTTGAGAGGGGGTGTTAGATGTGAGATACTAGTTTAGTCTCATATCGAATAATGTATTGATTTAGTCTTTGCTGCTATCTATATAGGAGACATTGTACTCAGTTATAATCAATCAATCCAACAATCCAATAAACTATTCTTTTCTACCTCTGAATCTAACAGATTTATATATATATAGGGACATATATATATTTATATAGGCAGTCGGGGGTGGAAATAGATTGAGGTGGCTAAACACTGTAAAAAGAGGTTGGGAGTTGGTGGGTGAGTCAAGAGATATAATTAGGGTTATGGAGCTATGGTTAGGATTAATCAGAGTTAGAGTTTGAATTTAAACTTAAATTGAATAATCACAATAATTTAGAATGGATTATAAAATATTTGGGCTTTAACATGACTAAAATAGTTATAGTGCATGATAAGAAGTCCAAAATCAAAGAGAAAAAATTGTGTGATAAATGAAATACAAGATTCACGTAATAAAATATGTATAGATAAAACATAGAGTTACATCGCCTCACTCTCCTTCTTTAGTTGCTGATATGGGGAGGGGAGGAGACTGCTGGCTGCAGGTTCTTCCAGCTCCCTTCCCGCACCAAATCATTCTCCTAATATGCGAATGATGGAGGAAGCTAGTGGAACTTGTGAGGGTGTCTGGATCTATAAAGAGCCGATCACAAGAAACTTAGACCTAGCCGAATACCCAAATTGGAGGAAGATAAAGGAACTTACTTGGCTAATTGGATCTGGGAGGAGTCGGTGACCACCACCGTAGATTCGGGGTTTTCCGATAGATGCGGTTGTTCAGGTTTCCAGATTCTTTGCCACTTTTCTCTTTCTTTGTGGATCTATTTGCTAGAAAGTTCATGTTCCCTTCTACTTTTGTCACCAAATAGATAGTTCTCTATTGAGATGAAATTCTCACCGATGTGGAATGTGTTTCATGTCATTAATGGTATGGAAGGTTGGGATTAGGGTGTTTAGTGCAAGCTCAAGAGACAGTGGGTGACTCATAGCTGATGATTGTGATAAAGTGACACCTTTTGCTTGTAGGAGTGGCAAAGAAATAACGAAAATGCTAACAAGTGGGGTTGGATTCTCAGTTCATGTAGGTGTGTTGGAAAGTTCCCCTGACCTCCTTCTTCAAGTGATCTTTTGAGTGGGACATTAATTCCTCCGAAGTAGGAGTGCATCAATATATCTCATTGTCGATAGGACCAATATGGAAGGGTGTGGAATCATCGTATATTGGATATGGATGGTGTAGTTTTTTGATTGTGCATCGGGGAGGTCATAGTCGACATTTGATTGGAGCTATGGTTTTTGAAAGTGGTTCTTTGTGTTATAGCATGACAACTTGTATAGTATATTTTGGAAGTTTTTGAGGTGAGTTTTCCTTGTGAACTTTAGTTTCGTACACGAATGGAAATTTGAGGCATTTCAAGTTGTAATGGGGATGATATTAGATGTCGACGGTGCATCCAAGTGGGATATGAAACTATATCGTGTCAAGTTAATCGATGTTGGTGCAATCAAAGAGGACATAGGCACTAAGTCGGAGTTTTTGATCGATATTGGTGCAAGCAAGGAGGTTAGGACTCCAAGTTGGGTAGATGTTAATATATCCAAGAATGCTTGGGCATTAAATCGGGTCAAATAGGTTGATGTTGGTAAGACCAACGAGGGATCAGACATTAAGCTGAGGCCAAACGGATTGATGTTAGTTCAACCAAGGAGGACTATCTCATCATGTTGATCCGAATTGATAGATCGTGGTGAAGTATTTCTCAAACTTGGTTGGCTCATTTGGCATGTTTGTGTATGCAATTGTTTGTATATGATTAAGGGAGATTTATTTTCATGCTTTTGAGGGGACATGCTTATGAGATTGTATCAAACTCGTTTGTTCTCTTCTCTTGGATTATTTTATTAAATACTTATTAATGAAATGCCGATGGATTTTTGACGCAATGGTTTTATCTTAGAAAATATCTCTTCTAAAATCGTTCAATTAATGATAGTCAATATTCCTTGTGCAACTTCTCTGGCATCAATAGTAAATATTTTGGTTGAAATTTAGCATTCTTAGCTCAAACAATAACAACAGTACTATAAAAATAAATCTCATTCTAAAATGAACAGAATTAGTTGGCGAGCACCAATTCATTAATGAGAAATTAATTGCTCATGTTTTACGTGACACCAATTATTGATATGTATACTTCTTCTTCAGCTCTATGGTCAATGCATATAGAAATTCCTAAGTTGCCAAAACTTATCTCTGATTTAAGCTAAAAAGAATGAAAAAAGAGACCTAAGTCATCTCTATTTTAGTTGTTAATTGAACCAGTAATAGATATGTTGAATTAACATATATTTTTTCGTAGACTTGTTTTTTCATTTTATAGCAGGTGAACTGACTTACATGATGACACTCGACCCATAGTCCTATAATGCACTTCACCTATCAAAACCGAAAGATTGAATTTTCATTATTGATTCCTTTGCGATAAGAAGTTGCAAATACATACATACGGTATCAGTGTTCCTATTTACTTTTTATAGCTAATTTTTTAAAAATCTCCTTCAACTAATGCTCCTTTTTTACAAACCTTCCTCAATATTTTTTTTTAATATAAACCTCAGTCAATTTAGTTTCTCAAGTTGCTCCAGTTTTTCTAGATGAAAATACCCCCTTTTGCACATAAAGCTTTTATTGCAATTTAGTCATTTGATTAACGAAAATTTGCGATATAGTTCGGATTTGAGAATTAGTTTGGATTTATGCCTGCGAGGTCAACAATAAAAACAATTTATGTGCTAAGGAGTCTTATGAAAAAATACATAAATAATAAAAAAGATCTACATATGGTGTTTATAAATGTAGAAAAAGCTTATGATAAAGTCTTTAGAGACATACTATGATGGGTGTTGAACAACAAAAGAGTAACTATTTGGTATATTGAGACATACCCCAACCACCCACCCCAACCCCACCACCTATCATCTCGCAAATCCAGCACCACCGAAGCACCATTCGCCCAATTCTCACGCTGAGCGAGCCACTGAAGGGACCACGCTAGACGGGATTACGGGGGAAGAGAATTCCGGCAATGAGGAAAGGGAGGGGCAGTGGGTTCAGGTGAGGGGAAAGCAAAACAAGAGACAAGAGAGTCTTACTAACCTTCAATCCGACCAGTCCCTTCACAAAAAGAAGCAGAGGAAGGGCAAGCGTAAGCCGGCGCCGTGCTTCAATTGCGGGGATCTAGGCCACTACAAGAGCGAATGCACCAAAGAAGTACGATGCCTCAAGTGGGGGCATCTCTCCTATGTATGCACCAATGTGGTGGAAACTCACAGCGACGAAGAGCGGTCAGTGAGCCGGGGGAGGTCCCTAGACAATCCCATGGTGATTCGTTTGGCAAAGAGCCTGGACACCATAAAAAATGAAGAACGGTGGCTGCGGCAATGGTGCGCCATTGCCAAAGTCAGAAAAGGGAGGCCTTCAGAGGTACATGTAATGCAAGCGCTTACTAAGAAATGGCCTATGAGTACTCACGGAGATTGGTTCGCCAAGATGCTATGTCATTTGCAATTCCTGGTCTCTTTCCCCTCGCCGGAGAAGGTCACAGAAGTGGTCAGGTTGGGGAATGTCGATTTTGGACATTTTCAACTTGAATTCACCGCTTGGACTTCGACGTTTGGAGCGGAGCTCCCACAGGGAGAGAAATATTGGATTTGGATCCACACCTCCCCTTACACTTCTAGAAGAAAGAAGCTCTTCAAGAGATTGTAGCAGAATTCGGGACGGTGGTTGAGATAGACGAGAAGACGGTGCGACGGTCAGAGATTGTATCGGCGAGATTGCTCATTAGAAGCACTGATATCTCTCTGATGCCGCGCTTCGCCAAGGTGTTTTCCTTCGACGAATCTTATCTCATCAGATTCGTGCTAGACAAGAGAGAAGAAGCAAAAAAGGAGCTGGCGGTCACCACCTACCCCTCTCCCTCTGCCGCCTTCAGAGACAACAGGTCCTACCGGCAAGTGGTCTCGCCAGCAAAGGATTTGACTATCGATGGTTCCCACGAAGTGGAAAAGGCTCACAGGGGGATCATCAAGGCGGCAATGGGACAGGAACAGCGCCAAGGTACACCGGCGGAAGGATCTATTGCATCTCCGAACAAATCTGGTCAAGGCAAGGGTTGCTCCGTTGGATCCAACGGTCAAAAGCTAGCTAGAGCTTCCAACTCATCAGATCGAATGGTGGACCAGCTCTACCATCCAAATTTGGAAAGAACAGAGACCAACCACACAAAAGAAGTCAAAAGAGTTCCCCAAAAAGATGGTCAAGCCCTGTGCGTGTCAGAGGAGGAGTGCACTGTGGCTCAGAGGGGAGGGACAGGGCTGGAAGCCCCTAAAAATGGCCAAGCTTCAGTCTGCAACAACATGCAGACTTCGAGAGTGGGGTTGGTGAAGGAAATTACCACTTTGGGGAAGAAGACAAGAAAGAGAACCCTCTCGACCAAAGAGTGGGTAACCAAGCGATGGTTCTCTCCAGATAAGGAAAAAGGCGCATCTGAGGAGCAGGGGGACAAGAGGTAGAAGCTACTCTGGGGAAAGAGACAGAGGCCACTCTGGGGAAAGTGACGAGCGAGGATCTGCTCAAGAATAGCGAAAAGCGCACTAAGGAGAGCGAGATCGTTGCTGAAGGAGTGGGTAGCAAAGCTACGCTTTTAAGGAAAGACAAAAGAAGTAAAGAAGTCAACGGAGAAGATGAAGGGGGTGCTTTCTTTTGGAAGGAAAGAAGCAAAGTTACCCCTTCGTTAATAACGCCACAAACATTGAGAACCATGACCTCTGACGAAGCCGCTGTCTCCTCCAATCTCTCTATGCCAGCTGGCAAGAGAGGTGAGATTACCCCCCTTAACATTCAAGAGGTGAACACACTTTTCGAGAACAGCGATACTATGGATCGCGGAGGAGGATACTCTCGCTCCTCAGTTGAAATTAGAAATAATGGGCTAGTTGGTGGGCCTTTTATAAGTGTTAATGGGCCCAAAGAGGGGTCCAAAATACATTTTATTGTCTCTGGGACTAGCAATTCCACAATTTCGAACAATCAGACACAATGTCAGACGGGTAACGGGCCCACCGAGGGGACCACAACGGAAAGCACCACTACTACTAGTCAAACGCAAATCTATGGGCTCAATGAGGAGTCCGCAATGAGAGAGCCAAATTTACTACGGGAAAAACAATATACAGATAGTGAGGAGGACCTGGAAGGGCGGCTAAATCTAGACGAAGAGTTCTCATTCACAGATGATGAGTCAGAGGATCTAGAGTTCATCGCTAACACACAGAGGGAATTATCGCCTGAGATGGTCTTGTCCACACTTCCAGGATCAGCACCTGGAGATAGTACTGGTACGGCGAGCTGGACGGTTGGGTTCAGAGTGTTGGGTTTCGGGGCACAAACGCAGCGAAAAAAAAATCCGAAACCCTAACCCTAGGATCCGTGTACAAGACATGGCTGGTTATGGAGAAACGAAAATTTACCTTTTAAGAGCTTTACGAAGACTGAAAGATGGATGTCCAATTACCACGCAACCCTTGTAGCAAGATCCGCGTCTCTAAAGCAGTCCACACGAACGTCCGATCGTCCAACGATCAAGGGAGCCGGTACTAGCCGATGATGCTTGCCTCTATCTCTCTCTCTCTTGCCTCTCAACAGTTGGAGCGGTTAGGGTTTTCTATGGAAAACGAATTTGCCAAAAGATAAACACTAAACCAATACATCTCTATGTATTTATAAGAGAGAATGAGGTGGGCTTAACCCTAATCAGTTTGGCCAAACTGATTTGGTTTAATGATAACTGATTTGGTTTAATAATTTAAATTCGAATTATACTTTAATTAATCAAGTCCAACTCAATTAAATAACTAATTTCGAATTTATAATCATTTAATTTAAATTCCGAATTTAAATTAAAACTCCTTTTAAACGTTCTAAGTGTGTGACCCTTTAGGTTATTATTACGTTGGCAATAATTTTATTATCTAATAATAAAATTATAAACAATGAGCGGCATCTAGTAATACATCATTGCTACCCAAGTAATAATAATAATTGGTGATTCAATTAAACCTTTCGTGACTAATGTCTCCGTGTAATATAATCCTTTTAACCTTGATATTATAGATTAAACTAGAGGCATGGTTCGTGTCATCCTCTTAATAATTTAATCTTTATTTTCTTGATCGATGAGTAGACTATTCAAACAAATCAATATTTGAGCATGGCCATGCATTTCATAGTCTCACTCAAACAAGAGGCCGATAATATCGCTCCTAAAATTAGGAGGGTTAAATTCCATCTAGATCATTCACATTTCTCACACGATTCATAATGAACCCAATACTATCTTTATCATTACCCAATTAAAGATAACTTTTGATAGAATCAAAGTACATTAATTCTCGTGTAGAAATATAATGATTTCAGGTCAGAGGACCATTACACCATTATCACAGTGAGATTACTTATGACACTTATCCATGTTGAATCTCACAGTGGGTCTGTCCAGTACAATGTACTCTTACATTTACCTATGTATTGATTTTAGTATCTCTATACTAATGACCCATGAGAGGTGGTCATCAATCAATCAACATACTAGTCTCAATGTATTATTACTGTCCTAATTATAATAATACTCGACTAGGGACATTTAAGATTATTATACTATATATAATCTCATGTTCATATAGTTCGTATTAATAATCTAAGGACATTTATCATGCTAACATTTATAACGCAGTAAATACGAAGCATAATAAATTATTAATATAATCAAATAGAACATAATGTCAATAATACTGATTACATAATATCATTGTATTGCCTCTAGGGCACCTACACTAACAATCTCCCACTTGCACTAGAGCCAATCACTCATGTATCGAATACCAATAGAACTAGTGTGACCCTCGTGCTTCTGCTGCGACAAAGCCTTAGTCAGTGGGTCAGCTACGTTATCATTTGTTTGCACTTTACATATATGTATATCTCCTCGTTCATTAATCTCACGAATAAGGTGATATCTTCTAAGTATATGTTTTGCCCTGGAGTGCGATCTTGGTTCCTTTGCTTGTGCTATGGCTCCGCTGTTATCGCAATAAAGATCGATAGGATCTGCGATCGATGGAACCACACCAAGCCCTGTGATGAAATTTCGGATCCAAACTGCCTCCTTAGCTGCTTCGCAAGCAGCAATATACTCAGCCTCCATTGTAGAATCAGCTACTGTTTCTTGCTTTGAACTTTTCCAGCTTACAGCACCTCCGTTGAGACAAAACACGAAACCAGACTGGGATATAGAATCATCATTGTCTGTTTGGAAACTAGAATCAGTGTAACCTTTTACCACTAGTCTCTCTTCTCCCCCATATACCAAGAATGAATCTTTAGTCCTCTTCAAGTACTTAAGAATATTCTTGACAGCTGTCCAGTGACCTTCACCTGGATTAGACTGGAACCTGCTCGTCATACTCAAAGCATACGACACATCAGGACGAGTACATATCATTGCATACATGATAGATCCAATTGCAGAAGCATATGGAATCTTACTCATGCGGTCCTTTTCATCCAATGTTTTAGGACTATTGTCACTCGAGATCGATATCCCATGAGACATCGGGACAAATCCCCTTTTAGCATCTTGCATCCCAAAACGATGCAGTACTTTGTCAATATATGTACTCTGACTTAGGCCGATCAATCTTCTGGATCTATCTCTATAGATCCTGATCCCTAATATATAGGTCGCCTCACCTAAATCTTTCATGGAGAAATTTTTTCCCAACCAAGTCTTAACAGCCTGTAGAGAAGGTATGTCATTCCCGATAAGTAATATATCATCAACATATAATACTATGAATGCCACGTGGCTCCCATTAACCCTTTTGTAAACACAAGATTCATCTTCGTTTTGAATAAAGCCAAATTCCTTGACTGTCTGGTCAAAACGAATATTCCACCTCCTTGAGGCCTGCTTCAGTCCATAAATGGATTGACGCAACTTACATATCCTTCTAGCATCCCTTGGACTGACAAAACCTTCAGGTTGTGTCATGTACACATCCTCTTCAAGGCTCCCATTAAGGAAGGCTGTTTTGACATCCATCTGCCAGATCTCATAATCATGATAAGCTGCTATTGCAAGCAAAATCCTAATGGATTTGACCATAGCTACAGGTGAAAAAGTTTCATCATAGTCAATACCATGAATTTGTTTGAAACCTTTTGCAACCAACCTAGCTTTATAGGTCTGAACATTTTCTTCCATGTCGATTTTTCTTTTGAAAACCCATTTGCACCCTATAGGTTTTACCCCTTCAGGTGGATCAACCAAAGTCCATACTTGGTTATCATACATGGAATCCATTTCAGATTTTATGGCTTCTAGCCATCTCTCAGAGTCGGGACTGTTCATAGCATCTTGGTAGGTGAGGGGCTCATCTTGATCTATGAGCATCAAATCACCATTTTCTATTAAGAGAAATCCATAATATCTCTCAGGTTTTTGGCGAATCCTACCAGATCTACGAACAATCTGTGTTTCTTGAGCAGTGTCATCTTGAATATTATCTTGAATATCCTGCTCAAGTTCCAATTCAGGTTCAACATTATCTTGTGGGTCTCGAGCTACATCGAGTTCTATTTTCCTCCCACTGTTTCTTTTGGAGACTAGCTCTCGTTCAAGAAATACAGCAGTGCGAGAAACAACTATTTTGTTCTCGGTCGGATTATAGAAGAAGTAACCCTTAGTTTCCTACGGGTACCCCACAAAATAACACTTGTCTGATTTTGGTCCAAGCTTGTCAGAGATCATACGTTTCACAAACGCTTCACATCCCCATATTTTCATAAATGACATGCTTTGACGTTTCTCAGTCCATATCTCATATGGAGTCTTTTGAACCGCTTTAGTTGGAACTCGGTTTAGTGTATATGCAGCCGTTTCTAGGGCATAACCCCAGAAACTTATTGGAAGATCAGCATGACTCATCATCGATCGTACCATGTCCAACAAGGTACGATTTCTCCTTTCAGAAACCCCATTCCATTGTGGTGTTCCAGGAGGAGTGAGTTGTGATACTATACCACACTCCTTTAAGTAATTCTTAAAATCATGGCTTAAGTATTCACCTCCTCGATCAGATCGAAGAGTTTTAATACTTCCGCCTATTTGCTTTTCTACTTCAGCTTTAAATTCTTTGAACTTTTCAAAGGATTCAGATTTGTGTTTCAAAAGATACACATATCCGAATCTACTGAAATCATCAGTAAATGTTATGAAGTAATAAAAGCCACCTCTTGCCATAGAACGCATTGGACCACATACATCACTATGTATCAGTTCTAATCGTTCGTTGGCCCTTTCACCTTGTTTAGTAAAAGGAGCTTTTGCCATTTTACCAAGTAAACAAGCATCACATTCATCGTATGATTCAAAATCAAACTTATCCAAAAATCCATCTTTATGTAGTTTGGATATGCGATTCTCATTTATATGGCCTAATCGACGATGCCAAAGGTATGTTTGATTTGAGTCATTTGCTTTAAGACGTTTATTCATATTATAGACGGGAGTATAATCAAGATCAAGAACATATAAACCATTAAATAAACGCGCTACACCATAAGTTAAATCATTTAAACCAAAAGAGCAACAATTGTCTTTTATTATAAACGAAAAACCCTTCTTGTCCAAACAAGAAATAGAAATAATGTTTCTGCAAATCGCAGGCACGTAATAACAGTTCTCAAGTTCTAAAATAAGCCCAGAGGGCAACGATAAATAATAAGTCCCTACGGCCATAGCAGCAACCTTTGCTCCATTGCCAACGCGTAGGTCGATCTCTCCCTTTGCCAAAGATCTACTCCTTTGAAGTCCCTGCACATTAATACAAATGTGAGAACCACATCCAGTATCCAATACCCAAGATGTAGGAGTAGATAAATTGACTTCTATAACATAAATACCTGAATCAGAAATATTCAGAGATTTCACGCTCTTCAGACTTTCCAAATAAGCTGGACAGTTTCTCTTCCAATGACCTGGTTTCTTGCACCAGTGACAATCACCCTTATCAGGTTTAGCAACATCACCTTTAGGCTTGAGAGCCTTTTTGAAAGTGGGCTTGGAAGGAGCAACTGCATTAGATCCAATCTTTTTCTTGCCCTTCCATTTCCCCTTTCCCTTAGCACCTTTATTGCCCACCATCATTATGGGAGCATTCTCAGGTGCCTTTTGCATGTTGGCTTCGGTGGTTCTTAACAGTGCCAACAATTCAGTGGGTGTTTTGTCTTGCTCGGTCATGGTGAAAGTCATAATAAACTGGGCATAGTTGCTGTTCAAAGATTGCAAGATAATATCTATTTGAGCCTCTCGAGGAAGCCCAGAGCCCAAACGGTATAGGTATTCAAAATACCCAATCATCTTCAGAACATGCGGTCCAACCGGGTTATTTCCTTGCTTGTAGTTAAAAAGTGCTCTGTACGTATTGAACCTTTCTTGACGAGCCTGTACTTGAAACATCGTCTGAAGATGCTCAAGCATAGCATAAGCATCCATATGCTCATGCTGCTTCTGAAGCTCAGCACTCATAGTTGCAAGCATGAGACAAGCAACATCCGTCGCATCATCAATATGCTTCTGGTAAGCATTTAGTTGAGCACGAGTTGCACCGTCACCAGGATGGACCGGTGGAGGAATTTCAACAATATGGAGCTTACGCTCCTGCCTGAGGACAATCCTCAAATTCCTAGACCAGTCAAGGAAGTTTGTTCCTGTCAGCTTGTCCTTCTCAAGGACTGATCGCACGGAGAAAGAGTTGTTTGTGTTTTGCGCCATTTAGTATCTACAATGTTTAAAATGCATAAGATAAGTTAGATTGTCAAATAATTAATAATTATGTTCAAGTGATTATGGTACATTCAACTTAATATACCTCCCACTATTTTGTTCAAACTAATAGCCCTTACTATCAATTCGGAAACTAATTTTCTAGTGAGCCAAGATCCATATTTCATTATGCCTTGAGTCAGCGTTGGCCAATTCTCCCAAAACATAACTATTTAGGTAGACAACATTTGTCAATTATATCACATATAATTCTTGGATAGTTTGGTGAACAACTATTGTTCTAATTTATCTAATAAATTCTTCGCCAAACTCTATGCTTCTAAGTTCACTATCCACAATCCTATTGTGACGACTTAGTTAAGTTGGACCCAATGATTAACATGAAGAATATCACATTTATTCTTTCGCACCTAACCACGATTAAAAGGAGTGCTCTACTTTAGCAAACCCACCCCTTATGATCTAGGCTTTGATGAGTGTTAATTCATTGGAAAGCATCTAATTAACTTAATATTTTGTTAAGGGGTTTACTTATAAACGATCATGATCCCATCATAAAGAGATTCCCAATTTGTCTTGGAACTAAATATTTCAAATCAAAAATTCGTTGAATGAATGATTTCCAGATCAGAGGTTAACGCACAGACGACATTATTGGCACCCCTTTTCTTACAGATTCGTAATCGGTTGTTGACAAAATCATTCAATCGTTGAATCAATGAAAATTCATATTTAATTGCCGTGTTTCATAAACACGAGAATCTCATGATCGTTTGTTTAATGTTCATCTTAAATTGTTACAGATTTTATCTTGCTTAAGCAGGCATGGCATGGGTGATGTATCTAATACATACATTAATACATTATTAATCTAATTGAAGCATGCATCATAATGTATTCTACACATGCATTCATACATCAATATGTAAAGTGCAGTATGTAAACGTGCTTGGTTATGGCCTTTATTCTACATGGTCCTTTCAAGCTAATGCAAGGATCGAGGTCAATCTATGGTGGAAAATATAAATACAATTACATGTCTTCATTCTCCTTGGTTGCTCCACTTCTTGGATCGTCCTTCAATCTTCAAGTACATTACATTGAATAATTGAAAACAACCTATACTAATGTACTTACATAATAAAACTCGAGTTACATTCGAGATTAGACAATTACAAGAATGAAGAAAATGACATGCAAGTCGTATTTATAAAACTAAAACCATAAACCATTAATCTAAGGGTCTTAAGGCCATAACCAGCACCATGCTCAAGTAAACAATTAAGAACACACAAAAAAAAAAATATACAGCAGGGGTCCGGGGGCGGCAGCCCCTGGCTGGGGTCGAGCTGCCAGGTCAGCTCGAAATCAGAAATTTTTTAATTCCAGAAGACTATCCCTATTCAGAAATCATCGATTTCGAACAACAGATCATATTTTTTAGTCTCTGCCGCCACTGCATCATATACAGTTCCGGAACCATGTATCATATACATTCATATCACATCCCAATTTACAGATCGTGTCCAAACACAATCTGTCCATCAATTTATATCACCATATAAACCAAACATCATGCATAACATACAAAATCGCTTACTGATCAGTCATGGCAGATTGTAAAACATACCTGTATCATCAAATCACAATATATAGCATAACAGAATCATATATGATCGACATAACATATTATAATCGACATATCATATAACCGTATCAAGGCAGATTCATAAAACATGCATACATGCATCGAATGCAGTAAACACGTAACCAAATCAGCCCCTTATACACGCTGCTCTGATACCATTGTTGGGTTTCGGGGCACAAACGCAGCGAAAAAAAAAATCCGAAACCCTAACCCTAGGATCCGTGTACAAGACATGGCTGATTATGGAGAAATGAAATTTTACCTTTTAAGAGCTTTACGAAGACTGAAAGATGGAGGTCCAATCACCACGCAACCCTTATAGCAAGATCCGCGTCTCTAAAGCAGTCCACACGAACGTCCGATCGTCCAACGATCAAGGGAGCCGGTACTAGCCGATGATGCTTGCCTCTATCTCTCTCTCTCTTGCCTCTCAACAGTTGGAGCGGCTAGGGTTTTCTATGGAAAACGAATTTGCCAAAAGATAAACACTAAACCAATACATCTCTATGTATTTATAAGAGAGAATGAGGTGGGCTTAACCCTAATCGGTTTGGCCAAACTGATTTGGTTTAATGATAACTGATTTGGTTTAATGATTTAAATTCGAATTATACTTTAATTAATCAAGTCCAACTCAATTAAATAACTAATTTCGAATTTATAATCATTTAATTTAAATTCCGAATTTAAATTAAAACTCCTTTTAAACGTTCTAAGTGTGTGACCCTTTAGGTTATTATTACGTTGGCAATAATTTTATTATCTAATAATAAAATTATAAACAATGAGCGGCATCTAGTAATACATCATTGCTACCAAAGTAATAATAATAATTGGTGATTCAATTAAACCTTTCATGACTAATGTCTCCGTGTAATATAATCCTTTTAACCTTGATATTATAGATTAAACTAGAGGCATGGTTCGTGTCATCCTCTTAATAATTTAATCTTTATTTTCTTGATCGATGAGTAGACTATTCAAATAAATCAATATTTGAGCATGGCCATGCATTTCATAGTCTCACTTAAACAAGAGGCCGATAATATCACTCCTAAAATTAGGAGGGTTAAATTCCATCTAGATCATTCACATTTCTCACACAATTCATAATGAACCCAATACTATCTTTATCATTACCCGATTAAAGATAACTTTTGATAGAATCAAAGTACATTAATTCTCGTGTAGAAATATAATGATTTCAGGTCAGAGGACCATTACACCATTATCACAGTGAGATTACTTATGACACTTATCCATGTTGAATCTCACAGTGGGTCTGTCCAGTACAATGTACTCTTACATTTACCTATGTATTGATTTTAGTATCTCTATACTAATGACCCATGAGAGGTGGTCATCAATCAATCAACATACTAGTCTCAATGTATTATTACTGTCCTAATTATAATAATACTCGACTAGGGACATTTAAGATTATTATACTATATATAATCTCATGTTCATATAGTTCGTATTAATAATCTAAGGACATTTATCATGCTAACATTTATAACGCAGTAAATACGAAGCATAATAAATTATTAATATAATCAAATAGAACATAATGTCAATAATACTGATTACATAATATCATTGTATTGCCTCTAGGGCACCTACACTAACACAGAGTTCAGCGATCACCCAAGAGGGCTCATGTGGAGTCCTTGGACGACTATCTCGAGGTTGCGGCGGTAGCCAAAGCTGCAAAATTCGACAACGGAGGTACGAAAAGTTTTTTAGCCTCTATATTAAATTTCATGTCAGACGCTGAAGTTTTTTTCTTAGCTAAAACATGTGGGTTAGAGGTGTGTGACACAGAGCGTAATGCTTTACTTCTCAATAAAATCAGGGATTGGAAAACTGAAAGGATTAAGATTTGTTATGAGAAAGCTCTAGGTAATAGCGCTGGATCGACAGACATCCTTGACGATGAATCCGGCCCCACACCCACACCAACGATCACCCATGACACTGACCCCCGATGAATACACTATTCTGGAATGTTAGGGGGTTGGGGGATAGGGAAAAGAGAGACATGGTTAGGGACGTTATTAGCAACTCCAAGGCGGAAGTGGTTGGGCTGCAGGAAACAAAACTTCAGCAAGGGCACAAACTCAAAAGAATCAGGGGTAACAGAATCAAGGAATGGGTGTTACGCCCATCAGCAGGAGCCTCTGGAGGAATCGCTATTGGATTCAATTCGGATATTCTCACCTGCACCAAGGTATACAGTAGAACGTTCTCCCTGACTACCCGACTGAAACGACGGTCCGATGATTGGGTGCAGACAGTGACTGTCGTTTATGGACCGAATGTGGCCATAGAGCGAGATGCATTTTGGCAAGAGCTGGTTAATATCCGACAACGCTGGCCTGGAGCTTGGACTGTTGGGGGGGGATTTCAACATCACTAGATTTGCTTTCGAACATAAAGGAAGAGGCTCCAGCGACAAACACAAAGAGCAGTTCAATAGGGTGATAACGGAACTAGAACTGGTCGATATCCCAATTAATGACAGATTATTCACGTAGTCTAATATGCAATCGACTCTGGTTATGGCCAAGTTGGACAGGATACTAGTATCAATGGAATGAGAAGCTAAATTTCCACTAGCTACTGCTAGATCGATTCCTAGATCTACGTCAGACCATACCCCGATCTTGCTCGATGTGGGGGTTAGCGAAGTGCAGAGGCCACAGAAATTCAAATTTGAGAAGGCCTGGCTGAAATTTAGGGATTTCATCACATGGTAATGGAAAATTGGGCGCTCCCAGCTGCTGGCAGGGACGCTGCTTCCCGATGGTGTGAAAAAATTTGCAGATTGAGAAAGCGGCTGCGCAGATGGAATCGGTCTAGGTTCTCGACCATCTGGCGTTCCAAAGAGATCTTGTTGGAAGTAATCGATGAGCTAGAAAGGGTGGAAGAGACGAGAGTCTTGTCACAAGAAGAAAGATACAGGCTATTAGAGCTCCGGGGAAATATCGTCGATCTTTATAAGTTGGAAGAAATCAAATGGCGACAACGGTCAAGGATTTCGTGGCTCAAAGAGGGAGACACGAATATGGCCTACTTCCACCGAGTGGCCAGCGCAAGGCGTAGATCCAACCTCGTCCTATCAATACAGACAGAGATAGGAACATTGCAAGACGAAAGTGTGATTGCCACAACCTTTCAAAATTACTACAAGGGCCTCTTTGGAAGGAAGAATGATTTCAGGATTCCTTTGAGGGAGGATTATTGGCAGGATATCCAGAATGATTCAGCGCAAATTCTCTCCACTTTGGAGGAACCTTTTTCGGAAATGGAAGTGAAAAAGGCCATCAAGCAAATGGGAACAGAAAAGTCCCCTGGGCCAGACGGATTCCCAATGATGTTTTTCCAAGTGTTCTGGAAAGAAATTAAAGGGGACATTATGGCACTGATGAAGGAATTTTTCCACCACAATCTCAGATTGGGTATGTTCAATTTCGCAGAGGTTGTCCTGATACCCAAACGGGAGGAATCTAAGAGCGTGGGGGATTTCAGACCAATTAGCCTCATTAATTGCTCGGTGAAGATCATCACAAAGGTCCTGGCCATCTGCTTGGGAAGTATAATGGATAGTATTATCAGCAAATCCCAGACGGGCTTCATCAAGGGCCGATGTATCCTGGATTGTGTGGCCACTGCTGAACAAGTTATCCACTACTGCCATACGAGCAATTCTAAGAACTTCCTCCTAAAAATGGATTTTGAGAAAGCATACGACTCCGTCGACTGGGAGTGTTTGCTGGAAGCTCTCAGGGGGAGAGGATTTGGGGAAAAATGGGTAACATAGATCAAACAATGTTTACAGACTAGTAAAATGGTAATATCGGTGAATGGGCGGCCAGGCCCGTCGTTCCCTTGCAAGAAGGGACTCCGACAAGAGGACCCGTTATCCCCACTTCTATTCACTATTGTAGCAGATGTGCTGAGGGGAATGATAGAAAATTGACGGAGAACAGGTTGGATTACGCCCGTGGCCAGGAGCACTGTAACCCCTGTTTTTATTAATACGTATTTTTAAAGTATTTTTCTGTATTTAAATAATCTGTATCTTATAACTATTTTTCCCTAACTGATTTTTATTATTTAAACTATTATTCTGAAACCCAATTATTTATTCAAAGCCCAAGTTTATATTTTGATTTTATTATTTAAACTATTTTAAAAGCCCAATTCCATAATCTGATTTTATTTTATTTATATAATTAATCTAAGCCCAATTGTTTAGGCCAATACCCTAATTATTCTATTTAATATTTTGAAGCCCAAGCTCACTAAAGCAGAACTCATATAATTGTACAGAACCCCTACCCGTATACAATTCTCCACACCCCCACTTTTTCTGTCCCGTACTCCAACTCCCCACTTTCTAATCCCGTACCTGCCTGCACTTTCCCCATACTCCTCGTAACTGTCCCTACTCTTTCACCCCCACTATCTTATTATCTATTAATTTGTATATACCTCTCCCCGTTTCATTCTCTCATTTAATCTCATCCTCTCTGTTCTCAACCAAAAACACAACAACTCAACCCATCTCCTTCCTCCATCTCCCGCTCACTCTTCCTCTGTCTCCCAACGACCACAGAACCCACGCCGCACTCCACCTCCTCCGCTCGTCTCGTCTTCTTCTCGACACCCCACCATTGAAGCCCCGACCTCGACAAACTCCCACAGTCAGCCTCCACCATTGCCGACCTCCATTTGAAGCCCGAATCACCTCGCCCTGCCGCTTCCTCCACCGCAGTGTCACCCATTGCCGAGCTCAACCCGGTGCCGTCTTTCCGCCATCGTATTCTCCACCGCTAGCCCGTCATCTTCAACCTCGAACCCCGAAGCTTTGCAATTGCTCGCCATTCCTCTCGCCCCTCGTCGACCCGAAGTGCCATCCATTCTCCTCGCCTCAGTCGAGCCTTCCGCTCTTGCAGTCGCGTCGAACCCATCATCGATGAGCTCCCACTGTTGCATCCATTACGGAAGCTTCGCCCCATTTCTACCGCCGTCGCCTTCAACCTCGAGTTCCCCCACTGCTCTCCTCCGCTCGCTCCCATCACCTCTGACCCCTCCTCTGTCGATGCGTCCATCGCCAGCACCGTCTCCTCGTCGACAGCCACTCACCATCGAAGCTCCGCCCTCCTACTGCTCGAACCATTGCCGAAGTCGAAGCCTTTCACCATTATCGCTGTCTTCCATCGTCGAAGCCCGTCGTCACCCTGAGCGTGCTGCGCCGTCGCTCCTCAGTTGCCGCCGCCTGAGCCTTCCCCTCGCCTTGCCTTCTCCGTCGTTGTTCCCTTTTCCCGCTCCCTCTCTCTGTCTGTCTGTGTTGAAGTGAAGAAGAAGAAGGAGAAGAATAGAGTTGACTGGTTGCATTGGTACTCTCTGGGTGTAAGCTATTGTATTGGAGTTATTGGGTTGTTGGGAGTATTGGTGCTGTTTGGTGTTGTGGGGATTGGATTATTGTATTGGTGTTGGTATTTGGTGTTGTGAAGGAGTTACTTTTATTACTGTCTTGGAGTTTGCTATTTTGCTGTTACTGTTTTGGCGTGGCTGCCAAATATCTCGCACGTGTTCTACTGTCCGGGATACTGATCCTGTTATTCTTGTTTCATCGTCGTCGACTAACAGGCAAGTGTCTCTTGTACAAATTCGTTGGTCTGGTACAAGCTCCTTTGCAAAATACCGCAAGTATATTTTTGACTCTATTCGTATCTTATATAATCCATTGATCCCGTATTCGTACATGATCGTGAATACTTTGTCACCCTATGCATTGCATAAACACGATACACATATATACTCTTATAATTATACATGATATTGTGCATGAATTGCTTGTTACTAGTTTGCATGTTGTTATAATATCTTTTATTCTTGATTAAGTGTTATGCATGCCATTAGTTGCATCAATATGTTTTATAAATCCTAAAATATGTTTTCCTGCATTGCATGAGTCTTGATACTTGATCCTGCCATATTACTCGTCCTTGTTGTTGCATGTAGTTATTGTTTCATGTTTGATTAAAATAAAAAGATAACAAGCCGGGGTATAAAGGAAAAAGATTTAGTAGTGGGTAATATAGAAGAGCGTACTTGGACGGGGACTCGTGGTTCCTCACTGCAAATTGCAAGTTACAAGTTGCAATTTGCTAAATTACAGATTTACATGTTTCACGCTACAGGTTACACTACATGTTCCACATTGCACGTATCTTGATACAAGATATACTTGACATGTTTCACGCTACAGGTTATACTACATGTTCCACATTTCACGTATCTCGAACAAGATACAATTTTTCCCGAGTACGTGACCTATAGAATCTACCACTAGTCTAAACGTTCACTTGATTGTGAGTAGCAACCATGTGGTATGGGACACATAAAGTGCTACCTAGTTAGATTAATAAAAGACATGACATTAACACGTACACTTGCATGATCCGTTTACATGTTACATGTTTATGATGCCTTGTTTACTTGTTTACATGTTACTCGTTCATGTTGACATGTTTACTTGCTTACCCGTTTACATGTTACATGTTCCTATAGATTATTTACTTATTTACATGCATGCTATTTATTCCATGAGGTCTTGTTCTTGATCCTGTTGCATGTTGTATTTGCTCTATTATATGATTCTTGAATCCTTATTCTTTCCATGCTTTTGTTTCATTTTGTAATTGTCCCGTTGCTTGTACCACTTGCGGCCCGTGACTTGCATTAACGGGTGCCTCTTTTGTTTCTTCCTTTTGTAATAATATACTTGCAGGCCCAGATGGAGAATTACCCGAAGATGTTGCTGAGCAAAGATTTTAGTCTTGTTTAATTTCATGTTGCTTTAATTCTTATTTATTCATGTACTCCTTGTTGTAATCCGGGCGTGTTTGACTCGTAACTATGTTTCTTTTCCAGTTGTTGGTTATGTCATGTATTATGTCATATAATATGCCATGTACTTTGTTATCCTATTGTGATTTTACATGCTTGCGTGGTTGATATTGTTATCTTGTTGTTGAGTTAAATATACAACTTATGAATGATGTACTCGCATCATTCGCTGAGCCTCAGTTACGTGCTTGTGTTCCCATATTCTGGGAAGCGGGGCGTGACAAGCACCTCCAATCAAGGGTGCACGATTCTCTAATATGCTGATGATACCCTACTGTTTGGAAATGGGACCAGATCAGAAACAGTTTGTTTTAAAGGGGTCCTCTACTGTTTTGAAGCCTGGTCAGGTCTCAGGATAAATTTCCACAAGAGTGCACTGATTCCTATTTCTCTCTCCGATGAAGAAGCTCGAGAACATGCCACTATACTAAACTGTATGACGAATGAGTTCCCAATCAAATATTTAGGGCTCCCTCTCAGACCAGGGAAACTCACTAAGTCGGATTGGCTGCCGATAATAGATAGGGTCGAGGACAGACTGTCGTGTTGGAAAGGAAAATTGCTGTCACTAGGCAGCAGAGTGATACTCATTAACTCAGTATTATCTAATCTGCCCATTTACTACATGTCTTTTTTTGAGCTCCCAAAGTGGGTTATCCAAAGGATTGACCGAATTCAAAAAAGATTTCTTTGGAAAGGGGCAGACCTGAATAGGGGAGGGTACCACCTGATCAAATGGAGTATTGCTTGCATGAAGAAGAAGCATGGAGGGCCAGGCATCATCGAACTTAGAGATATGAACCTTGCCCTATTAGAAAAGTGGTGGTGGAAGGTTTTTCATCACGGTGGAGAAGGATGGCAGGATTTCATTCAACCATACCTTCGGGGAAAAGGTACGAGAAGCCTAGGCTTTCGAGTAGGGGCTACGGTCTCCCGATTCTGGAAAGGAATTACAAAAGCAAGCAGACCGTTCAACTCAGCAGTTACGTCAACTATCGACAATGGACGGTCCACCAGATTTTGGTGGGATAAGTGGTGTGGTGCTCATACACTGAAGGAGACTTTCCCAGAGCTGTTTGCCAAAATGAATCGACCCAATATCTCTATGGCAGAGACGTGGAAGAGGGGAAATTGGAGGCTGTCGTTCCGAGGACCTCTTACCCCAGGATTACTTCAGCAACTGCTCGAATTGCAAACACACATCACACGGTCCGGGGCGATGTGCGTCCAAGGACCAGACCAGATGTGATGGGGATTAGAGACAAAGGGAGCTTTCATGGTCAGATCCCTGTACCATCGAATTCACTTCCAGGGATGTAGACCCAGCTGGGCACAGGTGTTATGGAAGGCAAAAACACCACTGAAAGTCAGAGTCTTCCTATGGCTTGTGCTTAATAATGCAATCCTCACGAGAGAGAACCTGGTCAAAAGACTTCCCCAGATTGCGACTGATTGTGGGTTCTGTAACATGCATACAGAGACTTTGAATCACCTTTTTATTCACTACCCAAGGAGTAAGGCGACTTTGGTAGAGGTTTTAAGAGCCCTAGGAACAAGTGACTACCCCAACGAAAATGAGGATTTGTGGGTCGGCCCTAAATTCGCAACGATTTGCCATGAAATGAAGGATGCGTGGTACATTGCCATTGCGGCAACTACATGGGTGTTATGGCTAGACAGAAACAAATTTTATTTTTGTGCTTCATGTAGTAGTATTTCTGATAACCTTACTCATATCATGCATCTTATTTCTTTTTGGGCTACAGCTGCCGCCACAGGAGCGAGAGGGAGGATCGCCAGAGTCTTCCAGGTGAAGGATTTTGATGATGAGGAGGTGGAGTTTGGGCCGACACTGGACTGAGGGGCGGCGCCATCCATACTCATCTGAGTCTTTATAGCCGAAGTCTCTGCTGGTTTCGTCGTGTCCGACTGTACTTTTGGTTGTTTTGGATGTATGGAGAATTAAACCCACCCCCAGGGTTTTGTTGGGGTTTATGTTTTATTTCCTGCACTGTATTTTATTTCCTGCTATGTACTTTTGTATCCGTCCCAGTACACCGAGGTTGTTTTATTAATTTCTTATTAATGAAACATGGTGGCTTTATTCCACCTTTTACCTAAAAAAAACACTATTTGGTATATTGAGGTGATTAAAGATATGTATGATGGGAAATGACCACAATTATGATTATCATAGGAGAGAGTAGTGAATTCCCTATTAGAGTAGGTTTACACCAATGTTTGGTTTTAAGCCCATACCTCTTTGCTCTTTGCTTTGGTGATGGATGAATTGACAAGATGAATACAAGATAAGGTGCTTTGGTGTATATTTTTTTTCGATGAAGTCGTCTTAGTGGATGAGACTAGAGCAACAATCAATGCTAAATTAGAATTGTTGAAAGAAACTTTAGATTTAAAGGCTTTAGAATAAGCAGAATAAAAATAAAGTATATGGAGTGTAATTTTAGCAATATTCGGAGCAGAAATGAGGAAGTAGTGAAGCTTGATGTAAAAGAGATACCTAAGAGGATATTTTTTGATATTTAGGCTCGATTATACAAAGAAATAGGGAGATTTGTGAAGATATTATATATAGGATCCAAATAGGGTGGCTTAAGTGGAGAAGCGGTAGTAGTGTTTTGTGTGACAAACATATACCTTTGAAGTTTAATGAAATTTTTATAGGACGATCGTTAAACCAGCAATGATGTATATAGCAGAGTGTTCGGCAACAAAGAAACAACATATCAAAAAAATGAGTATAGCGGAGATGAGAATGGTAAGATGGATGTATGATAAAATCAGGAAGGTAGACTTAGAAACAAGCATATACGAGACACGGTAAAGTTAGCTCCTATACAAGATAAATTAAGAGAAAATCGCCTCAGGTGGTTTGGACATGTCACACGTAGACTTAGTAGTGGCCCCATTAGAAAGAGTGATTTGATAAATATTATGGGTAGAATTAGGAGTAAGAGAAAACCTAAACTATTTCAGTGAAAACTGTACGAAAATATATGATAGCTTGTGGCCTTACAGAAGATGTTGCGCTAAACCGAGCAGAATGAAAAACTAGGATTTATGTAGCCGACCCAAGTAGTTGGGAAAAAGACTTTGTTATTGTTGTTGTCGTTGTAGATTAATGAATATTTGCAATTTAGTCTCTCAAATCATAACATTTGTAATTTAGTCATCCAACTAGAATGACTTAATTAGGTTTTCTTGCAATTTAGTCCATTAATTGATGAGTATTTATAATTTAGTCTCTCAAATTATAATATTTGTAAATTAGTCTCTCGATGAGAATGAATTAATCAATTTAGTCCCCAAATTTAACATACACTAGGATACTCTTTCCCTATATATTAAAAATTGTATACAATTTCTCAAATGTGTTCAGGATGAACATATATCTCGCGCGATGCATGAACATGTATAGTGATTGATGCTGTTTTTTTAATGTGTGAGAGCGATCAGATGATGAGTTCTTTATTTGAGAAAAATGCTTAGATCGTCGTTGATCGGATCTCAGGTTGGACTAGCTGGAAACTCTTGGGTGTGCCTGCAGCAAGTCTAAAACACCCGGGTTTCTCCCGGAGATAGACCATTTGACGCTCTAGTCAGCAACTCAGGAAATGAATAGAGTTTAGTGGCAAAAGATTGGTTACCTGTTACCGGTGGAGGTGGAGGATATTTGAGACTTTGGGAGTCAGTCACTCTATCCGACGACGTTGACTTGAGTCGGGAGCTGGGAGGGGTGAGATTGGAATACTTAGGTTGGTTGGTTTGTGTGGAGATTGGAGAAATGAGTAATGGAGGATGGAGAATGGAGTCGGGAGTCGGAGTCGACGGAGTGACTGTCGGGCGGGGCTATCGTCGGAGATGGAGGCAGCAGAGAGTCGGAGATAAAGTTCGATGCTAAATCAATTAAATAAGAACTTGTGGATTACAACTCGTGTTGTTCTTTTACCATGGTACCTATTATATCTACCGCTATCAGAAAATGGAGGCTGTGTGATACTGCAGGGAAGAAAAATAATTGAATGCAAGCGGAAAATCATCAAATGATCAAGAAGGGAATGCTATCCTGTGACTTTGTGAGTGAATGAATGTATTGGGTACTAGTTGGAAATAATGACCGTCATCACAGAAAAACATGGATACCATTGACAAATATAGGGAAGCAGATAGGTGACATAAGATACATGGACAACAAGATAGGTGACAAGGCATTCCATGCAATGCAGAAGCAGAAGATGTTGAATAAAAAAGGAAAGTGCTCATGAAGTTGACAGAACAATACAGACCAGAACAAATGCTATAGCTGCATTTGAAATGCAATCTAAAACAAAAAACCAAAAAAAAAAAAAATTTAAAAAAAAAATAAAATAAAATAAAAGAGAAAAAAAAACGAGATAAGATACAGGACAATCTGGGAAAACGCACGCACCAAAGTTAACTTGTCAAAGTTAAAGACAAGTGGAAGAGGGAGGAAAAGAGATAGCTACACTACTAAATAACTAAAACGTCAGTCATGAGCTTGCAGTTGATCCAAATTAGTCTAGCACAGAAACAAGAATACATACGGGAAGGGAATAGATGAAAGTAAGGTACCATGTTGTCAATTGTTGTAGAAGAATTTAACTGATACAAATTGCAGCAACAGCACCAAAGGTCAGACAAAACAGGGTCAAGACATATGGATATGCATATTCATATCTGTAGGGTTGAAGATGTGTATATTTCAATCTGAAAATCAGTATGTTACAAAACAACATGAGAAGAAGAGCACGATAGGAAGCACTATGGTAGCATTTATGCATAACTTGGTGACAAGTTACAAGAAAATATGGACTTATTCCACTTCTTCAGTGTATCACAATCAAAATTATTCATACTGGTGCTGCAGGCATCCTAAAGAGGATGTGTTATGGCGATGGTCTAATTCTGGTTCATGTTGACCCTAAGTTTAGTGTACACAAAACTTACTATTAAATCTAATATTCTTCAGTTGAGATATACAGGTTTCAGGAAATCAAAATTCAAATAAAGAATAAAAAAGATTTGACATCAAGCAAAAACGGAAAGAATAAAAGGAGAATGCAAAATAACAAAAGATTTGCCTCAAGAAACATGTACTTCAAATTCTCAAGAAAGCCAGCCAATATTGTTCATTTATTTCTGTTAATGTGAGGAATCAATATTTAAAGAATCGCTGATTGAAAAATCAGTTATGGAAAGAATATAAAAGTGAATTCACCTAATAAAAACCGCATCTAGCAAAAGAGGGTCGACTGCACTTATTCACAGTCGACTGTATCATACGCATACAGTCGACCGCAAGTATAGTGCAAATATGATGCAGTCGACTATCAATTCCTCTCGACTTTAGTTGAAGAAATTGACAGTCGACTGCACAAAAGTGCAGTTGAGCGTCACCTCCACAAAGTCAGATACAGATGAAAGAAACTTTTCCTCACTCTATAAATAGAGGTGAATTTGCTGAGTGTTATTCACCCCTTTCAAATATTATTCTTTTGAACTTATTATTCAATCAACGATCCGAGTGTAAGAGCTTTTATTGTTTTCTTAGTCAAGATCGATATAGATCTTGCTCGTTTTTCTTTTCTTCCACTTCGTTGAGTTTACGGGGCTTGTTCATAGAAGTCCTGTGGTTGTAATAGGACTCTCGGCCTGAATTTCGAGAATCACTGTACGGGGTTTTATGTATAATGGAACGCTTGTGGCGGAGAATTGCTACAAGTAGGTGGCGTGGATGTAGATCTGTATGTCGAACCATGTTATATCGCTGTGTCTTGTGTGATTACTCTGTTTACTTTTTCTAACTTTATCTCTTTACTTTAAGCATTTATTTAAGTTTTTACTTTATGCACAATCACCATATTCACCCCCCTAGGGTGATTTACAGTGGTGTCAGTTCGAGGTGCTCATTAACAGCTTAAAAGCTAAGAACAAAAGGTCCAATGGCTGAAATCCCTCCTCCCGCTGACTTGTACATATCGGAGTCATCCAACTCAAATGGAACAAGTCTAACACGTTCACCTTATTTTGATGGAAAATGCTATGATGTTTGGAGAGTTCATATACCTCACTTTTTTGCAGATGTTTGGAGAAGAATTATGGAACGTTTGTGTAAACCAAGCAGATATTCCTGTTAGTGATGGAAAGATGACCTTCATAGCAGCTGAAATATCATTGAAACTGCGAACTTCAAAGCTATGACAGCACTGTATGCAGGACTGAATAATGAAGAACTGATGCGATGTGGGCGCAACTGCAAAAACATACTATAAAATTTGGAACAATATGTTAAGACGTCATGAAGGAACCACATCTGAAGTAAAGTCCAAAGTTACATTATGTTTTTACAAGTTTTATGTTTTTCGTATGATTCCAGGAGAGAACGTAGATAAGATGCTATCTAGCTTTGATATTATCGCACATGAACTTGAGAGCTTAGGTAAGGGGTTAGATGATGACCGAAAGGTTGGAAAACTCATAAGCTGTCTTACACTTGAATGAGATATAAAAGCTGTTGCAATGAGAGAGACACTTGAAGAGAAAGGATTCAACTACTACACATTTCAGGGCAAATTGAAGACATATGAGATGGAGATGGAAAAAACAAAGAATTGCCGGTAGAACATTGGGATTATTCCCAAAACCGAAGAGAAGACTATTGCTAAGCAGCAACCTCACGACCATCAAAATCAGAATCAGATCATGAAGAATCTAACAAAGAAATCGAGCTGCTAACCAAACAGTTCAATAAGTACCTGAAACACAAATGATATGGCAGGTCTCAAGGAGGAAGAGACAAAGACAAGTAGGATGTATATTACAAATGAAAGAAGCCAGGACATATCAACGCAATCTATCCTCTCTATCAAGATAGGAACAAATCTTATCAATCAAATCTAGAATTCAGAAAGAAGGCACTAATGGCAACATTGCTCGATTCAGACTCGAGTGATGAAGAGCACAGACTCAACGACTTTGGATTCATGGATTTTGGAGATGGTGATGTGCAATCAACACTTCAAGAAGAGGTAATCGAAGAATCCACCTATGATGAACTAGTAGACTTATGTAATGACCTAAAAGATTATGCAAAGAAATTAAATCGTGAGGTAAAATAATATAAGCGAATATCTGATGAATCACATGACTCATGTATTATAAAAAATAAAAAGCTGAAAGATGCAAACTTGTTGATTATTGAAAAATTTGAGTCATTTAGAAAGAATCATGATTTATTCATAGAGGAAAATGAACACCTAAAACAACAGATTCCAAAATCTCCGGCAATAAATAATGAAAACCTAAAAAATTTCATGAGAATTCCGCCTATATTGCTAAGCTCACCGATGATCTCAATAAATGCAAAAGAAAGTTTGATGAAGTAGTGGAAGGCCATAAAGAAGCCCTTGAACATAATAGACAACTTGATGCTGCTCTAGATACCCTTTGTTGGAACACCAAAGACGACGATAAAACTAGAAAAAGACTATGTGGTAGAATAATTGAGCTAAAAAAAGCTAATGAAAAATACGAAGGGCCAAATTATTTTATGACAAGGAATTCAAGAGCATTTCATGATAATCGAGGACTTGGTTACAACAAACCACTATAACATCAAACTACTATGCAATTTTGTCATACACATATGCATGGCCACCCAAATAAACATAAATCAAGGCATAGCTATTCAAATGTGCATGACCCAAGGAATAATGAAATTACGTATCATTATTGCTGTAAATTATGACATATTTCATATATATATATATATATATATTTTTTTTTTATTTTAAAGAATACTAATTTGTTTGGGTGAAGAAGAATATAAGTGCAGGAACAATACCAACTTGGACACCAAGAAACACATATTAATCTTAATGTAGGTACATCAACACGCCAAACCTAAAGATTAGTGGTACCTTTATAGTGGATGCTAAAATCACATGACTGGTGACAATAAATACTTTGCATCATTATCAAGGGAAAAAAGTGAAAGACATCATGTTTGAAGATAATAACACTGCTCAAACCATCGGTAAAGGTAAAATAAATTTTGGCTCATCTTGCTCCATTGATGATGTACTTCTGGTAAGTGGTTTAAAACATAATTTACTTACTGTTAGTCAACTATGTGTTAAAGGCTACACTATTACTTTTGATAAAAAATGCATGTATTGTTTTAGATAGTAATGATTCATGACTACTTCATAATAACGTGTATGTAGGGTTGGCAAACGGGTCGACCGGGCCGAGTCGGGTCTAATCCGTCTGGGTTGGAACCCGAGTAGGGCGGGTTCGGGTCAGGTTTGAGTGTTAACCGGGCCGGGCCGGGTTTAATTTGCAAAATGTCGACCTGCCCAACCTGTGAATCCATTCGGATCCAACCCGGGTCAGGTCGGGGCAGGTTGCGGGTTGGCTCGACTATTTAATTTTTTTTAACTTCAAAAAATAAAAATTTGTACATTTGATGTTAAATGGTTGTGAACAAAAATTAATTTCTCACTGGCTATTATTTCCTACTACTCAATTAGCCCACCCCACCCTAGTTATTTATAATAAACTCTATCTTCTCACTTCTCTCATCTCACCAATGTGGGACTAAATATATTTAGATTTTAAACTTTGAAATTTTTTAGTCCCACATTGGTGAGATGAGAGATATGAGGATGTGGAGTTGGCTATAAATAGCTAGGGTGGGGGTTGTCTAATTGAGTAGTGGGTAGTAATCAATTAATTTTGATGTCCACACTTATTTTTCTAAATTTTTGATAAATTTTAGAGTATATCTATATGCATATATACCTATATATCTATATAATAAAACACAAAGAAAGCTATCAAGTGGTTCTCCTTCAATCTCCCAAAAAATCAAAGGCCCAGATCTCACCTCACAAAACATATTTTTTTCCCAAAAGTTTCCCTCCAAAACTCAAATTCAAATCCCCCACCCAAAACAACTCCTATATTTATTTAATTTTTTATATCTCTCCCTCCCGCCATCTTCTATTCAAAAAATTAAGAAAATAAATTTTTTAAATTTTTTTTAAAAAAAAAAAATTTAAAAACTATAAAAAAAAAAAAAAATTTAGAAACTTTAAAAATAGTTCAAAAAAATCAAAAAAAATCATATAATATGCATTTTGCTAGACCCCCAAAAGTTTATCATATAATATGTTTGCTACTTCAATTAATTTGCTCGACCTCCAAAACTATTTTATATTATCAAATAAGGTGCACCGTTCCGAAGACGTGCTGTAGGCACGTGTCAACTGGCAAACCTAGTATACATATATTTTTCAATATATGTATACATATATATACATATATTTGGCATACAAAAAAAATATTAAAAAAAAAAAAATCAAATGGGTCGAATCCACAAACCCGCGGGTCACGGGTCGAGTTCGGGCGGGTTTGAACAGGTTTGCGGGTTGACGGGCCGGGTTGAGTGGGTTGATATTGGGATTTTTCTGATCCGGGTTGACCCGGTTGGGATAACGGGTCTGACCCAAACCCGAACCGGGCCAAGGCGGGTCGAGTCGAATTGGGCGGGTCGCGGGCGGACCCAACCCGGATGCCATCCCTACATGTATGTTATCAACTCTAATGAATTATCACAAGAAAATATAAGATACTTTGTAGCTAGAAATGAAGACGGATGTTTATGGCATAGGCGGCTTGGACACACAACAATGGATAACCTCAACAAATTAGTCAACAAAGAACTGGTTCTTGGGATTCCCAAAATCAAATTTGAAAATGATAAGCCTTGTGACTCATGACAATTCCGTAAACAAACTAAAAGTTCTCACACACCCAAGAAAGTGGTATCTACCTTTAGACCCCTTGAACTTTTGTACATGGACCTTTTTGGACCATCACGAACACGTAGTAATGGAGGAGCACGATATACTTTTGTCGTTATAGATGATTATAGTAGATTCACTTAGGTTGCTTTCTTTTTTAATCACAAATGGAGATACACCCCTTTTTTTTTTCAAAAATTCTGCTGTAAAGTTGTAAATGAGAAAAGCCTTACCATCGTAACTATTTGTAGTGACTATGGTGGGGAATTTTAAAATGAACTCTTCACGTCATTTTTTGATGAAAATTGAATAAAATATGAGCTCGCTTGTCCTCGCAATCCCCAACAAAATGAGGTCATTGAGAGGAAAAATCGATCTCTTTAAGAAATGTCTCACACTGTGCTTAGCGAAAATGATCTACCCAAATCCTTGTTTGTAGAAGCTGTCAACACAGCATGTTATACCATTACCAAGTGATTATTAGAAAACATCTTGAGAAAATGCCTTCTGAATTATATTATGGAAAATTTTCAATCCTAAGTTATTTTTGTGTGTTTAGATGCAAGGTCTTTATTTTAAATACCTTAGATAACTTGAGCAAGTTGATCGTAAATGTGATGAAGGCGTATTCTTAGGATATTCTCTAAGTAACAAAGCATAACATGTTTTTAATAAAAGAAGATACACTTGATGTTATATTTGATGAGACTAACCCTCTCGTAAGAGAAATATTACATGTTGTTGATGATGATGAGATAGGAATTCGGATAGAAAAGAGACAGTACACATGCCAGACAAATTACAGGACGACTCTCAAACAAACTCAACTCATCTAGATGAAGCCTCACCACAACAACTAACCAATCAAAGCACACATGAACACATGATGGAAGATCTACCTCAACTTGATCCAATGGAAGATGCTCACAATCATAAATCCACACAACCTCAAATCATGGTTAGTCACCCCTCAGACATAATACAGAGTGATATGACAAAAGGGGTAACCACTCGAACTTAAGCAAAGAATTTTATATGTTTTCCCGCATTCTTGTTCATACTTGAATCTAAAAATATTAAGGAGGACTTGCAAGACAATGACTGGATTATTGCAATGCAAGAAGAACTTAATCAATTTGAAGGGAATTAAGTATGGAGACTTGTACCTAGATCCTGTAGTAGAGCCGTTCTTGGAACAAAATGGGTGTCTAGAAACAAGCTAGACGAATCCAGTACTATTGTTAGAAATAAAGGCCGTCTTGTTGCTCTAGATTATAACCAACAAGAGGGCATTGATTTTGATGAAACTTTTGCTCATGTTGCACAGCTTGAAGCCATTTGTAATTTGCTCGCTTTTGCATCTTACATAGATTTTGCTCTCTTTCAAATGGATGTTGAAATCACTTTTTTAAATGAGTTTATTTCCAAATAAGTTTATGTTGAACAACCACTAGTTTTCACTAACCCGACACACCCAAATCATGTATTTTGTCTTGATAAAGTGCTATATGGTTTGAAGCAAGCTCCTCGTACTTGGTATGTGCGACTAAGCTCGTTTCTCATTCACATAGGTTTTTTTAAAAGGAAAAGTAGACACCATGCTATGTATCAAACATCACTCTAAAGATATTTTGATTGTTCATATTTATGTTGATGATATTATCTTTGGTTCTACTAATTAAATTTTATGCAAGAAGTTTTCTAAGCAAATGCAGGATGAATTTGAGATGAGTATGATGAGTGAACTAAACTACTTCCTTGGTCTCCAAGTACAACAACACAAAGATGGTATCTTCATTAACCAATCTAAGTACCCCCAAGAACTAGTCAAAAAGTTTGGACTCGATAACGCAAATATATACAAAATGCCTATGGCCACTGCTACTAATATTTCCAAAGATAAATCTGGTAATAATGTCAATATTTCTACCTATCGTGGTATGATTGGTAGCTTACTTTATATTACCGATTCTCGTCCTGATATAATGTTCAATGTTTGTTTATGTGTTGATTTTCAATTGTGCCCAAAAGAATCAC
Organism: Hemerocallis citrina; assembly: GCA_017893485.1. Classification (NCBI taxonomy): domain Eukaryota; kingdom Viridiplantae; phylum Streptophyta; class Magnoliopsida; order Asparagales; family Asphodelaceae; genus Hemerocallis; species Hemerocallis citrina. The sequence continues at coordinate 146,702,639 of CM030367.1, forward strand.
ATTTGGTTGCAGTTAAGCGTATCATTCAATATCTTAAGGTACTCCAAATGTGGGTTTTTGGTACCCGAAAAATAGAAAATTTTCTCTTGTAGGGTATTCCGATGCTGACCATGCAGGCAATTTAACGAATAGAAAAAAGGGCAAGTGGCACTCGTCGCTTCTTGGGAAACTGTCTGGTTTCATGGGCATCTCACAAACAAAATTCAATAACTTTGTCCATCGCTAAAGCTGAATATATTGCTGCCAAGTCTTGTTGTACACATGTATTATGGATGAAACATACACTAGAAGACTATAAGGTATTCATTGATCATATCCCCATTAATTGCGATAATACTAGCACTGTTCATATGACTAGTAATTCTGATGAACATAGTTGCACAAAGCATATAGAAATTCACTATCATTTCATAAAAGATCATTTTCAAAAGAGAGATATCGTTCTTGAATACGTTTCAACTAATTTCCAATTAGCTGACATTTTCATAAAACCATTAGATGAAAAATGTTTTCATTATTTAAAAGGAGAACATGTGGTTGATGTTTTTGCCTGATTTCACGACATTCAATTTTTTTGTATATTTTTTGTTCATTTTTACAACCTGAGATGTGGCGGTCAACTATCATATCATAGTGGATCTTCTAAATCACATCTTCTAACAGAGACAGCCTGAGACTTGGCGGTTCACTGCCAGCCCACAGTCAACCGTATATAACACATTTTCTAACAGTGGGCTTGTGGTCGGGTTCAAGGTCGACCGCATAGTTGACCGCGCTACTCCGCTTCGTACCCGTGCTTTATACTTTCTTTCTATGACATAAGAGGCCCACAATTCCCTTATAAAAGCTATCTACTTCTTCCCTCTCTCTTTCGCCGAAACCCTAACCCCTCTTCTTCAAACCCAACTCCACATCTCTCGAATTCTTCAAACTTTCCCTAACCAAATTCTTGGTTTCTTGTGCAATCTCTTTCACTCTCCATGGCTTCAAACCAAACCCAAGGCGCCAACCTCCACACAAAGCATAATCTTCCTCGGCTGCTAGGTCTTCAAAATCAAAGGGTAAGCAACCTGCAACCTTTGATTTCACCTTTGTTGAAGATATAGCCTTTCGTAATCAACAATCTGCCTATTTATATTTCAATAATCTTATCAAAAAACATGTTCTTCCTAGTCAGCCAATTTTGTTTCTAGAATTGGGGGGTTCAATTTGCTGGGATGGTTAGGATCCTTCAAGATCAAGGTTGGGAGGCCTGTCTTCGTACTCCTAGCACCCACTTTGACCTTGCTACTTGCCAATTCTATTCAAATCTCACATTTGATAAAGAACACCTCACTATCTCTTCTTTTGTTCTTGTCCACCCCATTGAGTTTTCTTCCGATATACTCTCCTTAAAGGAGATTTTGATGCATACTCTCTTTATTTTACAAATATTGCTTAAAAATCGGGCCACGATGCTAATACCGTACATCAATTTAATACCCTCGGCTCTATCTCTTTCGAATCCTAAACCTACCGACGTCTCTTGTGTTTTCAACAAAATCATTAATGCAAATATTTGGCTTAAGGGCAACGAAAAATCCGAGATTCGCCTCGATCAATCTTTCATTATCTTTCTAATTCTTGGCCGTTATAATTTTGACCTCCCCTCATTCATTCTTCAAACCATGAATTCTTCCCTAACTAGCACTCGTGCCCTTCCGTTTAGCACTCTTATCTATAATCGGGCCATTGACTCTCACATTCCAATCGTTAAAAGTCTCCTAAGCAAACCCAACAAACCCATCCTTTCCTCTCAAATAGGGATTGGGGCTCCAAGGGTGAACCATCCTCGTAGAAAGAATGCTACTCCCACTTCTCACCCACCACCTCCCGCTCCAACCGGATACATGACTCGTGAACAATTCGCCGCCCATCAACTGCATTCTATAGTTACTACGTCAACACTATAGAATTTATGCAAAACAAAGAAGATTGGGAACTTCTTCCTCCTCCTGCCGACGATGATGATGACGGTAAGACCGATGACGACATTGAGGATGAAGACGGTGACGAGTGACTCCCTTTAGGTGTTTTCCAAAAAGGGGGAGAACATCTAGAAATAGAATTTTATATCTTATCACTTTATCTTTTTAATATGAGATTGTATTTTGTAATTAGAGAATCTCAAATCTATGATATCATGAAGATCTCTCAATTTCTTTTAAAGAGTACTGTTATCAACGATATCATGTAAGAAGATCTCTATGCTACTATATGTGTAATGGGTGAATCTCTTGTATCAATGATTATGCAAATACTATTTCGGTTTTCAATGATTTCCTATGATATATCTCCTTAAGTTACAAAATTTATCTTCACAATTCCATATATTAATGTGTGGATGTTTATGTTCATGTTTTGTTTATGCATATAGGATGCATCGTGAACACACACTTGGTTAATTCTTATAAGCACAAATTAAGGAGGAGTATTGAATTAAGGGGAGTATTAGATTTCAAATTCTAAAGGTATGCTTTGTTCACACCAAAAGGGAGGGATTGTTGACTGTAAGTTTGGTGTGCACAAAATGTACAATTAAATCTAATATTCTTCAATCGAGATATGAAGGTTTCTAGGAAATCAAAATCTAAACCAAGAATACAAAAGATTTGACATCAAGCAAAAAAGGAAAGAATAAAAGGAGACTGCGAAATAACAAAAGATTTGCCTCAAGAAACATGTGCTTCAAATCCTCAAGAAAGTCAGCCAAAATTTATCATTTATTTCTGTTAATGTGAGGAATCAATATGTAAAGAATCGTTGATTGAATAGTCAGTTATTGAAAGAATATAAAAGTAAATTCACCAAATAAAAACCGCATCTGGTAGGAGAGTGTCAACTGCACTTATTCACAGTCAACTTTATCAAACAGTCGACCGCAAGTATAGTGCAAATATGATGCAATCGACTGTCAGTTCCTCTCGACTGTAGTTGAAGAAATTGACAGTTGACCGCACATAAGTGCATTCGACCGTCACTTGCACAAAGTTAGATACAGAAGTTTTTTTTTCCACTTTTTGGAAAGAAACTTTTCCTCACTCTATAAATAGAGGTAAATTCACTGAGTATTATTCATCCATTTCAACTATTATTCTTCTGAACATACTATTCAATCAAAGATCCGAGTGTGCTAGCTTTTATTGTTTTCTTAGTCAAGATCAATATAAATCTTGCTTGTTTTTCTTTTCTTTCACTTCGGTGAGTTTACAGCGCTTGTTCATAGAAGTCATTGTTGAATTCAAACTCCGGAATAACTCAACAACGACGACGAAGAGTTGCAATAACTATAGAATCAAAACAAGAGAACAAAGAATAACCAAAAGCAACACACAAGAACACAAGAGATTTTTTTGAGGTTCACCCAAAACAATGGCTACTTCTCCGTGCATTCCACCAGAAATATGAAAAATAGGTTTACAAATCTCTTAAGAAATCACCCCCAAGGTGTAGGGTTTCTCTCTATCTCCCTCTCTCTCAATAACGACTGGTAGATCTCTATTTTATTTTCAGTTAACCCTAAAATCGTACACAATACAATATATATTGGATTTCTCAACTTTCAATCTCAGCCGCTCATCAAATAGCGTCGGGACGGTTGACTGCAACACTATGTCGGTCGACCGGTTCTCTCCTTCGACTATATAGGGTTCAACAGAGTGTAGGTCGGTCGACCAGTCGCCTCTTCAAGTTACAGGATTGAATCAGTGAGCGAGACGGTCGACTGCGCGGCCGACGGTACTTTGCCTGGGGTGTGGTTCGGGGGGTGTGGTCGACCGCAACTCTGCCTATAGCTACAAACTAATCTTGACCTACTTGCTCCCACTTTGACTCTCCTTCTCGTCTATCTTCTACAACCCATTATCGTGTATTGGATCCACAAACCCCAACAATCTCCCACTTGGTGACATATACACGAAGTCTCTAACCTATTCTTCGTTCTTCCATTGGCCTAGTCTAGGCCTGTGCCTCTGCGAGTCTCCTCATCAATTAAACTAGAGACAATCCAATGAAGGTATAGCAAAACTGATGTTTCTTGCTATCCACCACCTTAGTGAGCATGTCCGCCAGATTCTTAGTGCCAAGAATCGTAGTTAGTTTCAACCATTTATTCTCAACCGCCATTATGATAAAATGATACCTCATTTGAATATGCCGAGTCTTAGAGTGATATGCTGAGTTTTTCGTCAAGAAAACTGCACTTTGACTGTCACACCATAGTTCACCTATGGGTTACTTCCTGCCCAACTATTTCATAAGCTCCAAAATTCACAACATGTCTTTTGTCGCTTCTGTAAGTGCCATTAACTCTGACTTCGTGGTTGATTGTGCTAACATTTTGTAACTGCGAAGCCCAACTGACAGTTGTTCCTCCAACTGTAAATACATATCCTATAGTAGTTCTGCAACCATCACGATCGCCCAAAAAATCCACATCCACATAACCATATATATGCAAAGAATCTCCCCCAAAACAAAGAGAGTGATATGAAGTACCTGCTAGATATCTAAGAATCCACCTTACTACATCCTAATGCTATTTACCTGGATTCTTTATGTAACGGCTAACAACTTCCACTGCTTGTGCGATGTCTGGTCTTGTAGACACCATCGCATACATAAAACTCCTAACGGCTGAGGAATAAGGAATAGCAGCCATTTCCTCCATCTCTGCCTCTGTCTTAGGACACAAGTCTATCGATAACTTGAAGTGAGCAGCCAAGGGACAAGTGACTGGCCTTGCGCCATCCCTGTTGAATCTTTTCAACACCTTCTTCACGTATTCCGCTTGAGATAACCAAAGCTTCTTGCTTCTCCTGTATCTACTAATCTTCATGTCGGGGATTTGCTTTGCTTCACCCAAGTCCTTCATTGAAAACTCCAAACCTAGCACCTTTTTCACTTTCTTGATCTTTTCCATACATGAACATGCTAACAACATGTCGTCCACATACAACACCAAAGTAACTATATCATTGTCCTCATATCTACGAACATACACACAATTATCCATTTTGCATCTATCGAAACATTTTTCTCTCATGAAGCAATCAAACTTCAAGTACCATTGCCACAGTGCTTGTTTGAGCCCATAAAGACTCTTCTTTAATCGACACACCATGTCTTCTTTCCCTTTTGCTTCAAAACCTATGGGTTGTTTTATATACAACTCTTCTTCGGCATCACCATGGAGAAATTCTATCTTCACATCCAACTGCTCTAAGTGCAAGTCTTCAACTGTCACAATACTAAGCAGAATCCTAATTGAAGCCATCTTCATAATTGGTGCAAAGATCTTACTATAATCAACACCTTCTCTTTAAGCGAATCCTTTCACAAAAAGCCTCACCTTGTACCTCTTACTGCCATATGCCTCATCTTTGACTCTGAAAATCCATTTGTTTTTAAGAGCGTGCTTCCCTGCAAGTAACTTGGCCAACTCTCAAGTTTGGTTATGTTCCAAGGAGTTCATCTCGTTCTTCATGGCTAACTCCCACTGAATTCGAGACTCATCCCTCAAAGCCTTCTCATGAGTCTCTGGCTTTCCTGAATTCGTGTATAAAACATGCTCGTGAACAACACTAGATGATGGATCAAATATCTTGTTTGGCCTCTTCTCTCGTGTCGATCTCCTTAACGTGGGTACCGGTTGACCGACCGGTTTAGGTTCCCCAAACTGTTCTGGATGTACCTGTTTGTCTTGGATAACCTGCTTATTTCCAATAGGCTCACCATGAACCTCTTGTGCTGCCTGTAGTACTTATACCTGCTGCTGCAGTGTAGGCCCCCACCACTAGGTCTGCCTTCAGAATTTGAATCTGAGTCTGAGTCTGAACCCAATCTGACTATGAACTGGTTATACTGTCTTGACCTGTGTGTCTGTCCTTGTATATGACCTCTTCATTGAACACTGCATTTTTGCTGCGAATGACTTTGTTATCCACAAAATTCCAAAGCCTGTAACTATACTCATCGCCACCGTAGCCAATGAACACACACCTCCTGGACTTAGAGTTCAACTTCTTTCTTTCTTCCCTGTCAATTAGTACATATGCCATACAACCATAAATTTTCAAATGTGAATAATTGACAGTTTTACTTGACCATAGTTCTTCTGGAATGGCCATATCAAGGGCACTAGACTGGCAACGATTAATTAAGTACACTACTGTATCAACTGTAGCGGCCCAAAGATGGACCGGGAGACCCACATGAAGTCTCATGCATTTCACCATTTCGAGTATCGTGCGGTTCATTCTTTCTGCTGCACCATTCTTTTGTGGAGTCTTAGGAACTATCTTGATTCCTCTGATACATTTCTTTGCTAGATAGTTAACAAACTCTTTGCTTGTGTACTCACCTTCATTGTCTGACTTTATTGCTTTCACTTTGCAACTCGTCTTATTCTCAACTGTGGCCTTCCAAGCTCTGAATGCCTCAAAAACTTCTGATTTATCACGAATTGCATAAACCCAAACATTTATTGCAGCATCATTGATGAATGTGACAAAGTATCTCTTACTACCATAAGAGAATTCCTGAGCTGGACCCCACATATTTGTATGTACCAACTCTAGCTTCCCAAGCTTTTTCTCACATCCACCCAATTGAAAACTAACTGTCTTCTGTTTGCCCATCACACAATTCTCACAAAATCCCATCTCAACCTTCTTCAGCCCCGACAAAAGATCCCTAGAACAAAGCTGCTTGACACCATTTTCACCAAGGTGCCCCAACCTGACATGCCATAGAATCGACGAGGAACTACTTGTTGATGCTGTAACAATGATATCACTAGAATCACCTTCTCTGAGTAAGTACAACATGTCACCACGCTTTTTTTTTGCCACCAACCTGGCACAAGTTATCATCTTCCATTCTCCATGCCCAAAAGTTGTTGTGAACCCTTCTTTGTCTAGTTTGCTAGTTGAGATCAAGTTTTTCTTCAAGCTCGGAATATGTCATGTATCATTCAAGACCAATTGCCCACCATTTCAATCCTGCACTCTCACAGAACCTCTACCTACAACTCGACATATCTGCCCATTTCCAACTAAAACTGTACCAAAATCACCTGTCTTGTAATCCTCAAAAACATCCCTCATGGGAGTATAATGATAAGAAGCACATGATTCTATACACTAATTATCTTGCAAAATATTAAATCCAGCAGATAAACACAATTCATCTAGACGAGGTTCAATACTTACCACATTGGCTACCTGTGACCCTGCTTGTGCTTTCTTATACTCCTCGCATTGGTCTCTCCTGTGTCTTGGCTTCTTGTAGTACCAACACTCACCTTTGTGATATTCTGTTCTTGACTTGGACCTGTGATTCCTGCTCTGTGACTTTCCTCTGTTGTTACTTCTACCATGGTTATCAACTGATAGCACGACATTGCTAGGATATGACATCGAAGTCTCTCCATGTCTTTTCTTCCTTGCATCCTCATTCATAATGCTGCTTATAATATTCTTTAGGATTGTCGTATCAGTCATGGTGCTTGTAATAGTCTGCTCTACTGTGCTGTAACTATCAGGAAGACTGGATAGCAACAACAACGATTGTGCCATTTCCTTAAACTTTAAACCCGAAGATTCCATCTGATTGTAAACCATACAGAAATTGTTGATGTGCTCAGCAACCGAACCCCTTTCCGACAGCTTCAAGTTAACCAACTTCTTTAGGTATAAGTCCGTAGGATCTGGTTCGCTGCATTCGGCTTCTCGAACATGTTTGTCAATATCTCCATTGCCTCCTTTACGATTTTTGTCTTCTCAATGTGAAACAGCGCCTTCCTGCTCAGCAATAACTGAATCTGCCAAAGTGCTTTCTGATCCTATCTATTCCAAGCCACCAACACAACTGGATCGACCTCCGCCCCTTCTGGCTTCAAACCAAACAACATATCATCTAGATCCTTCTGTCGGAGATACACAATCATTTGGATCTTCCACATTATGAAATTCGTTCCATCGAACTCTTTGACTCTGCTCTTGTCCCCCAACTCAATCAATACTACCAACCTGTAGCTCTGATACCACTTTGTTGAATTCTAACTGCGGAATAACTCAACAACGATGACGACAAGATGCAAGAACTATGGAATCAAAACAAAAGAACAAACAACAACCAAAAGCAACACAAAAGAACACACGAGATTTTTTCGAGGTTCACCCAAAACAATGGCTACTTCCCCGCGCAGAGGCACTCCTGCGATTTCCACTAGAAATATAAAGAATAGGTTTACAAATCTCACAAGAACTCACCCCAAGGTATAGGGTTTCTCTCTATCTCCCTCTTTCTCAATGACGGCAGGTAGATCTCTATTTTCTTTTCAGTTAACCCTAAAATCGTACACAATACAATATATATAGGATTTCTCAACTTTCAATCTTAGCCGCTCATCAAACAGCATCGGGACGGTCGATTGCAACACCATGTCGGTCGACTGGTTCTCTCCTATGACTGTACAGGGTCCAACAGAGTGTAGGTCGGTCGACTGCACGGTCGATCGGTTGCCTCTTCAAGTTACAGGATTGAATCAGTGAGCGAGACGGTCGACTGCGCAGTCGACCGTACTTTTCCTAGGGTACAGTCGACCGCAACTCTGCCTGTAGCTGCAAACTACTCTTAACCTGCTTGCTCCCACTTTGACTCTCCTTCTCGTCTATCTTCTTCAACCCATTATCGTGTATTGGATCCACAAACCCCAACAGTCCTGTGGGTGTAATATGACTATCAGCCTAAATCCCGAGAATCACTGTACGGGGTTTTAAGTATAGTGGAATGCTTGTGGCAGAGAATTGCTGCAAGTAGGTGGTATGGACGTAGACCTGGGGATCGAACCACGTTATATCACTGTTTCTTGCGTGCTTGCTCTGTTTGCTTTCTCTAACTCTATCTCTTTGCTTCAAGCATTTATTTTAAGTTTTTAATTTCCACACTATCACCCTATTCACCCCCAGGGTGATTTACAGTTCGTATTATGTTAAATCATGTTACAATTTCCTTAACTCCGCGGGTGTTATTTTTCCGTTCGCCAAATCTATATGGAAATGCATTGCACCACTTATAATCAAAATTATCCAGTGGCTTGCTATTCAGAAGAAATTACTTACTGTTGATAATCTCAAATAGATTAATTTGGCTTTAGGTCAAAATTGTTTTTTTATGTCTTACTCATCACGAGAATGTGAATCATTTATTCATTCGTCCAATATGGACGATTTGTATGCAAGCTTGGCAAGTCCGTAGTCACCCGGACTCTATTGACTTGTGGTGGAATATATGGAGTTCCTGCAGAGTCAAGAGTTCCTTCCTCACATCATGGGAGTTATCCATGATGGCTCTCATTTGGATTATTTGGAAATAAAGAAATAATCGCATGTTCTCTAATACTTCTCGCTCGATTAATTGTTTAATTGAATATCACATTTTTTAAAACTAAGTTTTGGGCTAGTGGTTTAGCATAAAACAAAGTTTATGCACTTCAACTTCATCTTCTTGATGTTGTTGCATTTTTTTTCTTGCATATGAGCTTTCTACCCCCTTAAGCTTGGATTGAGTTTCTTCTTATGAGTTTATTTTCCTTGTGTGCATAACTGATCCTTGGCAGCCTTCGTACTTTCTATTCGGCTGCTCCGTTTACTATTTTGCTTCATCCTTAACCAGGTGTTTTTGGTTTCTATTGGCTTGAAATCCCTCTGCACTGATTGCATCTGATACATATAATTTTGGAATTTGGTTGATGCTACATCTTTTGTTGGATGTTATTTATTTTATCAGGATAACCAAGTTTATCGTCTTTCTTTCTTTATGTTCTTATATCTGTGACTCTCTCTTTATGTTCTTATATCCACTCTGAAGGTTTCACTCTTTATTTCCTATTATTGTAGTTTGGCATCGTACTGCTCCTTGCTGTTTAGTTGGTATCAGGAATGGTATTCACTTCTATCTTTCCTATGTTTTGTTCTTGTGTGTTTTGTTCAGGTTGCGGTGGCTGTGCTGATTGTGCCTGTATCTTTTGCGCCTGCTTTTGTCTAGAGGTGTTTCTCTATTTGCCTTTTCAGCAGTGTGAGGGGCGGTTCACGGTTGTTGTTGTTGTCTCTGCTCTGTTCAGTGATTGTGGATCTCATTTATTTAACGAGAGTCTCTTTCCTTTTCCTTTCTTATTGTGTTGTTGTTCTTGGTAGCAAATTTCTTATTTACACTGTTTGCCTTATGTATTCTGGCAGTGTGGTTATCGTTTTCTTTTTATTGTTGTTTTACTGCTTATTGTAAATCACCCTTAGGGGGGTGAATAGGGTGATCGTGCAAAATTAAAAATTAAAGAAATAAAGTAAAGTAAAGTAAATTAAATGCAAGAGAGACAAGAAAAGCAAACACAGATGATGCAACGATATAACGTGGTTCGACCCCCAGGTCTTCATCCACACCACCTACTTGTAGCAATTCTCCGCCACAAGCGTTCCACTATACTCAAAAACCTTAGTACAATGATTCTCGGATTCAGGCAGAGAGACCTATTACACCCACAGGACTTCTAATCCAAGTCCCGTCAATCTCACCGAAGTGGAAAAGAAAAGAAAAGAAAACTCAAGATCGCTTAAGATCTTCACTAAAGAATACAACCAATTTAACGCTCACACTCGGATTGATTATCAAGAGATTAGTTCAATGTATTTTTCTCAGTAGCAATAGGTAGAGAAGACACAGTGGATTCGTTCTCTTAAGTAGAAGAGGAAGTGTATCGATCAAAAGTAGAAACGATACATTCCAAAAAAGGTATACAGCTTAAGTTGCGGTCGACCGGTAAAAGTGTGCGGCCGACCGTTCAGCTCTCTGGCGTAGCTAGAGAGATGAAAGGTCGACCGCTTTCTTAATCAGCTGAAGTTGCCGTCGACTGCAACGGTCGACCGACATTAGGTACAGTTGACCGGTTCTTGGCTGTATGAATTGAATCCTCTTTGTTTTCTTACCATAAACTAATCAATCTTTAACCAATCGTTTACAATAAATATCTCACGAAGATATTACTAAAAATCTAGTCATGATAGATTGCTTGGAGACCAATTAATTGAGAACTCCTTTTGAATAACTTCCTTTTTTGCCCGTATATTGAATCTTCCTTTATTACTTTCCTTGTTTGTATATTTTTGAATCTCTCTTGGATCTGTTTTTCATGTTAATTGATTCTGAAAATCTAACACACTAAATTCAAACTTATTAGTACAAGTTAGCACGTTTTGTGCACATCAAACTAAGGGTCAACAATCTCCCCCTTTTGGTGTGAACAAAACATGCATGAATGTTTGAAACTTAAAACAAAGCATATAAAATACTCCTCCTGAATTTAGTACATCCTGTAATACAAATTTTCATAAATAGAGAGTAAATAATCCCCCTAAATACAACGCCACCTGTAATACAGAACTTAAAGAACAAATATATGAGAGTGAAGAGAGATGAGAGTATTAATTCATGAAATGATTTGAAAATCATTTTGAAAACCGTTTGAAAACATTCTAAAAACATTCTCCCCCTTTTTGGAACACACCAAGAGGGGATGGATATACGAGACATAAGTAAAATAATCCTTGGAAAGTTCGTATAACCAATCATCAATTAAAATAATGAAGAGACACATTTGAGGATATTACAATGAATACCAACTTAGAAAACATGGAAGAGAATCTTCTTACATGATACCGTTGATAACGAGACTCTTTGATGTACAGTGAGAGCTTTACATAATATCAGAGATTTGATTCTCCCGAATACACATGAAAGCAACAAAGAAATCAAAAAATTGAGAGAGGAATCATTGATTTTATAAAGTTTCGAAAAACAAGACCAGAGAGAGAGATAGCCGGTCGACCGCAAAACACGATTTTGCAAAAACTATTTAGGGACCGACTCACACAAAACAACTTTTAGGGTGAAAAATTGATAACATTTAACGCCCCTCTCAAGAAGTAAAAACATTTTTCGGCTAAAGGTTTTGTAAAAATATCTGCAATTTGTGAATCAGTAGAAATATACTCAAGTAAAATATCTCCTTTTTGAAAGTGATCTTTAATAAAATGATATCTAATATCAATGTTTTTTGTGCGACTGAGTTGGTCAAAATTTTTTGTCATGTGTACGGTGCCAGTGTTGTCACATTTTATGGGGATGTGGTCAAAGAATACCTTATAATCCTCGAGAGTATGTTTCATCCATAATACTTGCGCACAACAGGATCCTGCCGCAATGTATTCAGCTTTGGCAGTCGAAAGAGTAACAGAATTTTGCTTCTTGGATGCCCACGAAATAAGGCAGTCGCCCAAGAAGTGACATGTACCACTAGTGCTCTTTCTATCGGTTAAGCTGCCAGCATAATCTGCATCGGAGTATCCTATAAGAGAGAAATTTCTATTTTTCGGGTACCAAAGACCAGTATTTGGTGTGCCTTTAAGATATCGAATGATACGCTTAACAGCAACCAAATGTGATTTTTTGGGACACGATTGAAAACGTGCACATAAACAGACACTAAACATAATATCAGGACGCGATGCAGTAATATAAAGCAAACTACCAATCATACCTCTGTAAGTAGAAATATCAACGTTATTACCAGTTTTGTCTTTAGATAGCTTAGTGGTAGTGGCCATTGGAGTTTTGTAGGCATTTGCATTTTCAAGTCTGAATTTCTTGACAAGTTCTTTGGCGTACTTAGATTGATTTATGAATATTCCATCTTTTCTTTTCAACACAAATCTCTGCCTCATCATCATCAACAACATGTAATATTTCTTTAGAGTAGGGGTTAGTTTCATCAAAAATAACATCAATAGATTCTTGAGTAATGCATCTTTTTTTTTTAAGGTTAAAGGTGGAATAACGCCACCTTGTTTCATTAATAAGAGGTTAATAAAACACCCTGGAGTATCGGGAGAAATACAAAAGTACAGTGCAGAAAATAAAACATAATCCCCCAACAAATCCTGGGGGGTGGGTCTAATCATCCATACATCAAACAACCAAAAGTACAGTAGATCGATACAAAACACAGAATAGCAGAGCTGGCGGCTAATGAGAATCTTGATAAGTATGGAGGGCGCCACCCCTCAGTCCAGTGTCCGCCCAAACTTTACCTCCTCATCATCAAATTCTTCCACCTGGAAGACTCTGGCAATCCTCCCTCTCGCTCCTGTGGTAGCACCTGTAGCCCAAAAAGAAATAAGATGCATGATATGAGTAAGGTTACCAGAAATACTATTACATGAAGCACGAAAATAAAAATTGTTTCTGTCTAGCCATAACACCCATGTAGTTGCCGCAATGGCAATGTACCACGTATCCTTCATTTCTTGGCGAATCGAGGCAAATTCGGGGCCAATCCACAAATCCTCATATTCGCTAGGGTAGTCACCTGTTCCTAAGGCTCGTAATACCTCCACCATAGTTGCCTTACTCCTTGGACAGTGAATAAAATGGTGATTCAAATTTTTCGTATGCATATTGCAGAAACCATAGTTGGTTGCAATCTGGGATTGTCTTTTGGCAAGGTTCTCTCTAGTGAGGATTGCATTATTGAGCACTAGCCAGAGGAAGACTCTGACTTTAAGGGGGGTTTTGCCTTCCATAACACCTGTGCCCAGCTGGGTCTGCATCCTCGATAGTGAATTCGATGATACAGAGACCTGACCGTGAAAGCTCCCTTGGTTTCGAGTCCCTAGCGCATCTGATCTGGGCCTTGAACGCACATTACGCTGGTTCGTGTGATGTGTGCTTGCAATTCAAGCAGTTGCTGTTTTAACTCTGGGGTAAGAGTTCCTCGGAACGATCGCCTCCAATTTCCCCTCTTCCAAGTCTCAGCCACAGAAATATTTGGTCGATTTGTTTTCTCATACAGCTCAGGAAAAGTTTCCTTAAGGGTATGGGCACCACACCATTTGTCCCACCAAAATCTAGTGGACCGTCCATTACCGATAGTCGACATAACTGCTGAGTTGAACGGTCCACTTGCTTTGGTAATTCCTTTCCAGAATCACGAAACTTTAGACCCTACTCGGAAGCCTAAACTTCTCGTACCTTTTCCCCCGAGGTATGGTTGAATAAAATCCTGCCATCCTTCCCCACTGTGGTGAAATACCTTCCACCACCATTTCCCCAAAAGGGCAAGGTTCATATCTCTAAGGTCGATGATGCCTAGCCCTCCATGCTTCTTCTTCATGCAAGCAATACTCCATTTGATCAGGTGGTCACCTCCCCTATTCGAATCTGCCCCTTTCCACAAGAATCTTTTCCGAATTCGGTCAATCCTTTGGATAACCCATTTAGGAAGCTCAAAAAATGACATGTAGTAAATGGGCAGATTAGACAACACTGAGTTGATGAGTACCACTCTGGCCCCGAGTGAGAGCGATTTTTCTTTCCAACTAGCCAGTCTGTCCTCCACCCTGTCTATGATAGGCAGCCAGTTTGACTTAGTGAGCTTCCCTGGTCTGAGTGGGAGCCCTAAGTATTTGATCGGAAACTCATCCGTCATACAGTTTAGTATGGTGGCCTGTTCCCGTGTTTCGACATCGAATAATGTAATTGGAATCAGAGCGCTTTTGTGGAAATTTATCCTGAGCCCTGACCAGGCTTCAAAATAGTAGAGTTTCCCTTTAAAGCAGACTGTTTCTGACCTGGTTCCATTATCGAAAAGTAGGGTGTCATCAGCATACTGAAGAATCGTGCACCCTTGATTAGACGCGCTGCTGGCCAGTGGCGTTATCCACCCTTTTCTTCGGCAGTTTTCTAGCATACCCCTCAGCACATTCGCTACGATAGTGAATAGAAGTGGTGATAGTGGATCTCCTTGCCGGAGTCCTTTCTTGCAAGGGAACGGCGGCCCTGGCTGCCCATTCACCGAGATTGCCGTTTTACTAGTATGCAAACACTGCCTGATCCATCTTATCCATTTATTCCCGAATCCCCTTCCTCTGAGAGCTTTCAGCAGGCATTCCCAATCGACGGAATTGTATGCTTTTTCAGAGTCCAGTTTTAGGAGGAAGTTCTTAGAGTTACTCGTATGGCAGCAGTGGATAACTTGCTCCGCGGCACAGTCTAGAATACATCTGCCCTTGATGAAACCCGTCTGAGTTTTGCTGACTAAGCTGTCCATTATACTTTCCAGGTAGATGGCCAGGACCTTAGTGATAATCTTACCTGAGTAGTTTATCAGGCTGATCGGTCTAAAGTCCCCCACTCTCGTAGACTCCTCCTGTTTAGGTATGAGGACGACTTCCACAAAATTGAACATGCCCAATCTGAGAGTGTTGTTAAAAAATTCATCCATCAGCGCCATAATGTCCCCTTTAATTTCTTTCCAGAACACTTGGATGAACATCATAGGGAAGCCGTCTGGCCCATACGACTTGTCTGCTCCCATTTGATTGATGGCCTTTTTGACTTTCTCTTTTGAGAAAGGAGCTTCCAAAGTGGATAATGTTTGCGTTGAATTGTTCTGGTATGCCTGCCAGTAATCATCTTTCAGTGGGATCCCGATGTCATTTTTCTTCCCAAAGAGGTCATTGTAGTAAGCTTGAAAGGTTGTGGAAATCACCTTTTCGTCTTGCGAAGTCCCCGTGTCCGTCTGTATTGACAGAATTAAGTTGGACCTGCGCCTGGCACTTGCCACTCGTTCGAAGAAAGCCGTATTCGCGTCTCCCTCTTTGAGCCACGAAATCCTTGACCTTTGTTGCCATTTGATTTCTTCCAACTTATAAAGATTGGCAATATTCTCTCGGAGTTCTAGTAGCCTGTTTCTTTCATCTTGTGACAGGACTCTCATTTCTTCCAACCTTTCTAGTTCATCAATTCCTTCCAAAAAGGCATCCTTTGCACGCTAGATGGTCGAAAATCTGGACCGATTCCATCTACACAGCCGCTTCCTCAATCTACAGATTTTTTTCACACCATCGGGCTGCAGCATTCGTACCAGCAGTTGGGAGTGCCCAATTTTCCATCACCATGTGGTGAAATCCCTGAATTTCTAGCCAGACCTTCTCGAATTGAATTTCCTAGGCCTTTGAGCTCCCCATACCCTTGTGTCAAGTAGGATCGGAGTATGATCTGACGTTGGTCTAGGGATCAATCTAGCGGTTGCTAATGGGAATTTAGCCTCCCAATCCATCGATACTAGTATCCTGTCCAGTTTGGCCATGATCGGAGCAGCCTGTATGTTAGACCATGTGAATAGTCTATCATTAATTGGAATATCTATGAGCTCTAGTTCCGTGATCACCCTTTTGAACTCTTCTCTGTGCTTGTTGCTGGAACCTCTTCCCTTGTCTTCGAAGGAAAATCTGGTAATATTGAAGTCCCCCTCAACAATCCAGGCTCCCGACCATCAGTGTCGAATATCGACAAGCTCATGCCAGAAGGCATCACGGTCTGTAGCCACATTCGGTCTATAAACGACAGTGACTGTCTGCACCCAATTATCAGATCGTTGTTTCAGTCGGATAGTTAGGGAGAATGTTCCACTGTAAACCTCGGTACAAGTGAGAGTATCCGGGTTGAACCCAATAGCAATTCCCCCCGAGGCTCCTACGGACGGGTGTAGCACCCATTCCTTGATTCTGTTGCCCCCTATCCTTTTGAGTTTGGTCCCATGCACAAGTTTGGTCACCCGTAATGCTACAACTTCCGCCTTGGAGTTGTTAATGACATCCTAACCATATCTCTTTTCCCCATATCCCCCAGCCCCCTCACATTCCAGAATAGTGTATTCATTGGGGGATCGTGTCTGAGTCGACCGTGGGGTGGGACAGGTTTCAATTTCACAGACCTCTATTAACCCAGAGGTGGCTCCTAGTTCTTTCTGACAACTAGATTTAACCCTTTCAGTTTTCCAACCCCTAATTTTATTAAGAAGTAAAGCATTACGTTCTGTGTCACACACCTCCAAACCACAGATTTTAGCTAGGAAAAAAACTTTAGAGTCTGACATGAAATTTAATGTAGAAGCTAAAAAATTTCTCGTACCTCCGTCGTTGAATTTTGCAGCTTTTGCTGCCGCTGCTACCTCCAGATAGTCATCCAAAGACTCCACATGAGCCCTCTTAGGCGACCGCTGCACTCTGAACCCAACCGTCCTGTGAGATGAAACAGTACTGTCTCCCGGTGCTGACTCTGGAAGTGTGGCCAAGACCATCTCAGGCAAGATCTCCCTTTATGTATCAACAATAAACTCCAGATCCTCTGACTCCTCGTCTGTAATTGAGAATTCTTTGTCCAGATTTAAGCATCCTTCCAGGTCATCATCATTATCTGCAAGCTGATTTTCTAGTTGTAGAGTAGACTCTCTCATTGTGGACTCCTCATTGAGCCCACCGACTGCCGATGACTCTTCAAGAATAGCGGAGTTTCCTGTGGCGGACTCCTCAATGGGCTCACTACCCATCTGATTGCTCAAAATTATAGTGTTACTTATCTCAGGGGCTAAAATAAGCATTTTGGGCCCCTCTTTAGGCCCATTAACGCCTATAAAACTCTTGTAACCAAGCCCACCCACTTGAGAAGCATCTGCTTTGCTTCTATCCGCTCCTCTGTGGTGTAAGATACCGCTAGCACTACAAAAAATAGGAGAATACCCGGCTAAAAAACCACGGCGTTTGAGTGTTTCGCCGGGACATTCCCCGGCGCTTTATAAAAAATGCCAGCGGGTCGAAAGTTTCCTCGGCGTTTTATAAAAAAACCGCCGGCGAATGTTTCGGTCTAAAGAACCCCACGCTTGACGCTCCCCACTTCCCTCTCTCTATTTCCCTATTCGCGCCTTCTCTCTCCGAAACCCTAGCTTTTTCTATTTTTTCGATTTCGCATTGACGGATCGCCGTTCGCTCTCACCGCTGTCCCGCCGAACGCCGTACGCCACCCGTCGCTGTTCGCTCTCAACGCCATCGCTGTTCGCTCTCATCGCCGCCCTCTGCCACCGCTGTTTGCTGTCATTGCCGCCGCCGCTTGCCGCTCGCCTCCCGCCTCCCGCCTCCCGCCGCTGTTCCGCTTCTTCCTCTCCTGCGATATCAACATGCCTGTCACCTTCAGGATCGAACGCCTCGAAGGCGATCTCCCCAATCCCCGCCCAAATCCGGTATGGTTCCTCACCCCCTTCTCCAATTAGGGTTCTGTAGCTTAGTTTTGTTCTAATGTCCACTCGATCGCTCTAATTAGGGTTTATGTGCTCCTTTCAGTAATTGACTAGGGTAATTGTAGTTGAAAGGGAGAGGTGAGGTGAATTTGGAAGGAATTGAATGACTGTGGTATGAAAAGTGGGGAATATAAGCGCATTAGATGAAAGACACAATTAGCAGTGGAAGAAGTGATATAGCTTTTGGGAAAGGAAGATAATTGTAAAGAGATTTGTTGAGAAATGAATGTTTTTGATATGCTTGATGGCTATCAAAATTTTTTTTTTGAGATCAGAAAGCAGCATCACTGGTACTACTATTCCATTTACTAGTAACTAGTTTTTTGACATACTAGCAAAAAATAGTGATGCGGTTTGTTTCTGGGAGACGTGTGGATGCACCAGGTGTGAGTTCTTACTCGATTTGTATTTGAAGGAGAAAGCTTCTTCAGAGGCGACCCTCGGCTGGCCGAGCGGTACCTGTGACAGGGTGGAGTGAGGTGGATGTCTGGGCTCGGATCAGGTGGCTCGGATCCGAGGTCTGGTGTACCTGCAGACGGTCTCGAAACACCGGGGTTGGTCCCGGTGGCAGACCCTCCGACGATCTAGTCAGTTACTTTAAGATAAGAGTAACAGTAACTAGGGTTTAGGGGAGAAAAGATTGATTACCTTTGAAGAAAGGAGAGGGCCTGGTATTTATAGGAGATTCTAATCGGGTCCAGACCCGTTTGGGGCTGGGCCGGACCCGGTTACCCGATTGGCCGAAGCGGTGGAAAGTCGGGCGGTATAGGGCTGACGTGGCAGGCGCCGGAGTGGTTTCCGGGCTGACGTGGCAGATCTCCGGGCGGTTTTCTGGTGCTGACGTGGCTGATCTGAAGGATCAGGAAGGATGCGTATCCTGAGGAGATCTGGTGGCTCAGGGTGAGCCACGCTTTATTCCTGACCCATATCACAAGCCCCACACTCCCGCAGGGTTAGGTGATCCAGCAGTGCGGGGGTGACTCATGGTCCTCGGGGGAAGTGCAGATGTCAGGGTAAGAAGTAGGGTCTGTTGTTCCCCGAAGAGGGCCAGGGGCAGGAGGAATGGACTCCTCGTTTGGATGTGCGTGGGGTGAAGTTCTTAGGGGGGGATAGTCGGTAGTATGAATGCCGAGCTCACTAGGTCGGTGGCCGAGTTCGGGGGGTCGGCAGACGATCTTTCGGGTCGGCGGACGAACCCATACGGGTCGGTGGACGAACCCTCCAGGGGTCGGACGACCGACTCGTTAGTTGGAAGAGTGAGAGGTCGTCCAGGCCACTTGATGGGGTTCGTCTTTGCATGAGGTCGCGAGGTCGGCTGGACGAGCGTTTTGGCTAGTTTTAAGAGAGTGAGGAGAGGGGTTTGATTCGGATTTCGATCCGAGCGCCGAGCCCGTATTGAGAGGTGAGGCAGCCAGGTTTGAGCTCCGGGGGGGGGGGGGGGGGGTCGGCGGACGAGACCGGAAGGCTCGGCGGATGAGACCAAGAGGATCGGCGGACGACTGCCTCGCTGGTTGGAAGAGCGGGGGGTCGTCCAGGCCATTTCGTTGGGACGGCGTCCGAGGTTTTGTGGTCGGTCATCCGAGCTTCTGGTCAGGTCGGAGAGTGGGCGGATGAGACTCGAACTCTGATCCGAGCGCCGAGCTCGTACTGGGAAAGGAGGAGGTAGTATGGCTCGAATCCCTATCCGAGCGTCGAGCTCAACCTGTGAAAGGAGACAGTGGTGCAGCTCGAATTCTTATCCGAACGCCGAATCCGTATCGAGAGGTGAGGTAGCCTGGCTCGATTTTAGGGGGTCGGCGGACGAGGCAAAAAGGGTCGGTGGACGAGACCAAGAGGGTCGGTGGACGAGACCAATGGGGTCGACGGACGAGACCAATAGGGTCGGCGGACGAGACCAAAAGGGTCGGCGGGCGAGACCAAGAGGGTCGGCTGTCGACTGCCTCGCTAGTTGGCATTGAGAGGTGAGGCCGCTTGACTTGAGCTCAGGGAGTCGGCGGACGAGGCAAAAAAGGTCCGGTGGACGAGACCAACGAGGTCGACGGACGAGACCAAGAGGGTCGGCGGACGAGGCAAAAAAGGGTCGGTGGACGAGACCAATGGGGTCGACGGACGAGACCAAGAGGATCGGCGGACGAGACCAAGAGGCCCACCTGTTGGAGAAGGTGGCTTGGCTCGAATTTCTATCCGAGCGTCGAGCCCCACCTGTTTGAAGGAGGGGCGGCTTGGCTCGAATTCTTATCCGAACGTCGAGTCCAACCTGTGAGAGAAGGTTGCGTGGCTCGAGTTCCCATCCGAGCGTCGAGCCCAACCTGTGAGGAGAGGGTTGCTTGGCTCGAGTTCGGGGGGTCGGCGGACGAGGCAAAAAAGGGTCGGTGGACGAGACCAAGAGGGTCGGTGGACGAGACCAATGGGGTCGACGGACGAGACCAATAGGGTCGGCGGACGAGGCCAATAGGGTCGGCGGACGAGACCAAGAGGGTCGGCGGACGAGGCAAAAAGGGTCGGTGGATGAGGCGAAAAAGGGTCGGTGGACGAGACCAAGAGGGTCGGTGGACGAGACCAATGGGGTCGACGGACGAGACCAATAGGGTCGGCGGACGAGACTGTAATACCCCGTATTTCTGAAAAAATATATATGGTTTGAAATAATAAATGAATTTGTGACTTGTCCTATAGAAGTTCGTATAGGAGGGATTTATAAAATGATTGATTTGAAAAGTGGTTTGGTTGTAAAAAATGGATTTGGAATGGTGGGTGGGGACCACCGGTTTGTATGGAAAGAAAAGTAACAGCACACCCGGATTTGAGTGTGCTGTGCTTCTTTGTAGGTGACGTGGCAACCCAAGGGGTGGGTTGTGCACGGGTTGATTAAAAAACCGGGTATGGGATAGGATTAATCCCATATCGCTAATGAATTTGAATAAAATACTATATAAATAATAATTGCCAATGATCATTAGTCACCAATTCGGTTAACCACCTTTTGAGAGGCAGCCTGTGGTGGGCAGTTGTACTACATAGTATCTAATTTGTCTATAAAATTGTATAAATTGTCCGGGCTCGGGGCAGGGGCGTTACAAATGGTATCAGAGCCGACTTTCGACGCCGAGGGTGTGAGAGCAGTGAGTTATGGACTCCAGGATGATCGGCGGAGTGAGACAGATGGACAGAGATCCACAGAATGATCCCGGCGGAGTGAGACAGATGGACAGAGATCCACAGAATGATCCCAGAGTGGGGTCGGTCTCCAGAATTCCAATGGGGTCGGTCTCCAGAATTCCAAAGACGAGAGTGACGCTCACAGAAATGCTCTACATCGGCTAGAAAGTAGATCCTGCACTAGATTGTGCATGCCCCGTGCTCATCAGCGAGGACGCTGATTTCTGAAGGGGGGGTGTATGTAATACCCCGTATTTCTGAAAAAATATATATGGTTTGAAATAATAAATGAATTTGTGACTTGTCCTATAGAAGTTCCTATAGGAGGGATTTATAAAATGATTGATTTGAAAAGTGGTTTGGTTGTAAAAAACGGATTTGGAATGGTGGGTGGGGACCACCGGTTTGTATGGAAAGAAAAGTAACAGCACACCCGGATTTGAGTGTGCTGTGCTTCTTTGTAGGTGACGTGGCAACCCAAGGGGTGGGTTGTGCACGGGTTGATTAAAAAACCGGGTATGGGATAGGATTAATCCCATATCGCTAATGAATTTGAATAAAATACTATATAAATAATAATTGCCAATGATCATTAGTCACCAATTCGGTTAACCACCTTTTGAGAGGCAGCCTGTGGTGGGCAGTTGTACTACATAGTATCTAATTTGTCTATAAAATTGTATAAATTGTCCGGGCTCGGGGCAGGGGCGTTACAGAGACCAAGAGGGTCGGCGGACGAGGCAAAAAGGGTCGGTGGATGAGGCCAAAAAGGGTCGGCGGACAAGACCAATGGGGTCGACGGATGAGACCAAGAGGGTCGGCGGTCGAGACCAAGAGCCCCACCTGTTGAAGGAGGTGGCTTGGCTCGAATTTCGATCCGAACGTCGTGCCCCACCTGTTGAACGAGAGGTGGCTTGGCTCGAATCCTTATCCGAACGTCGAGCCCAACCTGTGAGAGGAGAAGGTTGCTTGGCTCAAGTTCCCATCCGAGCGTCGAGCCCCACCTGTGAAAGGAGAAGGTGGCTTGGCTCGAGTTGTTATCCGAGAGTCGAGTCCCACCTGTGAAAGGAGAAGGTGGCTTGGCTCGACTTCTCGTCCGCCCGTCGAGCCCAACCTGTGAGAGGAGAAGGTTGCTTGGCTCGAGTTCGGGGGGTCGGTGGACGAGGCGAAAAAGGGTCGGCGGACGAGACCAATGGGGTCGACGGACGAGACCAAGAGGGTCGGCGGACGAGACCAAGAGCCCCACCTGTTGAAGGAGGAGGTGGCTTGGCTCGAATTTCTATCCGAACGTCGTGCCCCACCTGTTGAAGGAGAGGTGGCTTGGCTCGAATCCTTATCCGAACGTCGAGCCCAACCTGTGAGAGGAGAAGGTTGCTTGGCTCGAGTTCCCATCCGAGCGTCGAGCCCCACCTGTGAAAGGAGAAGGTGGCTTGGCTCGACTTGTTATCCGAGAGTCGAGTCCCACCTGTGAAAGGAGAAGGTGGCTTGGCTCGAGTTGTTATCCGAGAGTCGAGTCCCACCTGTGAAAGGAGAAGGTGGCTTGGCTCGACTTCTCATCCGACCGTCGAGCCCAACCTGTGAGAGGAGAAGGTTGCTTGGCTCGAGTTCGGGGGCTGGAGGACGAGGCAAAAGGGTCGGCGGACGAGACCAAGAGGGTCGGCGGACGAGACCAAGAGCCCCACCTGTTGAAGAAGGTGGCTTGGCTCGAGTTTCGATCCGAGCGTCGAGCCCCACCTGTTGAAGGAGAGGTGGCTTGGCTCAAATTCTTATCCGAACGTCGAGTCCAACCTGTGAGAGGCGAAGGTTGCTTGGCTCGAGTTTCCATCCGAGCGTCGAGTCCCACCTGTTTGAAGGAGAAGGTGGCTTGGCTCGAGCTGCGATCCGAGGGTCGAGTCCCACCTGTGAAAGGAGAGGGTGGCTTGGCTCGTGTTTCCATCCGAGCGTCGAGCCCTACCTGTGAGAGGGAAAAGTAGCTTGGCTCGAGTTTCCATCCGAACGTCGAGCCCCACCTGTAAGCGGGAAGAGTATCTTGGCTCGAGTTTCCATCCGAACGTCGAGCCCCGCCTGTGAGAGGAGAAGGATGCTTGGCTCGAGTTCTCATCCGAACGTCGAGCCCAACCTGTGAGAGGGAAAAGTAGCTTGGCTCGAGTTTCCATCCGAACGTCGAGACCCACCTGTGAGAGGAGAAGGATGCTTGCCTTGAGTTCTCATCCGAACGTCGAGACCCACCTGTGAGAGGAGAAGGATGCTTGGCTCGAGTTCTCATCCGAACGTCGAGCCCAACCTGTGAGAGGGAAAAGTAGCTTGGCTCGAGTTTCCATCCGAACGTCGAGCCCCACCTGTTTGAAGGAGAAGGTGGCTTGGCTCGAGCTGCGATCCGAGGGTCGAGTCCCACCTGTGAAAGGAGAGGGTGGCTTGGCTCGTGTTTCCATCCGAGCGTCGAGCCCCACCTGTGAGAGGGAAAAGTAGCTTGGCTCGAGTTTCCATCCGAACGTCGAGCCCCACCTGTGAGCGGGAAGAGTATCTTGGCTCGAGTTTCCATCCGAACGTCGAGCCCCGCCTGTGAGAGGAGAAGGATGCTTGGCTCGAGTTCTCATCCGAACGTCGAGCCCAACCTGTGAGAGGGAAAAGTATCTTGGCTCGAGTTTCCATCCGAACGTCGAGCCCCACCTGTGAGAGGAGAAGGATGCTTGGCTCGAGTTCTCATCCGAACGTCGAGCCCAACCTGTGAGAGGGAAAAGTAGCTTGGCTCGAGTTTCCATCCGAACGTCGAGACCCACCTGTGAGAGGAGAAGGATGCTTGGCTCGAGTTCTCATCCGAACGTCGAGACCCACCTGTGAGAGGAGAAGGATGCTTGGCTCGAGTTCTCATCCGAACGTCGAGCCCAACCTGTGAGAGGGAAAAGTAGCTTGGCTCGAGTTTCCATCCGAACGTCGAGCCCCACCTGTTGAAGGAGAAGGCGCTATCGCACTAGACTCCCTCCAAGACCTCTGACTGGCCGCAACTTTACACCTTATGCTAGGAGGTGATTCCTGTCGGGCAAATAGGGAGGGGCAGTATTGGAATTTTACCCTTTCTGCTGACGTAATGGCACAAATTTCAACGTTTGTTTTAGCCGTTTGATCTTGTCAGATAAGATCTAACGGCTAGATGCTCATTTGCGAAAATCGAGGAGTCGCTGTCTATTTTAAAACCCCCCCCCCCTCATTTCTTTTCACTTTATCGTTTCATAATTCCCAATTTTTCAGCTTTAGCGCAGGCATTTCGATCGCTGTCGGCGGATCCTTCGCAGAGAAGCGTAACTTTCAAAGAATCAGGTTAGTAATTCTCCTTTTTTCTGAATGTCGTGTACTCAGTCTGGTTCCGAGGCTACAACGTCTGGTCACTCGGAGATGGAGTCAGATTTGGAAACGTCATCGTCTCTGGGCAAGTACCAGGTTAAAGAGGAGGTCTTCTCCGAACATGGCTCCGAGGGCGACAGTGACGTAGCTCTAATCGTGCAACCGTTGAGTGCTCGGAGGCCAGGGAAGGAACCGATGGTAGAGGGTGGTGCGGACGAGGATAGTCATGAGTCGGACGAGGAGTCGGACGAGGAGTCGGATGATGGTGATGGTGAAGAGGATGAAGAAGGAGAGCAGGGCAACACGGAGAGTGAGGAAGGGGAGGGCGTTGGTGCGCCGGAGGCTGGCCACAGAGAAGATCTGCCTCCGTTGCCCCCCTTGTCGATGCCGTCGCCCGAGCGCAAGCCCCGGCCACATCGGAAGAAGATAGTCCTCACCATGCCTCAAAGTCCTTCTTCGTCTGACGAGGACGCGCCGAGGACGGGCCTTGATGTTCCGCCTATCACCTTCCGGAATCCTGTGTCGATACGGATGTATCCCGATGATGTGAAGGACATCCAGCCGATCCCTCCGGTACCTGGAGAAAACACAAGGACGAAGATTCGGGCGGACAGTACTCCCAGCGTCTTGAGACCGGAGTATCTGAATATCATCAGGGCTGCTTACTACATTCTGAGGGAGTACGAGCTTCTGCTGCCGAGCCCGGGTATTCGACCTACGACGGTGTTGGCCCCGGGTTACTGCTTATTTCCGGAGCAAGCTTTCATCTCGGGGCTGAGGTTCCCCCTGCACCCCTTCGTGAAGACGGTCTTGAACTGGGCCGAGCTGTCCCCCATGCAGTATGGCCCCAACTCTTGGAAGCATCTCATCTGCTTCATCCTGAAGTGCCAAGAGAAAGGGGTGAGGCCGAAGCTTTCATACTTCCGCGCAATCTTCAGCATTGGTTCGCTTGGGGATATCGAGGGCGTGTTCTTCTTTACGCCGAGACCGAACAAGAAAGTGGTGCACGGCCACCCGGACTCGATCAAGAATTGGAGAGATAAGTATTTCGTTGTGAAGACCGAAGGGGAATGGGACATCCCGACTCAGTGGAATTTCGTGAAGCCGAAGCGCAAGCCCCCAAAGAGAAATGAGTTAACCGCCCAAGAGTGGGGGAGGGTCGATCATTTACTCCGGGGAGACAGCATCGCGTGGCGCCGGGTGACCGAGGTTCACCTAGCGAGGGCCGGACTGAGTCCCGCCGACCCTAGTATGTTTCTTTCCTCATTTTTTCATCTTTCTGCCTTCGTGTTAACGTTTAGCCTTCCTTTTCTGTCTTGTTGTAGGGATGACGACACAACAGGCACACGCCAAGCAGATCCTACTCGCCGCCGCAGAGAAGGCGAGGCAAGAGAAGAAGAAGAAAGAAGAGCAGGAACGCCTCGCTGCCGAGAAGCGGAAGACTCCTGGTCAGCCTTCGCAAGCTGGAGGGCCTTCCACCGTGCCTCCCCCGGTGCCCGAGGAACAGCCTTTACTGAAGAAGCAGAAGAAGCACCACCATTCTTCGCGATCGGCTAGAGACCCAGCGGGAGGGTCGGGGAAAACAGTTGAAGCCCCGTCACAACAGCTTCCCCCCGTACGTCCGAGTGCGGCGGAGTTGGTGGGAAGGATGGCGACGATGCCCTTCGCCCCTGATTGGTCGATCTTGAAGGGCGACTCCATCCTCGACGGACCCGTATTGATGGAGTTCGTCTCGAAGGCCATCACCGATCGGGACGGAATGGCCTTGGCAGCGCAGACGGCCGATCAGGCCTACATGCGCTGGGCCCAAGCCAACCTCTCGGTAAGTCGTCCGAAGCCCACTTGGTAAATAGGCTTGTAAAAACTTGTAATTGTTGCTAAGTTTGATTTTTCTTGACAGTCGATGCTCCACGGTCAGCACTTCCACAAATGTCTGGAGAAGGAGATAACATACGAGCGGAAGCAGAAGGAGAAGTTCCTTCGGGAATTGACCAAGGCGATGGAGGACTTCAAGGAGGCTCGGGACATGGTGGTGGTGCACGAGGCCCAGATAGAGTCTCTGGACAAGATCCACAAGCAGGACCGAGAGGACCTGTTGAAGAAGATCGCGGCCGAGGCGGCGGAGAAGGAGAAGGCGAAGAAGGCCCTGGCGGACTTGGAGGCGGCCTTGGGGGATACGTTGATGACGGCGCAAGACGAGGCTTACGAGCAGGCCAAGTCTTACTTCAAGTATATCTATCCGGAGTGCAATGTTGACCACCTCGGCTTCGGGTGGAAGCCAGACTTGCCTCCGACCCCGGGGGGTGATGGTGACGACGGCGGCCACCACGAAGAAGAGGTGCACCTCGACCCTCAAGACTAGATGTTTTTGTTTTTATTTCTCTTCCTGTTGTAAATGCCCTCGGCGGACTGGCCACCGCAAATTTTGTATCTTTTTGAGATGAAATGAAATATAGAATTTTTTGGGCCGACTCTACAACACTTGCATTTTGTGATACTTGTATTTTTTCTTTTTGATAGAGGCTAGCTCGTCAACGAAAGTTGGCTCGGGACCGAGAGGCCGCCAAAAATTATTTTTTGGACAAGTCTAGAGAGCTCGGTCTAGAGGTGGCTCGTTTGAGAAAGATCGTAGCCGACCGGGACTGGTGGGTCATTGAGAAGGACTGGACGGTCTCGGATACTTCTAGCGGGCGATCGGCCTCCGAGTCTTCTCTTCGCGAGGCCGTCATAGAGAAAGAATTGGAGATTCGCCAGTTGAAGCTCATACTGGGTGCCGGTCTTGTTGAAGAGGCAAGTAACTCCACTCCGGGGAGGTTGCTGCCTCCTTTGCCGGTTGTGACACAGCCGGATGATGCGGAGAGCTCGGTGGCGGGTACGTCTTCCTTGGTTGGGATAGCCGAGCGTCACAGGAGCCCTGAATTCGAGTTCCTGGCCGAGTGAGTGAGTTGAGAGCCTTCATTGTATTTGCGTTTTCATTCATTGAGTTGTAAGCGATGAGTAATGAATAAGATCGTTTGTTCTTCGGGGCCTCGATTGCCTCGGGTGCCGAGTGTAGTTGGTGTGACTGCGTCAATAATCGTGACGTTTCGCCTTCTTAGGCATTATTAATGGTGACGTTTCGTCATCCACCGTTTCACACTCCCAGGCGTGATAAATGAGGCCCCAGGGACGGGTGCCGAGCCCCCATAACGGTGAGAAAGAGAACTGCAGGCGTAGTAGCCCCGCCGCCGAGCGTTTTGGGTCGCGGTGCCCCCGGAGGGGACACCCGCCCTGCACGGGGTCGGTGCCGAGATGTTGCGCTTGCTCTCGTGGAGAGACGGTGCGGGAGTGGCTGGCGAATGTCGCCTCGAGTCTCGGTTGGTGGCCTCCGAGGAGGTCAAACCGGGCGAGGGACGGGTGCCGAGCCCCCATAACGGTGAGAAAGGCAATTGCAGGCGTAGCGTAGCCCCGCCGCCGAGCGCTTAGGTCGTGGAGCCCCCGGAGGGGCATCCCGCCCTGCTCGGGGTCAGAGCCGAGCTCCTGCACATGTTCTCGTGGAGAGACGGTGCGGGAGTGGCTGGCGAATGTCGCCTCGAGTCTCGGTTGGCGGCCTCCGAGGAGGTCACACCGAGCGAGGGACGTGTGCCGAGCCCCCACAACGGTGAGAAAGACAACTGCAGGCGTAGCGTAGCCTCGCCGCCGAGCGTTTAGGTCGTGGAGCCCCCGGAGGGGACTCCCGCCCTGCTCGGGGTCGGAGCCGAGCTCCTGCACATGTTCTCATGGAAAGGCGTTTCGAGCCGAGTCCCACGCCGGTGAGAGAATCGTGTTTGGACACGAAATTTCATCCGAGTGACGAGCCCTACGCTTGTAGGAGAAGCGTGCTTGGGCTCGCGATTTCATCCGAGGGACGAGACTCACGCTTGTAAGAGAAGCGTGTTTGGACTCGCGATTTCATCCGAGTGACGAGCCCCACGCTTGTAAGAGAAGTGTGTTTGGACTCGCAATTTCATCCGAGTGACGAGCCCCACGCTTGTAAGAGAAGCGTGTTTGGACTCGCGATTTCATCCGTGTGACGAGCCCCACGCTTGTAAGGGAAGCGTGTTTGGACTCGCGATTTCATCCGAGTAACGAGCCCCACGCTTGTAAGAGAAGCGTGTTTGGACTCGCGATTTCATCCGTGTGACGAGCCCCATGCTTGTAAGGGAAGCGTGTTTGGACTCGCGATTTCATCCGAGTGACGAGTTTTGTGAGGGGTCCTTCATCTGTTTACAAGAATTGGAGTCATAAGCTTGTTTCTAAGAAAGCTGGCGTTTACAATATACGCTTGTTACAGACAAGTCTAGGCACGACGTGCCGTTTACAGGACTTTACAAAAGACAAGGCCCAACGTGCCATTTTTAGAATTACGTTTTACATGGAGGCTATTCTCCTAAGAACTTGATCAAGTGTTCCGCATTCCAGGGCCTCTTGACAGGCTTGCCGTTGGTGTCGATCAGGCGATAGGTACCCGGTCGTACGACCTCTGAAACCTTATAAGGGCCCTCCCAGTTTGGTGCCAACTTCCTCTTCTGGCCGGGATTGGAAACTGCCAGTTTCCGGAGGACAAGATCTCCGAGAGCAATGTTTGTTGGGCGCACCTTCTTGTTATAGAACCTCTCGATTCTTTGCTGGTAGATGCTCCTTCTGATGGATGACTTCTCCCTGACCTCGTCAATGAGGTCCAGGTCTGCTCGCAGTTGCATGGAGTTGCTTGCTTCGTCATAAGCCATAATTCGGGGAGAGGGGATACCTATTTCCAAGGGAATGACGGCCTCAGCACCGTACGTTAAGTTGAAGGGTGACTCCCCTGTCGGGATTCTTTTTGTTGTTCGATGGGCCCAGAGAACGCTCGACAGCTCGTCGACCCATAGCCCCTTGGAGGAATTATCGAGTCGCTTCTTGAGTCCATCGAGGATCTGACGGTTCGCGTTCTCTGCCTGTCCGTTGGATTGGGGATGGCATACCGAGGAGAAGCGCTGCTGGATACCGAGGTCTTCGCAGAACTTGCGGAAATGCTTGCCTGCAAACTGGGTCCCGTTATCCGTAACGAGCACTTGGGGGATCCCGAACCGACAGATAATGTGCTTCCAGAAGAATTGTTGAGTCTGCTGCTCGGTGATCGTAACTAGTGGCTCCGCCTCGATCCATTTGGTGAAGTAGTCGATGGCAACTATAAGGAACTTTCGTTGCCCCGTCGCCTTGGGAAAAGGGCCTACCAGATCCATCCCCCACATTGCAAAGGGGGTTGGACTGGCCATGGATCGTAGGTTTGCTTGAGGAACCCTCTTGATGGGGGAGAATCTTTGACAGGGGCCACACTTTTTGACGAGATTTAGAGCGTCCTGCAGCATGGTGGGCCAGTAGTACCCGTGGTTCAAAGCCTTTCGCGCGAGCGAACGGCTCCCCATGTGACACCCGCCGATCCCCTCGTGTAATTCTTTGAGAGCATATTCGGCTTCACCGGGAGTGAGGCAGCGGAGATAAGGCCGTCCATCCGAGGTTGTGTAGGACCTTTTGAAGAGTGTTGAGTCGATCATTATGAACCTTTCCGCTCGGGCCCGGACCCTTCTTGCTTCGGCTCGGTCTTCCGGGAGCTCTCCCTTGACGAGAAATCGTCTAATTGGAGTTGTCCAGTCTTCGGGGGGCGCTCCATCTTCGAGGCACAGGACCTCCGGGATGTCGATACTGGGTTTTAGCATGACCTCGATCAAGACCGTGCGGTCGAGACCTTCGAAGGAAGAGGATGCCAATTTTGACAGAGCGTCAGTCTGGACGTTCTGTTCCCGAGGGATCCTCAAAACGGCCGACTCGTCGAAGGACGAGAGTAGGCATTGAACTACAGCTCGGTAACGAACCATGCGATCGTCTCGGGCCTCGTACTCCCCGGTGATCTGGTTGACTACGAGCTGGGAATCGCTAAAAGCCCTGATCTGCTTGGCACCGGCTTGATGAGCCAGGGTGAGCCCAGCGATCATTGCCTCGTATTCGGCCTCGTTGTTAGAGGCCGGGAAGTTGAGGCGGAGGCAATACTGCAGAAGAAAACCGTCTGGGCCTCGCAGGATGATGCCCGCTCCGCTGCCTGCCTCGCAGGAGGAACCATCGACGTAAACTTCCCACGTCTGGTCGTTTTCCGTGTTTGCAGGGTGCTCGGATATAGTGCACTCCGTAATGAACTCCGCGAGCGCCTGCCCCTTGATGGCTGTTCTGGGCTGATAGCCAATGTCATACTGGCTGAGCTCAATCGACCACTTTACGAGTCGACCCGAGCTCTCTGGTTTGTAGAGTACGGCCTTCAGGGGTTGGTCCGTCAGTACTTGGACAGAGTGAGATTGAAAATATGGACGGAGCTTTCGCGAGGCCATGATCAGGGCGTACGCTACTTTCTCCATCCGAGAGTACCTGGTCTCGGCATCGAGCAAGACCTTGCTGACGTAGTATACAGGCTTCTGTGATCCCTCTTCCTCCCGAACGAGAACGGCACTGAGCACCTTCTCAGAGGCTGATAGGTAGAGCCAGAGTGGCTCTCCTGGTTCGGGCTTGCTGAGAAGAGGGGGGTTCGTGAGGTATTCCTTTAACTGGGCGAAGGCCTCTTGCTGTTGGACCCCCCATTCGAACCCGTCGGTGCCTCGTAGGGCTTTGAAGAAGGGAAGAGACTTTTCTCCGGACTTGGAGAGGAAACGGCCGATGGCCGCCAGTCTCCCAGTCAGCCGTTGGACTTCTTTGATGTTCCTTGGAGGGGCCATGTCCAGGATTGCTTGGATCTTTTCGGGGTTCGCTTCGATTCCCCTTTGGCTGATAATGAACCCGAGAAACTTTCCCGCGGAGACGCATTTGCTCGGGTTAAGCCTCATGTTATGGGTCCGAAGTACCCCAAAGGCCTCCTCCAGATCGGCTACGTGATCCTCTCCCCGCCGGCTCTTGACGAGTGTGTCATCCACATACACTTCTATATTGCGCCCGATCTGTTCCTTGAAGACCCGGTTGACGAGCCTCTGGTATGTGGCCCCGGCGTTCTTCAGCCCGAAGGGCATGACTCTGTAGCAATAGAGCCCCTGGTCCGTGACGAAGGACGTCTTGGCGATGTCGGGAGGGAACATGCGGATCTGGTTGTAGCCTGAAAACGCGTCCATGAAGGATAGGAGCTCGTGACCCGATGTTGCATCGACGAGAGCATCGATCCTGGGAAGGGGGAATGGGTCCTTCGGGCACGCCTTGTTGAGATCCGTGAAATCAATGCAGATCCTCCAGCTCCCGCTCGCCTTCTTCACCATGATGACGTTTGCCAGCCACTCGGGATAGCTGACCTCCTGAATGAAGCGCGCGGCAAGGAGTTTATCGACTTCTGCATTAACCGCCTGTTGTCGCTCTGGCGCGAACTTGCGTCGCTTCTGTACTACTGGTTTCGAGCCGGGGATCACGCTGAGTTTATGCATGATGAGTTCCTCGGAAATTCCCGGCATGTCAGAGGGTTTCCAGGCAAACAGATCGACATTGCGCCGGATGCAGGTGATGAGGTCGGACTTGAGGCGAGGTGCGAGGGAGCGACTTATTCGAAATTGTTTCGATGAATCCTCTGCCTCGAAGGAGATATCCTCCAGCTCGTCTGCCGACTCCGGCTCTGGCTGGGTCCTTTGGGGCTGCATTTTCACGGCGTCGAGGGGAAGCACTCCGCTTCCTATTGCTGTCATATAGCAGGAGCGAGCGGCTTCTTGGTTCCCTCGGACCACTCCTACCCCGGTACTGGTAGGGAACTTCATCTTCTGGTGGTAGGCCGAGGGGACAGCCTGGAGGGAGCAGAGGCCCGGTCGGCCGAGTATGGCATTATAGGCTGCCTTGATGTTGACAACCATGAAGTCCATCGACTCGGTTCTCCGATTCGGGGCCGTGCCCGCTGTGACATCCAGCGTGACGATCCCCTCGATTGTCACCGGAACTCCAGAAAATCCGTGCAGGGTGTATCCTGCCGGTTTAAGTCTGCTTCGGGGGAGCTTTAGGTTCTCGAAAGCATCGAGGAACAGAATGTTGACCGAGCTCCCGTTGTCTACCAGGATCCGCCGAGCATCAAAGTTTGCCATGCTGAGATTGATTACGAGGGCGTCGCAATGTGGGAGCTGAACCCCCTCCAGGTCGTCACCCGAGAAGGAGACGGGGAGTGGTTGGATTTGAGGAGTGAGAGGTCCTTGGACGGCGTTAACGTCCCGGATGAATGCCTTACGGGAGGTGTTAGAATCCCCTCCCATGGGCCCTCCGTGGACGCAGTGCAGTATGGGTTGGTCGTCCGGTTCTTCCAGCTCCTGCTCTTGCCTGGGGAGCTGTAGGGGAGCTCGAGGAGGAGGTGAGGTTCTCCTGTTCCTCGTGTCCCTTTGCGCCCGAGCATCATTCCTCTTATACTCCCGGAGGTATCCTCGCTGAATCAAGGCCTCGATTTCATCTTTCAGGGCACGGCAGTGATCTGTGTCGTGGCCGTTGTCTCGGTGGAAGCGGCAGTAGAACCGTTGGTCCCTTTTCTTGCTGGTGTTGTTGGACGGTCGGGGGGGGTACTGAACGAGGTCTCTGTCCTCGATCGCCAGGAGTATGGAGGACACATTTTGTGTGAGTGGGGTATATCTTTCGAAGCGAGGAACCGGTGGTACCTTCTTCATGGTGCCCCCGTCCCTTGGAACCTTTTTCGAAGGCTCGACTTCCTCGGCCTTCCGTTTCCCTTTCCCGAGTGCTTCCCTGGATTCGTCGGGGTTTAGGGCTTCCTCTACCCTGATGTACTTCTCGACTCGGTTGAGGAGGTCGGGAAAATCGATCGGCGGCTTCTTTGCCAGAGAAGCTTTCAGCTGTCCATGACGGACGTTGTGCCGAAATGCCGCGGAGGCGACGCCCGGATCGAGAGAGGAGACCGACCTTGCTTCCGCCGTGAATCTCCGGACAAATGCCCTGAGTGATTCCCCCCTTCCTATATGAGCCCCAGTAAGGAGGCGCTCGTTCTTTCGGCCTTCCGGCTAGTTACAAAATGGGCAAGGAAATTGCCTTCCAGTTGATCAAAGGAGTAAATGGAGCCGGGGGGGAGTTTTGAGAACCACTCACGAGCCAGACCCCGAAGGGTGGCAGGAAAAGCTCGGCACAGCAGAGGATCCGATGTGCTGTGAATCATCATGAGAGTTTTGAAACCCTCCATGTGATCAGCAGGATCCCCTTCGCCGTTATAGGTCTCGAACTGAGGGGGTCGGAAGTTCCGGGGAATTTCTGCTTGGATAATGAGGGCGGAAAAGGGGGGTCGGACAGGTTTGTACCCCTGACCGGCTCCGACACCGTCGCCCATATGATCGATTCGGTCCTCCATTTCTTGGAGGCGCCTTAGGAGCACGCCCTCGGCTTCGGGCTGGATTGTTGAGGAGCGAGAGACGCTGGCCTCAGCGTCTAACCTGGTTTGGGAACGGCGTGCCTCCTCCCTGGGGGCCCGTTGGAGAGCCCCAAGGATCTCCCTTCGGAAATCCTGGAACTCCTGCTGAGTAACAGGAGCTCCCTCAGCTCGGGCCGGTTGGACCGGAGGTTACCTCCCGACTCGGCTGAGTGCTGGCCTTCGTTCTTCCGGCAGTGGCCTAGGACGGTTCGGGGCCGAGTTGGAAGCGGCCCTTTCCCTACTGCGGTCAGCCTGCCGACTGGAGATTACCCTTCGAAGGTCGGGTTGGGTTGGAGGAGTGGGGGCCCGCTGGGACCCCTGTCGGGAGGCCCTATGCTTTGATGTGCGCAGCCCGACGTTGGTATTTGATGGGAGTGTCTCGTCGGTTGACGGAGGACGCAGCCCCCTTGCCTTTGGAAGCCATAGGAGTTCGGTGATCGAGGTACCTCGGCGGTAGTACTCGGGTCGGGTTCCGAAGTCGTTTTCCCACGGACGGCGCCAACCTGATGCGGTTTGTTTCTGGGAAACGTGTGGATGCACCAGGTGTGAGTTCTTACTCGATTTGTATTTGAAGGAGAAAGCTTCTTCAGAGGCGACCCTCGGCTGGCCGAGCGGTACCTGTGACAGGGTGGAGTGAG
Organism: Hemerocallis citrina; assembly: GCA_017893485.1. Taxonomy (NCBI): domain Eukaryota; kingdom Viridiplantae; phylum Streptophyta; class Magnoliopsida; order Asparagales; family Asphodelaceae; genus Hemerocallis; species Hemerocallis citrina. The sequence goes on from CM030367.1 coordinate 146,737,416, forward strand.
GTGGATGTCTGGGCTCGGATCAGGTGGCTCGGATCCGAGGTCTGGTGTACCTGCAGACGGTCTCGAAACACCGGGGTTGGTCCCGGTGGCAGACCCTCCGACGATCTAGTCAGTTACTTTAAGATAAGAGTAACAGTAACTAGGGTTTAGGGGAGAAAAGATTGATTACCTTTGAAGAAAGGAGAGGGCCTGGTATTTATAGGAGATTCTAATCGGGTCCAGACCCGTTTGGGGCTGGGCCGGACCCGGTTACCCGATTGGCCGAAGCGGTGGAAAGTCGGGCGGTATAGGGCTGACGTGGTAGGCGCCGGAGTGGTTTCCGGGCTGACGTGGCAGATCTCCGGGCGGTTTTCTGGTGCTGACGTGGCTGATCTGAAGGATCAGGAAGGACGCGTATCCTGAGGAGATCTGGTGGCTCAAGATGAGCCACGCTTTATTCCTGACCCATATCAAATAGCATGTTGATTTTGAGCAAATTTGGATGATTTGAGTACATATATCCTTACCTTGAGCAAATTTGAATTGCCCTGCATCCAGGGGTTGAGAGAGGCGGGTTTACGTAAATTTGGCTTCATAGGGATTTTTCTTCTTCAAGAAGTTTCCTACAAACGAAAGCTAATGGAAGTATGGAACTGTAGGTATTTTTAAATGCCTCCACATGTTTGTAGTAATCTTGTCTTTCCTCTATATCCAGATAGGGCCGAAATCTTATGCATAACAATAGTGCCAATTACAGTTGTAGATAGTCTCAGCTCTCAAGCCTCCATATGATACAAAGTTCCAGATTTCATGATGACTTAGATGATTTTTATTTTTTTTTGATCATGCAGATTGGTGGTAGTGGAGTTTTGGTTTCACCTTTGACCTACATATTTGAGGAAGAAACTCCGAGATGGCGCAGTCTTCTTCTAGAACTTGGGTTGTAATTCGTTAAAATCATGCATTCTCTGTGCCCGATGTATGTTTTTTGTAGCAGTAATCCTAGGTATGAAACTCTAAACGCAAATGTGGGCTCAGTATGCGGTAACCGCTATTAGTTTAATTTAATTAGTGTCTTTTACAATTTACTTCCCTGCATTTGTAGTCCTTATCAGTTTGTGTGTAAATTTGTACTGGTAATGGTCAGTTTTTTGTTTGATTCAAAGTATTCTTATAGTACCATTCAACTTATACTACTTGTGTACAACTAAGAGAGAGATTCGCAGAATCCATGTGAGATCCACAAGCATTATAATGTATGTTGGCTCCATATCCTTTTGTCTACTGTCTAGCAGTACAAAAGTGTTATCCATAGTCCCACAAGGAATTTCCTAATATGAAGATTTGTAACATGATCCTGTGTTATTCAATTATCCATATTGTTTCTTTCTTACAGGTTTATCGAGGGTGATTTTGATACATACATTTCACGAATCAGAAAGCCACATGTATGGGGAGGCGAGCCGGAGCTATTGATGGCATCTCATGTCCTGCAGTGAGTCCCATGCCCTCTCTCTTTCAACTATTTTTTTGGTTAAATGACACCTGCTTCTACGTTGGCGGGATGCCTATATCAGTTTATATGCATGATGCAGATTCTGGTGGCCTAATAAGCATTGCCGAATATGGTCAAGAGTATGGAAAGGAGGATCCAATTCGAGTTCTCTATCATGGCTTTGGTCACTATGATGCACTCCAAATTCCTGGGAAGAAAGGTGCGAAATCAAGATTGTAGTTTTCTTTCAAAAAAGTACAATAAATGGTAAGTTTTGATACGATTACTTTCCTGTTCAGATTCAATGTTTTGCTTCTTCAGCATCTTTCTGAATTAGTTTAAGTAATCTTCGCTTCTGTTTAGGTTTCAATCAGAATACTTGCAGTAGTTTCTTTGCTGTCTCATTTTATCTATGTATGCACATCTTGTCCCCAACATCCTGTTCAAAGTACAGCATTAATTTGACTGAGAAGTAGAGCTGAAAACCACTATACTGCTTTATTTTTCTTCGTATACCCCTTGAAAACCATTACATCTCCTCAATATAAAAGTAAGTTAGGGGAGTTATCTGAGAAAGATTTTTTTTTTCACCCGAATATAGGGTAGTTCTTGGTAATTTAGACATTCTTTGAATAGATCTTTCCGTTTTTCTTTGTCTGTATGCTAATTTGAGCTTTAACCATGGTCAAGCACATTTTCATTCAAGATTTTCCTTGCTAAAACTGGCTCAGAGTTGTTACTAACTCGTAGATATGGTTGGTGTCAGGTAATCGGTCAATCATCGAGGCTTCCCAATAATTTGCTCCATAGTCAACATCATTCAATGGGATAAGGCGATTATGAAGAATTTTCTTGACTATCAGGAAAACCTTTCTTACTCGAGGCTCATGTCCGTTAAGTCAGGTTGCAGGTAATTATGGATACTGGGTAATAATCTATAGGAGGAGATGTTGTCTTACATGAACATGAAGACTTGGATACTAAAAAGAAAATGTATACAAATAAATTTTGGTTTGGTCGTTGACATTGAGTTTCATGCACAAGGTGTTACTGTCTAAAATGTATGACTGGACCTTAAAAATGTAAAATCATAATGGAATGTACTTTGAAGAGGTTATATTTTCCTTCTTAGTAATTTTTATTTTCAACACATTTATAAATTTTTCGAGTTGTTCTGAGATTGGCTTCCCATTGCAACATTTCCTGAATGAAACAGGACAAATAGCATCCTTTGAGTTGCTCTGAGATTGGTTTCTGATAGTTTTGAATAGCTATGTAACTTCGATTTGGATGATATGTTGTCCCTCAGCTGATTTGAATGATGTTTGTTGCTTTGTGTTTGGATGATGTCTTGAATGGTGCATTTTGATTTTGAAATTCTTCATTTAAAATTTTTATTCAGATTGTCAATGTTGGAAGTTTTAAATTTTTTTTCAGATTGTAAAATTCTTGATTTAAAAAAAAAAAAACCCTACCCCGGCGTTTTAAAACGCCGGGAAAGGTTTTTTAAAGGGAAAAAAAATAAAAAAAATATTTAACATACCCCGGTGTTTCCAAAACGCCGGTATATACCCCGGCGATTGAAAACGCCGGGGAAAGTGTTCCGCAACCCCGGCGGGGGAAAGGACGGCGCTTGCGGCGGCGCTTTTCGAAGTGCCGGGGGTCCATCCCCGGCGTTTATAAATGCCGGGCATGGTCAAAACAAACGCCGGGGAATCCCATCCTGTTTGTAGTGTAGTTTCGATAAATGCAAGATCTGTTCATTTACTAAGGGCGGTACGCCCACCTCCCCTGCTACATGGCATAACCAGATTGTTTGGCATAGTGGTTGCTGCAGGTTGCATGGGTTTCGATGTTTTAGGCGTTGTGACCACTGCGTTGAGTGCCAAATCAAACTTTTCTTTCTCCTTAAGTTTCAAAGCAGAGGGGGTCTCTCCTTCTTCGTTGGCTTCTTTAACATTTGTGGGTTTCCTCAAATCTTGAGCGGCAGAGGCCCCTTTCTTCTTGCTCACCTCTGATCTATCTTCTCTGCGAACGAGCAGCTCTGTGCTTGTCGCTTTCCCCAAAATGGTCTCTGTATCCTGTCGCCCTTGTAACACCCCGCAAAATTGAAATTACAATTTTGCCCCTGTGTGTTACGCACGTGTATTTTGTAACGTGTTTTTACCGCATATTTTCGATCACCGACTATTTATACAATTTCTATATTGATTTTTACCTTATTTTGAGTCAACAAAAATATAATATTTCAATCTTTATATACTACATGCTTTTTACGTGTTTTCAATGCACGTATTAATTACATATTTTCCGCCGCCACAGGTGATAATTTATGGGTTTCAATTATTCATTTTATATTTTCAAATCTATTTATATAAAACGGAAATTCATTTCCCCTATTTTTTTATTATGATAATTTTGTACGTACAATGCACATGTTTTCTACGTGTAGAAATTTCATCATGAAATATATAAAATTAGTAAATATAATTTTTCTTATGTTGTTTTCGATTATATTTTAGTAATTTTTCGTTAGTAAAAACGATTTCGCATTTTGGTGTTATACGTGCGACGCACGTGTTTGTTTTGATACGCGTATTTGGGCGTACCCCTTCTCAAAAAGAATTTCATAAAATGTGTGTGTATTTGTTTTTGCATGAAGCATTATAAATTTTAACTAACTTTTACGTAATAATATAATATACAATATCTAGTGTATAATATATAGTAGGATAATTATATGTAGGAATTGTGAAATGGATTAATTTGTGAGTAGTATGAGTTGGTGGGGGCTGTCATGGTCCAAATTTGCAAAAGGATGTATACAATGGAAATGAATTGATGAGTTGGGCTAGATGAAGCCTAGGTGGCATGGCAAATTCCAACTAGGGCCCACGGAAATCATGTGTGCTGTTGAAGTTCTCATCTGTACATGCGCATATGCACATTTGTGCATTTGACCGGTCTTAAGCATAGGATAGGCCGGTTGTACATGTAGGCGACAGGAAGAGGTAGGGGGTTATGGGAGTTGGGTTTTTGAAGAGGTAGGGAGATGAAAAGTTAGGAGTTAAGGGAGTTATGTATATGAAAAGTTGGTAAATTAAATTTAGTAATTTATTAGGTGTGAAATTATGCAATTAGAACCCTATAAATAGCCCACCATTCTACTCTCTTCTCACACCAAAAAGTAATCAAGAAATAAGGGAAAGGAAAAGAAAGAGAGTAAGAGAGTTCTTGTTCTTGGAGTCTCTTGTTAGGAGGAGAAGAGGAATTAGGAGTCTTGGAGCTAGAAGTGGTGATCATCCTTTCAATTGTTCAAGCTTTCAATCAAGGTGGGTGATCCTATACTTTCTAAATTGTAGGGAATGCATGCTATTATGATTAATGAGTAGTATAAATTTTGATGTGATAAATTAGAGAGCAAGTCCATATTTTTAGGTATGCTAAATTGTAGATATGTTACTATTAATTAAGAAACAAATTGATATCATGAGAAAAAGAAGTAATGAGTATTTTCTCAATTGCATGTTAATATAGAAAGTAGTAATTACAAAGTATTGTCATGATGTTTGGAAATTGAGAACAAAAAGGTAGGGAATAATTGTCAATTGTATGTTAATAGAAACTAATAATTGTGAAAATAATTGAAGAGATTTCCCTTATGTTTAAAGAGGAATTTTTGTAAAGTAAAATGGGTATACATTACTAATTTTAACTCATTGTAAGAGAATATAAATTTTTCATAGTTTGATTAAAATGAAGAATTTCATTTCATGTAATAAAAGAGAAGAAATAGATTGAAATTTAGATAGATTATCAAATATGAATTTTTAAAGCCATAAACTTTTACTAATGAGAACTTTTCAGTCTAAATAAACTATTTGTAAATTTTTGATCAAATGAAGAATTAAGTTTTTATGGAAGTAATAAAATAATAGAAAGTTGGGACAAGAACCCACGAAGTAAGGTGATACCGTTGGGCGCATTCGGCTTGGTGGGCTGCGCGTTGCGCTGGCTTCATTAGTGGCCTGGGTTCGAAACTTGTTTAGCCCAAATCATTTTTTTTGTGATTTGTTTAATACAAATCGGGCCGAATACTGAGCATATGATCAGTTTAGGTTAAGAATTGGACAAAGACTCCAGTTGGACCTTCTGGTTTGCGGTGGGCCTTTGGTCGCTGCCTAGTCTGTAAGGGGTTCAAAACCCGGTAGTGACTTTTATTATTTTTTTTTTGGATTTTTTTTTATTTTTTAGTTTCAATGCAAATTTCTAAAATTCTTATAAAATGAAATAGAGTTATTAAAATAGTTGTAAAATTTATTATTTTGAGAATAGAAACTTTCCTTGTGAAAAAGAATAAAATATTAGTTGCGATGTGATTTCTCTTGAAGAGTTTATACTCTTATTGCGTTAAGGAATAATTTGTAGCGAATTGAGATATTGTAAGAGTTTGAAATTATTAATAATATTTCATTGTGTTCTTGAAGAAAAATTATCCGCTTCCAAGATTATGAATGAATAGATCATGAATAATGATGAGACTATGATTACTTGTGAATAAGTTGAAAGATGAAATTATTTAAGTTTAATACATGATTATAAAAGGGTGTGAATACCCATGCTTCTTGTACATGAAAGTTTATGATTTAGAGTTAGTAAGACCTCGATACCGGCATTATTGAAAGAAATGTTTGAGATATGATTTGGAGATATGGCCATGGGGCTATCTCGTATTTGTTGATTAAGTCCGGTAGGAAGTAAAACTAATTCTATGAGTGGAAATTATTCATGTCTTGAACTTAAGAAAATTTAGGCACATAAGTAAAGATGTAGTAAACTTAGGGAAACGTAAGTGGGGTGCTCTATATAGTCGGCGGTGGACTCCAAGACTATAGACCCAGTTGGTGGACTGAGGTTGCCTTATGGGAGACAGATTATTATATTTTAATCCGGGACTATGAGGACGGGTCAGCGGTGGACTCCGGGATCTTGAGTAGTCGGACAGATGGGTTTTTGGTGTTTACCGTCTCCAATGTATATATATATATATATATATATATATATATATATATATATATATATACTGGGCTAGAGGGTCACATACGGGACGATTCGTACGATGTGGAATCTGTTATAACAGCCGGCGGTGGACTCCAAGGCTGGGATTCAAATTCGTGGAATAGTCTGAACTTTGTTTTGCTACTGGGTAGTTTTCATGGGCGAGGGATCGAGCCCTGTATTGTGAAGAATGTAGGCTCTTGCCCTCGGACCTATGTAGTATGGGATGCATAGAATCCGAACAAGTGTGCATTAGTGTCATCCTAGTATAGAATTGTGTGCATTAGGCATTAAGACATGACATACACTTATGTTTAGAATAATCACTTTTGACACTTTACTTGTTCATTCAATCTTTTTGTGATTTGTTAAAGTATGAGATCGTTATACTATTCCCGGCATAGAGAGGATAGTCGTGTATAACATTTCGTCAGTTGTAAGTAACTGACGTACCCACAGATTGACATGCAGGTAATGGACTATTCTTGAAGGAGAAAGAATAATATGATGCAATCGAAGACTCAATTTATAAAGTTGTATTTTTGTTTTCAAATATTGTAATCTTTGTTTCTTCCGCTGTGTAAAAACCAAGTGTAAATAAACTCTGATGTATTGTGAATAAAAAGTTTTAAAATTTCCTTTAAAATTGTACGAAGTGAAGTAAAGATCCCGTGAAATCTCGAATTTATCCTTATCTGAAATTCGGGGTGTTACAGCCCTTGACCCAAAGAAGCCATCTTTTTCCCTTCTGGTGCTTTCCAAACCTTTTCTATACACTCCCTGGTGGATGGCACTTTCTCGCTTGACATCTTCCCCAAGCTGGCACTGTCCCTCACCAGCTCTTGTCCCGAAGCATGCATGTTGCTACGGAGTTGGTGTTTGCCATTTTTAGGGCCTGCAATCCCTGTCCCCCCTCTGTGCTCCACCACATGTCCCTCCTTGCCTGCATGCATCGTTTGACCACTTTGCAGCGGTTGTTTGCCATTTTGAGCTATCTGTTGCTCCCTCATTTTCTGATTTATCCCTGATACTGTGAAGTTTACCAAATCTAGACGTGGGTCATCTTAGCCGTTGCATCCCTTGGTCTGGCTTCGTGCTCGACCACCGGCATCCCGCCCTGATCCATGCCTCTCTGATCCCTCCGCCGTAGGCTCCCGGCGAGCTTCCATCTCTCTCGTAGCCTTGATCACCTCTCAATGGGCCCGCTCCACTTCGTGTGTCCCGTCTATGGTGAGCTCCCATGTTGGTGAAGCCACTTGCTTGTAGCTGCGGCCATCTCTGAGAGAGGATGGAGGCGAAGGGGAAGTGATGGAGGTGGGTTCCGTCTCCCTATCTGCGCGCTTGTCGATGACAAAGCGAAGGAGATAGGACTCCTCATAGGAGAAGACTTTTGCGAATCTTGGCATTAAGGTGATGTCCTTACTTCAGATCAGTACCCTAGCCAATACTATCTCCGATCGGCAAACGGTTTTCTCGTTGACTTCTTCCACTGTGCTGAAGTCGGATACTATCTCTTGTAAAGCCTCCTTTTTCTAAAAAATGCAAGGGTATGTTATGAATCCATACCCAGTATCTATCCCCCTGAGGTCGCTCAGCACCAAAGCTCAGTGACCAAGCTTTAAAGTCCATCATGAAATGCCCAAAATCCACCGTTGCCATTCCGGTGACCTCTATCATCTTTTGCGGCGAAGGGAATGAAATCAGAAACTGGAGGGGACACATTCTCTTGACAACCCAGTCACGGTGCGCTTTCATTGGCCATCTCGCGTTCAAAGCTTGGAGAACATAGGCCTCCGATGGCCATCCTTTTGTCACTCGTGCCACTGCGCACCATTGACTAAGCCATTTTTCCTCATTTTTTATAGTGGTCAGGCTATTTGTAAGCTTAATCGTCGCTGGGTTGTCAGGCGATTTACCCCTGTGTACTCGCCGCTCTTCGTCCTCGTTGGAAGTGACGACATTTGTGCAGTTGTAGGACATGTGATCCCACATCATACACCTCAGACATCGCACTTCTTTGGTGCACTCCGTCCGGTAGTGTCCCAACTCCCCGCAGTTGAAGCACGACACTGGTTTGTGCTTTCCTTTTCTCTGGTATTTTCTGTTTTCCAGTAGTGTTGGTGGTGGGGAGTTGGATTTTCTTTTTCCTTTATAAGTAACTTCCTGCCACTTCTCTGCCGCTTCCCGAATCGGAGCTAGTCCCTCGCCCTCTTTGGAGCCATCGTTTGGACCCCTTCTTTGGGCCCATACAATGCTGACCTTAGAGGGTCGTGGACCACCTCCCTTGGCGGTGGTTGGTGGGAGTTATGAGAGGGGGGGAGGCAAGAGGTTGTTAATGGTGTTGCTTGTTGGGTTCCGTTGGGGGTGTGGTTGTGTTTGGAGGTTGGTGGTGGTGCATGGGCGCTGATGGTCTTGGTGGGATGATTGAGCGCACTTGCTCTCTGTGGTGGAAGGGAATATGGTAAGTTTAACTATGGTGTTTTCTTGCCTCTCTGTGATGGTGAGGGTTGTGAGCTGCATTACGGTAGCTTCTTTCTCTTGTATGACTGTCCCTGTGGTTGTCCCTGTGATGCACTTCTGTGCTGTACCGCCGGTCATGTGTCTGTTGAACCACAGGGGGGGCTCTTTTATGCCGATACTGGCTTGTAGGAGGACCCCTTCTATGAGCCCGTCCTCTCATCTGCAGCTCTACCGTAGGGCAATGATGATCTGAGCCTCTCCCCTTGAGTCGATGATGCGCATTACGATGTGCTCGCTGAGGGGAGAGAGCAACTCTGAGCCCAGAGGGTTCACCCTCCTTAAGGTTATGCAGTATGCTAGGGATTGGGTTTGGGACAAGAGTTTGAAGTGTGGATGTCGGGGGGGGGGGGACAGAGCTGTGAGGGGGTGAAGGAGGAGTATCGGAGGTTTGGGGGGGGTGTAGGGGTGGTGTGAGTGTGGCGGACCCTCTCGTTGGGTCTGCACCCACTCAGTTCCAACTCCAACGGCATATGAGAATGAAGTCAGAGGTCCGAGGTTTGTAGAGGGGTAGTAGCAGTCGATGAGGTGGTCGGGAATATCAAAGGAAGCGATTCAGTGGTGGTCGGAGAAAAGAAGGAGAAAAGGCAGTTTCTTGAAAATGGGTTCAAAGTAAAGGAAAAGAGGAGGGGTTGGGAGAGAGGAGAATGGGGGTCGGGGAAGAGGAAGCCTCATCTTATCTTCTTTTGTTAAATACATGATATGCTCTGCTATTAAGAGAGTATCCTAGAAAAATACCTTCATCACTTTTACGATCAAACTTTCCCAAATTATCAAGAGTATTTAAAATGAATACTTTGCATCCGAAGACACGAAAGTAGCTTAGGTTGGGAGTTTTGCCATAATATAGTTCAAAAGAGGTTTTCTTAAGATACTTTCTGATGATTACTTGGTTTATGGTATAGCATGCTGTATTGACTGCTTCTGTCCAAAATGACTTAGGTAAATCTTTTTCACTAAACATTGTACGAGCAATTTCTTGAAGAGATCGATTCTTCCTTTCAACAACCCCATTTTGTTGGGGAGTGCGAGGACATGCGAACTCATATTTTATTCCCTTTTTGTCACAAAATGATGCGAAGATTTTGTTTTGAAATTTCCTACCATGATCATTACGAATAGTAATAATGGTGAGGCTTTTCTCATTTTCCACTCTACGACAGAATTTTTGAAATACATGTACTGTCTCATCTTTTTGTGGCAAGAAGGCAACCCAAGTAAATCTACTATAGTCATCAAAAATAACAAATGCATATCGTGCACCACCATTACTATGTTTTCGTGATGGACCAAAAAGATCCATGTGCAAAAGTTCAAGAGGTCTAGAAGTTGATACCATTTTCTTTGGTTTGTGAGAACTTTTTGTTTGCTTACCGAATTGGCATGACTCACATAGTTTGTCCATTTCGAACTTAATTTTAGGGATTCCTCTCACAAGCTTCTTGCTTACAAGTTTGTTGAGGTTGTTCTTGTGCGTGTGACCAAGCCTACGATGCCATAGCCATCCATCCTCATTCCGTGCGACAAAGCATCTCATACTTTCATGTGCTAATTTATTTGAATTTATGACATATACATTATTGCATCTGTTGGCAAGAAGTAAACAATTTTTATTGTTATCTAATACAGTGCATGTGTTTTTATCAAAAGTGATAATATACCCTTTATCACATAGTTGACTAACACTAATTAAGTTGTGCTTTAGACCTTTTACCAATAGGACATCCTCAATGGAGTATGAGAAACCAAAGCTAATTTTACCTTTACCAATGGTTTGACCAGTGCAATTTTCTCCAAAGATGATGTCCTTCCCCTTTTCCATTGATAGTGATGAAAAGTATCTGCTGTCACCAGTCATGTGATTTGAACAACCACTATCAAGGTACCACCGATCTTTAGTCTTGATATGTTGGGGTACCTACACCAAGATTAGTATGCATAATTTTGCGTACCCAAGTTTGTTTTGAACCTGCATTTGTATCCTTTCTCACCCACACAAGATTAGTATTTCCTTTTAGTGAACAGTTATAAGAAATATGCCATAGTTTACAGCAAAAATTACATGTGATTCGACTATGCCTTGGGTCATACACACTTGTATGGTTTATTTTTATTTTGTGATTGTGTTGATTTTTATACAAGTGTGTATGACATGATGGTTTTTGATGAGGAATTGGCTCTTCGTAGCCAAGCCCTCTATTATTATGATAGGATCTTGAATCCTTTGTAATAAAGTAACTGGGCCCTTCATGCTTTTCAATAATTTTTTCGAGCTCAATTACCTTTTTACACAGTCTTTTTCTAGTTATCTCATCGTCTCTTTTGTGTTCCAACGAAGAGTATCTAGTGTGGCATCAAGAATCCTATTTTGATTAAGGGCTTTATTACAACTTTCCACTACTTCATCAAATTTCCTTTTACATTTTTCTAAGTTATTTGTGAGCTTGGCAATATAGACAGATTTATCCTGAATCTCTTTTAAGTGATCATCATGCTTTGCTAGCGATTCACAAATTTTTTGTTTCAACATCTCATTTTCTTCTAGCAAAATATCATGATCTTTTTGACATGTCTCAAATTTTTCAAAAATTAGGGCATTCTTATTTTTCAGTTTGTGATTTTTTGTTTTGCAGGCGTCATGTATTTCATTAGAATTTTGTTTATATTGTCTAAATTCATGACTTAGTTTCTTGGCATAGTCTTTCAAATCATTACATATATCTACGAGTTCATCATAAGTTGGTTGTTCGATTACCTCTTCTTGAGAAGGTGATTGCACCTCACCACTCCCAAGAGCCATGAAGCCGACGTCGCCGTGGTCTTGCTCTTCCTCACTTGAGTCCGAGTCTAGCCAAGTTGCCTTTAGCGCCATCTTCTTCTGTCTTGGATTTGAGCGATAATATTCCTTGTTCCTGTCTTGTTGACTGGGGCAGTTTGCACGGATGTGTCCGGGCTTCTTGCACTTGTAGCATACATCCTTTTTCTCTTTTTCCCTTTCTTCTTGATACCTGCCATATTTTTTATTTTTGAGATACTTACGAAATTATCTTGTTAATAGAGCAATGTCCTCGTCTGACTCCTCATGTTCTGAATTGGCTTTTGATGGTCAGGCCCTTTCTACTTTTAGTGCAATAGTTCTCTCCTCAGTCTTTGGTTCGATCCCGATATTCTGCCTGTATCGTTTTGTCTCCAACATTTCCATCTCATACGTTTTTAGCTTTCCTTGAAATGTATAGTAGTCAAATCCCTTCTCTTCGAGAGTCTCTCTCATTGCCGCGGCCTTAACGTCCCACTTTGGCATGAGATAGCTTATGAGCTTTTTGACCTTTTGGTCATCATCAAGCCCTTTTAACCAAGCTCTCAAGCTCGTGGGCAATTATATCAAAACGGGCGAGCATTTGGTCAACATTTTCACCTGGCAACATGCGGAACACATCAAATTTATAAAAACAGAAATTCACTTTAGCTTTTACCTCGGAAGCGGTTCCTTCATGCCGCTTCAGCATGTTGTTGCAGATCTCATAGGCTGTTTTGCAGTTACGCCCACATCTCATTAGCTCTTCATTGTTCAATCCTGCATAAAGAGCAGTCATGGCTTTGGAATTTGCTATTTTGAGGGACAACTCCACCGGTGTGAATGCCTTCTTTCCATCGCTAACTGGGATTTCTGTTTTGTTGATACATACATTCCATACCTCTTCTCCGAGCATCTGTAAAAAATGAGACATACGAACTTTCCAGATGTTATAGCATTTTCCATTAAAAAATGGTGATCGTGTAAGACTTGTCCCATTGGAGACGAAAGGCTCCGATGAGTACAAGTTTTGGGGAGGAGGGATTTCGGCCATTGGACCTTTCGCTTAAACTTTTAAGCTTTTTATAAGCACCTTGTTCTGATACCACTGTAAATCTCCCTGGGGGGGGGGGGTGAATAGGGTAATCGTGCGGAATTAAAAATTAAAGAAATAAAGTAAAGTAAAGTAAAGTAAATGCAAGAGAGACAAGAAAAGCAAACACAATGACGCAGCGATATAACGTGGTTCGACCCCCAGGTCTACGTCCACACCACCTACTTGTAGCAATTCTCCGCCACAAGGGTTCCACTATACTCAAAACCCTTAGTACAGTGATTCTCGGATTCAGACCGAGAAACCTATTACACCCACAAGACTTCTAATCCAAGTCCTGTCAATCTCACCGAAGTGGAAAAGCAAAGAAAAGAAAAGAAAACTCAAGATCGCTTAGGATCTTGACTAAAGAATACAACCAATTTAACGCTCACACTCGGATTGATTATCAAGAGATTAGTTCAAAGTATTTTTCTCAGTAGCAATAGGTAGAGAAGACACAGTGGATTCGTTCTCTTAAGTAGAAGAGGAAGTGTGTCGATCAAAAGTAGAAACAGTACATTCCAAAAAAGATATACATTCTAAGTTGCGGTCGACCGGTAAAAGTGTGCGGTCGACCGTTCAGCTCTCTGGCGTAGCTAGAGAGATGAAAGGTCGACCGCTTTCTTAATCAATTGAAGTTGCGGTCGACTGCAACGGTCGACCCGCATTAGGTATGGTCGACCGGTTCTTGGCTGTATAAATTGAATCAACTTTGTTTTCTTACCATAAACTAATCAATCTTTAATCAATCGTTTACAATAAATATCTCACGAAGATATTACTAAAAATCCAGTCTTGATAGATTGCTTGGAGACCAATTAATTGAGAACTCCTTTTGAATAACTTCCTGTTTTGCCCGTATATGCAATCTTCCTTTATTACTTTCCTTATTTGTATATTTGTGAATCTCTCTTGGATCTCTTTTTTATGTTAATTGATCCTGAAAATCTGACACACTAAATTCAAACTTATTAGTACAAGTTAGCACGTTTTGTGCACACCGAACTAAGGGTCAACACTTATAAATCATATCTTTGTATGTGAATATTCATTTATTATTTATGTACTATTTTCGTCAGGTTGGTGTCATTCGACTCTATCCTATATATATATATAGAAAAAAAAAAACTTTTCATACTACACCAGGCAAATGTTTTCCGGGGATGATCAAAGTAGCACTAGATGGATTTTATAATTTTTATTTTTTAAAACAAGGATGTAGCTGTATACTCACTCTCACCCCATGACAACCCCACAACACGGAATTGGTGCAAGCTGGACTTGAACATCCAACCTCTTGGTCAGAGCGAAGAGGCTTTACCACCAGTCACACCTCAGTGGCACTAAAGACTAGAGATGGATTTGATATCATAAAATAGCTAAAGAACTCCTCTTGAATTGATTATGTTGGCCCTTTATATGTTGTCATTCTTCTTAAAGAAAAAATCAGAAAATCAAAAGAGTGACAGTAGCTATTGTACTCCAATGTCCAAACTCCACTTTTTAACCTAAAATGTACTAGGTTAAAGTGGTTGTTCTCCTTTTATGAGACAATTATTTTGTACCTGGTGTATAATATGAGAAGATTATCATCTAATTACTTCAGTGGGTAGTAAATTAATTATACTCATTTATGAAATGTAAGAGCAGACCTCCATCCTATGCTTCCCATTAATGGCGTCTAGGGCTGCCAAAGCTTGTTCCTTCAAAAAGGCACAACCTGCTACACTGTACAAATGCAAATAAACCATAAACAATTGGAAACACATGATTTAAATGGATCACAAAATTTTTAGGAGCGTGCTTTTACCTTTGCTTGTATGTAGAGAACCTCTATGAATTTGTAAGTCTCTGATATTACCATACTTCGAAGACAATGCAGAAACTTCAGCATCAGAAACACTCTTTGGAAGCATACCAATGAAATGCTTGTGTTCTGAACATAATCAATATAAATTAATTATAATCTTTGTCCAATCAGACTTAAAAAGGTGAACGTCTATACTGAAACAATGATTTAAATTGTGAGAGAATGTTGATCTGGACAAGAGAATAAATCAGAAATAAGATTCTAAAACATCTTTGCATTAACAAATTCAAAAATATAAAAGAGAATTTTGATCGTAAAATGTATGCCAAACCTAATATTTGATACACATAAGATTATTAAAAGAAGAAGAAGAAAAGAAAATACACACAGACATATTTGACACCTCAGCATCACTAGGAATTAAAACAGAGAAATCCTACAGAATCAAAATAGAGTACAAACCTCGCTCCAAATAGCAGGCTAACTCCCTTCTCTTAAAACACTTCAATATTAGTGGAAATTCTGACTAATAAAGCCCATGTGTCCCCAGCCCAGGAAGCATTGGCCTTACCATCCCCAGCTAGAAAACTCTAATAGTGAAGTCCATATGATCTTAATTAGTCTAGGACTGTTGACATTACAGGCAGGCATGGTCTAGGTCTAAAATAGGACCCATTCAAAAATTCGTGTAGTGTCTTACTTCTCTTATTTTGGTCTCACTGAGACCCACTATATTCGCGTACTTTGATTCTTGAAAGACAGCTAGACTATATCTACCAACGGGCTTCTTTTTTTCTTTCGTTCTTTGTTTTTTTTCTTTTTTGGTGAATAGGTCCTAGCTTCTTCTAAAAGAAATTTGAAATTTAGACACCCTGCCCACTATTAAAAGACCCTTTTTTTCAAAATATACTTTTCCCTTTTTTTTTTGAGTTAAAAGATAATCCATTCAGTTCCATTAATAGGATGTTAAAAAGAACAACCCAAAGCTATCAACCAAAAGGTCATCGACAAACTAGGAATAATACCTAGTAACTACGAAGATAACAAACCGAAGTAAAAATAACACCCGTAGACAGTTTTTTTTAGGTTAAAGGTGGATTATGGCTACCATGTTTCTTAATAAGAAGTTAACAAAACAATCATGTAGAACCGGTAAATGTACAAAAACTACAAACATGAAATAAAACATAAAACCTTCAACTAATATAGGAGGGTCAGACTTGTATAAGCAACTAGAGTAAACAACATAACGAGTACAAAAAAGTAAAAGGAAAACATAAAATAAAGCTCCCTCCAACAAGGCCTTGGAGATTGGGAGGATGGTGTGCCTCTCAATTCTTATAAGGCCCATTCTTCTTGCAATATTAGCAACGGATCATACGTTTATGCGCACTTTGAGTTTCAATTGAGGTAGACGATGATTTTTTAGTCTCCTTCCGAAGTTGATCTTCCTTCAAGCCCTTCACTTCAGCCACTGAAAGATTCTTCTTGGCAGACTTTCCGTGTAGCATGGTAGTTATCAAATGTTGATGTTGCTTCATCTTCCATCGATGCTTCAACCTTCTTTGCTTCACCATATTTTCTTCTCATCGAACATGTATGCAAGACACACTCCCAACAGTTATGCACACCCGAACTTGTTGCTCATCGCACTTATTGTTGGGATTGAATGGATCCAATACACAAGAACAAAGAAGGTGAAGGATAGGGTAGCAACAGGAAGCAGGAGCTACATCTGCGAGTCGACTGTTTTGAATTGTAGTCGACTGCAACTAGGCAGCTTCTCTCGACCAAAATTGCAATAGATTGCCAGGAGAGCAGTCGAACTCAACTATTAGCAGAGATCTCTGACTTCTCGACTCTCATAACAGTAGTTTGCAACTATTTGCGGTCGACCGCAATGGCGCAAACTTAGGAATATTCCTATATATATGTATGGTGTACGATTATTAGGATTGTTCCAACAACAAAAGAGAGTTTGGGTTGCCATTCTTGAGAGATTAGAAATGAGATAAACCCTAGCCCTTGAGGGTGATATATTGATGCTGACCCTAAGTTTGGCGTGTACAAAATATACACATGTACCTAATATATCTAAGATGTATACAAGATATAAAGATTTGAAATTCATGTAAAGACTCAAGATCTTCAGAATCAAATCAAAAGGAAAGAATAAAAAAGATTACGAAGTATCGAAAAGATTTACACACAATAAACATGTGCTCAAATACTCAAAGATGCTAGTAACTCATGAAGATTATCTGTTATAATTGTGAGAAATAAATATGTAAAATATTGCTGGTAAAATATTGAGTGAAGGAAAGAATAAAAGTGGATTCACAGAATAATTTGTTTTTGATATGTGACAGTCGACCGCACAAAGAAAGAGTCGATTGCTCTAGACAGTCGGTTGCACACTTAGTGTGTTTTGGTGCAATCGACTGTCAATTCTCTCTGACTTTGATTTGGGAGAATTGACAGTCGACTGCCTAAAGATTACAGTTGGACGACACATGCACCAAACTATATTTGGTATTTCTTTTCAACTTTTCCGGAAAGAAATTATTTCACACCATATAATATGGTGGTTAATTCACTAAGTATTGGTTATCTCTTTTGACTCTATATCTTCTGAATTCAATACTTGACCAATGATTAAAAGAGAGTGCGCTTTTATTTTTTTCTTAGTCAAGACGTCGATCTTGTTTCTTTTTATTTTCTTTTCGCCGTGAGGTGGTTTTTGGGGCTTATAAAGTAATAGAGGTCTCGTTGGGTATAATAAAAATCTCGTCTGAATACCAAGAACTAATTGTACGGTGTTGAAGTATAGTGGAAGGCTTATTGCAGAGAATTGCTTCACGTAACGGGTAGTGGACTAGACCTAGGAGTTGAATCACTTATATCATTGCCTTGCATACTTGCGCTGTTAGCCTTTTCTAACTCTACTCTTTACTGTATGCAGTCGTTATCTGCATTTACTTAAAGTTTAAGTTTTAAATTTGTGCAGCACCCCCCCCCCCCCCAAAGGGTGATTTACTGTGGTATCATAGAGAGGTGCTTATTAATAGCTTCAAAAGCTTGACCGAAATGTCAAATGACTGCAATCCCACCTCCTGAAAACTTGTACTCATCGGAATCTTCCATCTCCAGTGGGTCAAGTATTACACATTAACCTTAATTTGCTGACAAATGCTATGATGTGTGGAAGGTTCGTATGTCCCATTTTTTGCAGATCCCTAGAGAAGAAATTTGGAATGTGTGCATTAACAAAATAGACATTCAAGTTAGATGTTGGCAAGAGATCATTCACGAAAGAAGAACTTGCATTGAAAATTGCAAACTCCAAAGCCATGGCAGCATTATACGTAGGCCTAAACAATAATGAACTTATGCGATGTTGGTGCAACTACAAAACTGCTTATGAAATCTGGAACAATATGTTAAAACGTCATGAGGGAACCACATTTGAGGTAAAAGCTAAATTTACATTTTGCTTTTTTTTATAAGTTTGATATTTTTTGCATGATTCCAGTGAAAACATAGACCAGATGTTGTCTCACTTTGACATAATTGCTCACGAACTTGAAAGCTTGGGTAAAAGGTTAGATAATGTTCGAAAGGTCAGAAAACTCATAAGTCATCTTACACGGAATGAGATATCAATGTTATTGCCATGAAGGAGACACTCGAAGAGAAGGAATTCGACTCCTACACTTTTTAGGTCAAACTGAAAAGATATGAGGTGGAGATGGTAGAGACGAAAAGGTACATGTAGAATCTAAAGGTTATTTCCAAAACCGAAGAGAAGGCCATCACCCTGAAAGCTGCTACATCACAACAGAAAAATATAGAATCAGACCATGAACAATCTGACGAGGATATCGCAGTGTTGACCAAACAATTCAGTAAGTGTCTTAAAGATAAGAAATATGGTTGGTTTCATAGAAGAAGAGACAAAGGCAAGGAAGATGTGTACAATAAATGTAAGAAGCCTGACCATATCTGTGCAAACTATCATCTCTCTCAAGATAGAAACAAAGCATACATTCCAAACCCAAATTACAAAAATAAGGCTTTGAAGGAAGCTTGGCTCGAATCAGATTCAAGTGACAACAATGATGAGCAGGCACATAATGACTTCGAATTTATGTTTCTTGGAAATGGTGAGGGGAAATCATTACTCCAATAAGAGGTAATCGAAGAACCTACATATGATGAATTAGTTGATATTTGTAATGATTGAAAATATTATGGAAACAAGCTTAGTCGTGAGCTCAAGCAATATAAGCAAATATCTAATAGACTACATGACTCATGTATTGCTAGAAAAAAAAAAGAAAAAAAAAGATGCAAATTCTTTAATCATTGAAAATTTTGAGTCATTTAGAAAATATCATGATTTATTGATAGAGGAAAATGAATGTTTGAAAGAACAAATTCAAAAATGTCTATCAATAAATAATGAAAATCTAAAAGTAATCTTTATGTGATGCTATCTACAAGGCCAGATATCGTACATGCAGTTGAAGTTGTAAGCTGATATATGAAGAATTCAGGTAAAGAGCATTGGAATGCAGTGAAATAGATTCTATGATATCTTGTAGGTACTTCAGATCATTCTCTATATTTTGGAGGTGATTCATTGCGGATATATGGTTTATGTCGATGCAGACTATTAGGGTGATCGTGATGGTTGTAAGAGTAATACAGAATATGTGTTCACAGTTGGTTGTACAATAGTAAGTTAAGCTTCTCAATTACAGAAGGTTATAGCTCAGTCAACAACATAGTCAGAATATATGGTACTTACAGAGTCTTCGAATGGCATGATATGGATTTCAGAACTCAAGGGTCAGTTGTGTAGAAAGCAGTCCGTGGGATATCTATAGTATGATAGTCAGAGTGTAGTATTCTTGGCAAAGAACTCGGCATTTTATGTTATGACTCGTCACATAAAGGTGAGGTATCACTTTATCAGAATGACAGTTGAAAAGAAGTGGTTGAAGCTATTAAAGATTTGTGGCACAAAGAAACCGGTTGACATGCTCACAAAGGTAGTGGGTATAAGAAACATCAGTTTTACTATTCCGCTATCAGATTGTCTGCATGTTGATTGATGGAAGACTCACAGAGGCACATTTCTTGAATAAGCCAAGTGAGAAATGAAGAACAGGTTAGAGGCTTCATGTATATATCTCCAAGTGGGATATTGTTGGGATTGAATAATAAATAAGATCAAAGAAGGTGAAGAACAGGGTAGCAGTAGGAAGCAGCAGCAACATCTGCCAGTCAGCAGCTTTAAATTGCAGTCGACTGTAACTAGGCATCTGCTCTAGACCAAGAGAGCAATCAACCGTAACTTGGCAACTGCTTTCAACCAAGAGAATAGTCGACCGCAACTATCAATAGAGCTCTTTGGCTTCCCGACTCTCATAACAGTCGACTACAACTATGTGTAGTTTACCGCAACGGTGCAGACTTGGGAATTAGATCAACACCTGAGATCTAATTCATTGTAATCATATATATGTATAGTGTACGATTATTAGGGTTGTTCCAACAACACAAAGAGTCTGGGCAGCCATTCTTGAGATATTAGAGATAAGATAAACCCTACACTTTGAGGGTGGGAACTTGATTGATTGTAATCCTATTTTTCTTCCTATTCTCTAGTGGAAAATCGCAGGAGTGCCTCTGTGCGGGAAAGTAGACATTGCACTCGGTGAATCTCGATAAAATTCTCGTGTGTTTGCATGTTATTGGCAGTGTTAGTTTGTGTTTTTTTATATTTAAAATTTCGATTGCTTGTTTGCATCTTTGTTTTGGGTATTTGATTCATCACTTATTCCTTATTTTGGATGGCTGCTCAAACTATCAAACCTAATATGAAGTCTCTTGTTCAGCGATGCTCTCCCAGCTGCCCTACGATAGTATTAACTATTAAATCTAGAGAAAATAATAGGTACACTTCACATTTTTGTTCTCGTTTTTAAAGCAAAATTCATTTCTATTCAACCAAATGTGTAAAATTGATGCAGCAATAATGAGGTCGCAAGACATGTGCATGTTGAAGAAAACAGATTTGGGGGAAAATAATTCTTATTTTTGTTTTTTATTTTTTATTTTTACTGTATACATCTATATATAAGGATTACATTCTTGGAGAAGAAGAAAAAGATTGAGAGAAGATTGGGGAGATGAGAGATTTGGAGAATCTGTTTCCTATATTAGGAAACAGAATATACAATTACTTTATTTCAACACTCCCCTTCAAGTTGGTGCATAGATATCGAGCAGGCCCAACTTGCCAACAAATTTCAAGAAGAGCCGAGTCAAAACGGCCTTGGTTAGGATATCTGCGAATTGATTTTCTGACTTCACTTTGGATATCTCAATAACTTTCTCATCTAATTTTTCTTTTATGAAGAATCTGTCCACCTCTACATGTTTCGTCCTATCATGCTGAACTGGATTAGCCGCAATATCACACGCCGCTTGACTGTCACAATACACCTTCATAGGTTCTTTTGGACCATAGTCTAAGTCCTGCAACAGGAGTTTTAGCCATAAAGCTTCTGTTATACTTAAAGCTACTCCGCGATACTCAGCCTCTGCACTAGAGCGTGCAACAACATTTTGCTTCTTGCTCCTCCATGTAACTAAATTTCCTCCAACAAAGGTGAAATATCTTGAAGTGGAGTGCCTATTGATTGTAGATCCTGCCCAATCAGCATCAGTATATGCCTCAACCTTCAAGTGACCATGTTTCGCAAATAAGACTCCTTTTCCTGGGACTGACTTAATGTATCTCATAATTCTCATTACCGTGTCCATATGTTGTTCCCGAGGTGCATGCATAAACTGACTTACCACACTTAAAGCATATGACAAATCTGGCCGTGTATGTGCAAGATACATTAGTCGTCCAACCAATCTCTGATATCTTTCCTTATCACAAGGCACTTGATCAGCTTCGTTTCATAGTTTCAGTCCTTCTTCCATTGGTGTACTAATCGGTTGACAAGCAGACATTCTAGTTTCCTTCAATAAATCCAGAGCATATTTTCTTTGAGAAAGAAATATCCCCTTTCTTGAGCGAGAAACTTCAATACCAAAGAAGTATCTCAAAGGACCAAGATCTTTCATTTCGAACTCTTGTGACAAGTAGTTCTTTAATGCCTTCATCTCCTCAGAATCATCTCCAGTTACTATCATATCATCAACATAAATAATGAGAGCAGTAATTTTACCTTCTTTCCTTTTTAGGAATAGAGTATGATCAGAATTACTCTGATCGTATCCGAATGTCCTTATTGATTTTGTAAATCTCCCAAACCAGACTCTTGGCGACTGCTTCAGTCCATACAATGCTTTCTTCAGACGACAAACTTTGTTGCTGTGTTGGACTGGTCTGTTCGACCCTGGTGGAAGATCTATATAGACTTCTTCTATTAATTTCCCATGCAAAAATGCATTCTTCACATCAAATTGCTCCAACGGCCAGTCACGATTTGCAGCAAGTGACAGAAGAACTCAAAAAGTGTTGAACTTTGCCACAGGTGCAAATGTTTCGTCATAATCAATTCCATAAGTTTGACTGTACCCTTTGGCAACTAGCCTTGCCTTGTACCGCTCTATCGAACCATCCGATTTATATTTCACTGTATAAATCCATCTGCATCCTACTGGCTTCTTCCCTTCTGGCAGCTCGACTATCTCCCAAGTCTCATTCTTCTTCAAGGACTTCATCTTCTCATCCATAGCTGCTTTCCACCTTGGATCGGCTAAGGCTTCCTGCACACTGTTAGGAATAGATACAACAGATAATTGATTCACAAATGACTTATTTGATTCAGACAATCGGTGAGTGGACACATAATGACTCATGGGATACTTGACTCTACTAGTGGGATTAGGTTCGTAAGTGGGTTTTGGGATACCTCTAGTTGTACGGTTTGGGAGTTCTCTTCTTGGAGCTTCGGACAGCGATGACGATTGGTTTTGGAGTTCTACTGGGAGTAGAGATAGATCTGATGGTATTGGTGGTGGAAATGGTTCAGATGGTGCTGGTGGTGGAGGTGGCTCAACTTCATGGAGGTTCGGGACTGACTGCAGGTCTTCGTGAAAATTTTCTTCCTCAACCAAGTCTTCATTCGAGTGATCGTCATTACTTACATCTTGATTTTCTCCCCTTATATCTGACTGTTCAGTTTGAATAGTAACCACTTCATCATAGGCAAGAGTTTGAACTTCACTTCGGTACTCCCCCTGAAGTTCATCCTCAGAGAAAAAATACATCTCATCTTCATGGAACACAACATCCATAGTTTCAAACATCTTTTGAGTTGGTGGGTGATAGCACCGATACCCTTTCTTATTCTGTGCTTATCCCACAAAAACACAGTGGACAGCTCGAGGAGTTAACTTATTACGTTCATGTTGATGAAGATGAACAAATGCAACACACCCAAACACACGAGGTGGCAAGTTGACGACTTTTGGGGCATTCACTGCTTCAGTTAATGCTTGAAATGGTGTGAGGAAGTTTAGGATATTAGAGGGAACTCGGTTGATTAAGTATGCAGCAGAAGCAAGGGCTTCTCCCCAATAAATGAGTGGCATATTTCCATGGATGAAAGAAGCACGGACCACTTCGAGCAAGTGTCTATTTTTCCTTTCTGCAACCCCATTCTGTTGAGGTGTATACGAGTATGTAGTCTGATGAACAATTCCGTGTTCCACCAAATATTGTTGCAGATTTGAACTCAGGTACTCTTTACCATTATCACTCCTAAGAACTTGAATCTGTGATTTATACTGAATCATAACATGCTTGTGAAATTTCTGAAATAAACCACTAACTTCACTTTTCGACTTCAACAAACAAATCCAGGTCATACGGGTACAGTCATCAATAAAGGTTACAAACCATTTGGCTCCTCCAAATGTAGTGGTTTTGGATGGACCCCAAACATCAGAATGAATAATCATAAAAGGAAAGGAACTTCTACTTGGACTTGGACGAAAAGAGACACGATG